>JAXLNO010001294.1:465705-493134 GCA_038087875.1 Malacoraja senta
GAGGAGGGATAGAAAAGTAAAGGGTGGAGGGGGAGATTATAGAAGGGAGAGAGGAGTGAAGGGGAGGGGGAGGGAAAGAAGGAGGGTTGAGTTTAGTTGATTGTCACGTGTACCGAGGTACAGTGAAAAGCTTTTGTTACGTGCTTAAGGGCCTGTCCCACTGTACGAGGTAATTCAAGAGTTCTCCCGAGTTTCCCCTGATTTGAACTCGGAGAATTACGGTAATAGCCGTTCGTAGGTACTCGGGGACTCTCGTGGACATTTTTCACAGTGCTGAAAAAACGTCACGAGCTTACCACGTTTCCCGAGTACCGTTAGCGTTAAGAGCCGCTAAGAGACGTCCCGAGCTCCGACGTACCCGCTACGTGCATTCTACTTGCTTACCACGAGTTTGATTATTTTTTTTTACTCGGGAGAGCTCTTGGGTAAACTCGTATAGTGGGACAGGCCCTTAACCAGTCAGCAGAAAGACAATACTTGGTTAAATATCAAGCTGTCCATAGTGTACAGATACATGATAAAGGTTCGTCTGAGGGTCTTCAACAGTGTCTCAGGACTGCTCTCAAGTTGTTGGTAGGATGACAAAGGTGGACAAAAGTGTTGGAGAAACTCAGCGGGTGCAGCAGCATCTATGGAGTGAAGGAAATGGGCAACGTTTTGGGCCGAAACCCTTCTTCAGATGTTGGTAGGATGGTTCAGTTACCTGATAACAGCTGGGAATAATCTGTCCCTGAATCTGGAAATTCGAGGCCTACAGGAGCGGGGATGCAGACCTCTACAGGCAGGCCAAGTGCAAGCTGAGAAGAGGAATCAGAGCTGCCAAGGAAAGGTACTCTGAGAAGTTGAGGAGCAAGTTTTCAGCTAATGACTCTTCTTCAGTTTGGAAGGGATGGCAAGAAATCACCAACTACAAGAGGAAAAAAACCCTGTTCCTTGGACAATACTCAGCTGACCAACGATCTGAACGAGTTCTACTGCAGGTTTGATAAACAGAAAATTAACCTTGGTACCCCCTCCCCAATCACCACATCACACTTATTCACAGCCTGACACCAGTCTGCAAAGACTGGGCCCTCGTCCACTACCCACCCCCTCCTTGCTGCCCAGCATCAGTCTGGCCACTTCTCCTTCACCAACAATAGAAATTGAGGTGGAGAAGCTATTCAGAAGACAGAAAAGCCGGAAATCTCCAGGATCGGACAATGTTTCCTCCTCTACCCTCAAGCTCTGTGCCGGACAACTGGCTACACAGACATTTTCAACCAGTCCAGGCAAACCTGTGCTGCCCCTGCCTGCATCAAAGTCTCCACTATTGTTCCTGTACCCAAAAAGACAAGGATTACTGGTCTTAATGTCTACAGGCCTGTCGCACTGACCTCTGTAATCATGAAGACCCTTGAAAGACTTGTGCTGGTCCAGTTGAAAAATATCACAAACCCCCTGCTGGACCCTCTGCAGTTTGCATACCGGGCCAATAGATCAGTGGATAACGCAGTCAACCTAGGCCTGCACTTCATTCTCCAGCACCTAGCCAGGGGACCTATAAAATAATTTTGTTTGTGGATTTTAGCACTGCATTCAACACCATTGAACCAGAGCTACTACACTCCAATCTCTCCCAGTTGACTGTGCCTGAACCCCTCTGTCAGTGGATCACCAACTTCCTAACTTCCTGATAGACAGGAAGCAGCTTGTGAGGCTGGGAAAGCACACCTCGGACCCGCAAACACTCAGCATAGGAGCACCGCAAGGCTGCGTACTCTCCCCTCTCTACTCTCTCCACACCAACGACTGCTCCTCACTGACTCCTCTGTCAAGCTTTTCAAGTTTGCGGACGACACAACCCTGATTGGACTAATCCAGGATGGAGAGGAATCTGCCTACAGACAGGAAATGACACTGCTGGCGTCCTGGTGCCTTCGTAACAACCTGGAGCTCAATGCTCTTAAGACACTGGAATTGATTGTAGACTTTAGGAGACCACCCCCTCCCCTCGCCCCACTCACCATCAACAACACCAGTCATATCTGTGGAGTCGTTTAAGTTGTTTGGAACCATCATCTCCAAGGACCTTAAATGGGGGGGCGACCATCGACTCCACTGTCAAAAAGGCCCAACAGAGGATGTACTTCCTGCGGCAGCTGAGGAAGCACAATCTGCCACAGGCAATGATGGTCCAATTCTACACGCCCATCGTAGAGTCTGTCCTCACTTTCTCCATCATGATCTGGTTTGGCCCAGCCACCAACCAGGACATCCGGAGGCTGCAGCGAATCGTCCGATCAGCTGAGATGGTTTTTGGCTGCAACCTTCCCCCCATTGACGAACCGTACACTGCAAGGGCCAGGAAGCGAGCGGGTAAGATCATCTCTGACCCCTCTCACCCTGCCCACAAACTCTTTGAATCACTTCCCCCTGGAAGGCGACTCCTGACAAAGCTGCCACAGCCAGATATAAAAACAGCTTCCATGAGCAGTAGCTCTACTCAATAAGTCAAGTCAAGTAAAGTGCAAGTGAAATGAATTTGCCAGCAGCGGTACAATAAAAAAGAACACACAATACACAATAAAAATGTTACACAAACATCCACCACAGCATTCAACCTCAACCCTCCGCAGTCGCCACTGCGGGCGTCCAGATGTACAGACCAGGTAAGTCCTGAATCAGTGCCTCCCCACCGGAGACCACGGCTTCAAGATGGTGTAGGCCGGCGGTCGAAGATTTAAAGTCCCCGCAGCAAGAAGCACTGCAGACTGCAGGGCCAGCGGTCTGGAGCTCCTCTCCAGGGATCCCTGGCGAGGGACCCCGCTCCGGCGGTCGGAGCTCTTCTCCTCCGGGGTCCCCAACGAGGGATACCAGGCTACGGACGCTGCGCCAGCTGGAGCTCCGCAGACCGCGGGCCAGCGAAGGGAGCGCTCCCCTCTAGCGTCACAATTTGCAGTTCTTCAATCCTTTTCTCTTACACCTTCGATCATTTCATCTCTGGCCTTTGTCCATCCATCTGCCTATCAAACCAAGCCCCCTCACATGTATCCACCTATTTCTTGCCAGGCTTTGCCCCTCTTCTCTTCCGGCTTTCTTCTCCTCCCCCCCACAATCAGTGACGTATCCATGTTCTCCAAAGATGCTGCCAGACCTGCTGAGTAACTACAGCACATTGTGTCATTCATTATTTGCAACCTGTTCCAGACCGTCCTGCGACAACTTGGCACACCTAAGTCTTTTGGCTACTCCCCCTTTCCACACCTTCCTTGCTGCCTGGGGCCTCCTCTATCAGATTAAGTCTAGTTTGAGTTCTTGATGAAATGGCTAAAAGATTATCGTAGACAGGAATGATGTTAGGGTATCAGATAAACCATTATAAGTTCTCGGAGCTGAATCAGGCCATTAGGCCCATCAACTCCACTCTGCCGTTCAATCATGGCTGATCTATCTACCTCTCAACCCAATTCTCCTGCCTTCACTCCATAACCCCTGACAAAGGACGTCCTTTGTCCTTTGTTTGTCCTTTGACACCTATACTAATCAAGAATGTCAATCTCCAATTTAAGAGTATCAATTGACTTGGCCTCCACAGCCTTCTGTGGCAGAATTCCACAGTTTCAACACCCTCTGACTAAAGAAATTTCTTCCCATCTCCGCGGGAGAACAATGAAGGGAAGAGATTGCACTTTTTTTCGCCTTCCATCACAGAGAGGAATGTGGAGGAGTCACTGTGGTGGATGTTTATGTTAAAATGTGTTTTGTGTGTTCTGTTGCTTTTTATTTGTATGACTGACTTGGCAAATGAAATTCCTCGTATGTTGCAAAACATACCTGGCTATTAAAGTATTATTGTGATTTATATTGTGATTGATTTTAAAGGTACGTCCTTTTATTCTGAGACTATGGCCTCTGGTCCTCGACTCCCACTAGTAGAAACATCCTCTCCACATCCACTCTAGCCAGGCTTTTCACTATTTCACTCATTATGTTACACCAGTGGCTCCCAGCCTTCTTTCCCACGGCCGAAAATTGATCAGCAAGCTCCCTCCTCCTCGATTCTATCAATCAAATTTAATTACTTCTATCAACGGCAACGGCAGAAGCGACAGACTGGAAGGGGAGTAAAACTGGCAGGTCAACGTGTGGAAAGCAAAGTTCATAAGGGCAGACCACAACAGGCTGGAACCAAAGCAACTGTATCATTCGCAGATAAGACTCAAAAAGCTGGAGTGACACAGCGGGTCAGGCAGCATCTCTGGCGAAAAAGAATAGGTGATGTTTCGGGTCAAGACCCTTCTTCAGACCGAGTCAAGAGTGTTTTATTGTCATATGTCCCAGATAGAACAATGAAATTCTTACTTGCAGCAGCACGACTGAATATGTAAACATATAGTTGTACACTGTAAACAATATAATAAACGAGAAACAAAAGTATACACACACTCACATATACATATATATATATATATATACACACACACATTACTATATATATATATATACACACACGTGCACACATAAAAAACAATAATAGTGCAATAATAACAATAATAATCTATGTAGTTCAGAGCTTATTTGGAGGTTGTAGTGTTTAATAGCCTAATGGATGTAGAGAAGAAACTGTTCCTGAACCCGGAGGTCACAGTTTTCAGGCTCCTGTACCTTCTTCCCGATGGCAGGGGTGAAATGAGTGTGTGGCCAGGGTGGTGTAGGTCTCTGATAATGCTGGCTGCCTTTTTGAAGCAGCGACTTTGGTAAATCACAGGTTTTTGCAGTCTTCTTTGCTCCTGGGCATTAAAGTTGCCGAACTAGGCCTTGATGCAACCAGTCAATATGCTCTCTACTGTACACCTGTAGGAGTTCAAGAGAGTCATCTCTGTCAGGGGAAAGGGAAACAAGAGATATGGGCTTGGGCAGCTTACAACCCAGCATTATGAATAGTGATTTCTCTAACTTCAAGTAACCCTTGCTTTCCCTCTCCGTTCCTCCCCCACCCAAGTTCTCCGACTCACTATCCTTCTGATTAATTTTACTTTCCCCTCAGCTAACAATGACCCATTCTATGTGGAGAGGATGTTTCCACTAGTGGGAGTCTAGGACTAGAGGTCTTAGCCTCAGAATTAAAGGACATTGTTTTCGGAAGGTGACGAGCAGAAATTTATTTCGTCAGAGGGTGGTGAATCTGTGGAATTCTTTGCCACAGACGGCTGTGGAGGCCAAGTCAGTGGATATTTTAAAGGCAGAGATAGGTAGATTCATGATTAGTACGGGCATCAGAGATTATGGGGAGAAGGCAGGAGAACGGGGTTAGGAGGGAGAGATAGACCAGCCATGATTGAATGGCGGGGTACTTGATGGGCTGAATGGCCTAATTCTACTATCACTTATGACCATTCCACATTTCCTTATCGTCTGCTTTGATACCTTACCCGTCGTTTTCATACCTTACCCGTCCATATCTCTAGTTTCCCTCTCCCCTGACTCAGTCTGAAGAAGGGTCTCGACCCGAAACGTCACCGATTCCTACTCTCCAGACATGCTGCCTGTCCCGCTGAGTTACTCCAGCATTTTGTGTTTATCTCTGGAAGGAGAGTAAAACCGGCAGGTCAATAAGTGGAAAGCAAAGTTTTTAAGGGCAGACCACAACAGGCTGGGAAATAGAGGGGAGAACCAAAGTAACTGTATCGCTCAGTACATTATCAACATTAGCTACAGCGCCACCTACTGTGCAAGCGAGTCCAACCTCACTGTATGCCTTTTTTTAATGTAGTCATTCTGGAATCATCTAAGGTTAAAATCTCTCAGTTGGGAGTATTACTAAATGATTTAATTCGTTTTTATACTTGCTTGAGTACAGTTCCATGGGGTAGCCAAACAAGTTAATTCCCCTTCACTGACCTTTCTGTCCTTGGTCTCCTCCATTGTCAGAGTGGGACCAAATGCAAATTGGAGGAACAGCATCTCATATTTCGCTTGGGCAGCTCACATCCCAGTGGTGTGATTATGATTTCTCTAACTTCAAGTAACCCATACATCAAAGATCCTATAGCGGAGCAAGATAGACCACTCCTGCGAAATGCAATGGGCTGACGTATATTACGCAACGGAGCGGAACGTGGGCCTTATTTTCGTCCATTTCAGTAACCCGACCCGACCCGCAGTGTAACCAACGTTGTGGGGGAACAGTTTGTGTTAAAAAATTAAAATTCTGAAAATGAGGAGAAGATATTTACCAAATAACTTTTATTTTTACGAGGATGTTTCCGTAACCGGCTTCCGTCTCCGCACTAGTTATCTTTGCTCCACTATGGGATCTTTGGTGCGGAGACTGAAGCCGGTTACGGGAAATGGGGCCGAAAATTACCCATGAATCTGCCCATGACCGTACTACGTCTTTTTCGTCGAGTGATCAATCTTGCTTGCTATAGGATCTTTGTCATACATCCCCCCTCTCTTCATCCCTCCCCCACCCGTCGTACCAGCTTCAAAGTCGTCTTGTCGAGTCTCATTGCCTATACTCGAGAGTCCCATTGTCTATACTCGCTTTCACCTAGGCCACAGCTAACATTGGCCATTTTCCTTTTTCATCGTTACTTTTTTGCATATCTTTCATTCATTTGTTCTATCTCTCGACATCACCATCTATATCTCGTTTCCCTCTCCCCTCTCAGTCTGAAGGGACTCGACCAGAAACGCATTCCTTATCTCCAGAGGCTTTTCTTTCTTCTTCTTCTCCTCCCCTCCCTCCCCCCCCCCAACTCTCAGTCTGAAGAAGGGTCTCGATCTGAAAAGTCACCTATTCCTTTTCTGACCTGCTGAGTTACTTCAGCTTTGTGTCTATCTTCGGTTTAAACCAGCATCTGCAGTTCCTTCCGACTCAGTTCCATGGGGACTGGTTTCTCTTGCTTGGATAGATGTTCCATGGGCAGTTTCTTGTAGTCCAGTCAAGCCGGGTTTATTGCTTGTGGCAGCATTACCAGCACATAGAAATAGCCAAACACACAAAACATAAATTATACATAAATTCTGTAAGATAGGGCAGCAAGGTGGCGCAGCGGTAGAGTTGCTGCCTTACAGCGCCAGTGACCCGGGTTTAATCTGATTGTGGTGCTGTCTGTACAGAGTTTGTACATTCTCATTTGACCTCGTGGGTTTTCTCCAGGTGCACCGTTTCCTCCCACACTCCAAAGACCTGCACGATTATAGATTAATTGACCGGTAAAATTTGTAAAAGGTCTCTATTGTGTAGGATAGCATATGGGGTGATCGTCGGTCAGCGCAGACTCGAAGGGCCAATTTCCGCGCTATATCTCTAAATCAGTAAAGTATTCTTTGGAGCGCAGAAGGTTAAGGGGGGACTTGATAGAGGTCTTTAAAATTATGAGAGGGATAGACAGAGTTGACGTGAATAAGCTTTTTCCATTGAGAGTAGGGAAGATTCAAACAAGAGGACATGATTTGAGAATTAAGGGACAAAAGTTTAGGGGTAACATGAGGGGGAACTTCTTTACTCAGAGAGTGGTAGCTGTGTGGAATGAGCTTCGAGTGGAAGTGGTGGAGGCAGGTTCGATTTTATCATTTAAAAATAAATTAGATAGGTATATGGACGGGAAAGGAATGGAGGGTTATGGTCTGAGTGCAGGTAGATGGGACTAGGTGAGAGTAAGTGTTCGGCACGGACTAGAAGGGCCGAGATGGCCAGTTTCCGTGCTGTAATTGTTATATGGTTATGGTTATGTTTTTTAAAAAGGATTGCACAAAAAAGACATAAATGCAAAACACAATTTGATAAAAGCAAAAGATCACAAAATACTGGAGTAACTCTGGGTCAGGCAGCATCTGTGGAGAACATGGATAGGCGATGTTTCGGGTCAGGACCTTTCTTCAGACTGATTGCAGCCTACAAAGCAAACATATGTGTAGAGTCAAATGGGATTACTACTTTGATTGTTCAAGGCTTGTTCCTCAATCTGATTAGATTTAATTTGCGGAGGGGGGAATACACACCCCAAATATTGTGTACGAGATAGCACTGCTGTGTTTGAGTACTGGTTTGGAGTGGTCAACTTGAACTATGCACTCAAGCCTCTGCAACAGAATTTAACTTTTTTAGTTATTCTGTCATGAGATGTGGGCACTTGTGTAAAGCCTATTCCTAACTACTTCTGAGACTGTGACAATGAACTGTCTTGCACTACTGCATTCTGTGTGGTGAATGTTATTGGGAAGATAGACGCAAAAAGCTGGAGTAACTCAGCGGGACAGGGAGCATCTCTGGAGAGAAGGAAAGGGTAACGTTTTGGGTCGAGACCCTTCTTCAGACTGGTTAGGGATAAGGGAAACGAGAGATATAGACGGTGATGTGGAGAGATAAAGAACAATGAATGAAAGATATGCAAAAAAGTAACGATGATAAAGGAAACAGGCCATTGTTAGCTGTGTGTTGGGTGAAAATGAGAAGCTAGTGTGACTTGGGTGGGGGAGGGATAGAAAGAGAGGGAATGCAGGGGCTACCTGAAGTGAGAGAAATCAATATTCATACCACTGGGCTGTAAGCTGCCCAAGCGAAATATGAGATGCTGTTCCTCCAATTTGCGTTTAGCCTCACTCTGACAATGGAGGAGACCTAGGACAGAAAGGTCTGTGTAGGAATGGGAAGGAGAATTAAAGTGTCCAGCAACCGGGAGATCAGGTAGGTTCAGGCGGGCTGAGTGAAGGTGTTCCGCGAAATGATCACCCAGTCTGCGTTTGGTCTCGCCGATGTAAAAGAGTCCACATCTTGAACAATGGATACAGTAGATGAGGTTGGAGTTCTATTGATTTAACCCAGTTCTGATAAAGGGTCTGTCAATATACTTCCAAGTTAAAATCACACGTGACCTTAGGAGGAACTTCTGCACCGATGGTGTTCAAAGTACATGGGTCTGAAGAAGGGTTTCGGCCCGAAACATTGCCTATTTCCTTCGCTCCATAGATGCTGCTGAGTTTCTCCAGCATTTTTGTGTACCTTCGATTTTACAGCATCTGCAGTTCCTTCTTAAACACTAAATGCTTCCCTTGGCCTTCTCTATCTTAGAGGGCTTCGTTTTGTAAGACTCCATAAGTGATCCAAGGGTCAGATCTCAGGGGCACACATTGGCGCAGCAGATGAGCTACTGCCTTACAGCGCCAGGGACCCGGGTTCAATTCTGACTATGGGTGCTGTCCTTACGGAGTTTGTACGTTCTCCCTGTGGCCGTGTGGGTTTTCTCCTGGTGCTTTGGTTTACTCCAACATTCCAAAGACGTTCAGGTTTATAGGTTAATTGGCTTCTGTATA
This sequence comes from Malacoraja senta, assembly GCA_038087875.1. Taxonomy (NCBI): domain Eukaryota; kingdom Metazoa; phylum Chordata; class Chondrichthyes; order Rajiformes; family Rajidae; genus Malacoraja; species Malacoraja senta. The sequence goes on from JAXLNO010001294.1 coordinate 475,009, forward strand.
TTGTCCCTAGGGTGTAGGATAGAACTAGTGTATTCTGTATTTCACATTGTGTTTCTGATTTTTTTTTAAATTTTTAATTTTTTTTTTAATCTATTTTTTTTTTTTATTGATTTTTTTTGGATCGAATATCTGTCTTTAATTTGTGTATTGGTGATGTCTTTATAACTTATTTTACTCTGATTATATGTTTCTTTGTTAAATTTTGTAAGGTGTCCTTGAGACTTTTGTATAGGCGCCCTTAAATAAAATGTATTATTATTATTATTAGTGTATGGGGTGATTGCTGGTCAGTGTGGACTCAGATGGCCGAAGGGCCTGTATCCACACTGTATCTGTAAACTAAACAATCCTTTATATTCCGGTATAAGTAGGTACTATCGCAACGTTTAAGAAACATTTAGACAGGTACATAGGAATGGTTTAGAGGGATATGGACCAAAATCAGGCAGGTGGGCTAATGTATGTAGATGGGACATGTTGAAGGTAGACAAAATTGCTGGAGAAACTCAGCGGGTGAGGCAGCATCTATGGAGCGAAGGAATAGGTGCCGTTTCGGGTCAAGACCCTTCTTCAGACTGATGCTCCATAGATGCCCCCTCACCCGCTGAGTTTCTCCAGCATTTTTGTCTACCTTCGATTTTTCCAGTATCTACTTAAACATAGATGGGACATGTTGGTCGGTGTGGACAAGTTTGGCCTGTTTCTACGCTGTTTGACTATTCGTCTGGGTCCAGTTAGTAAAGATGCTAAAAACCAAAAGAAGCTCTCATATTTGTGAAGATGAGAGGAACCTATAGTTCCAAGTTAGGTGAACACAAGTGAAGAGGCACAGTTGGCCCAATGAGAGATACAATCAGACAGTTCCTTGCATTCTCAATAATATGCTTGGATTCAACAATTCTTAAATATGCCCTGAATTTGCCAGCACAATGTGCTTGCCAAGCATCATATCCAATAGGTTGAGCGAGACCAAGCGTAGGCTTGGCGATCGCTTCGTCCAACACCTCCGCTCAGTTCGCAATAACCAACCTGATCTCCCGGTGGCTCAGCACTTCCACTCCCCCTCCCATTCCGAATCCGACCTTTCTGTCCTGGGCCTCATCCATGGCCAGAGTGAGTCCCACTGCAAATTGGAGGAGCAGCACCTTATATTTTGCTTGGGTAGCCCTTGCTTTCTCCCTCTTTCCCCTCCCCTTCCCAGCTCTCCCACAATCCACTGTCTCCGCCTCTTCCTTTCTTCTTCCCGCCCCCCCCCCACATCAGTCTGAAGAAGGGTCTCGACCCGAAACGTCACCTATTCCTTCGCTCCATAGATGCTGCCTCACCCGCTGAGTTTCTCCAGCATTTTTGTCTACCTTCGATTTTTCCAGCATCTGCAGTTCCTTCTTAAACATATCCATTAGGGCAATCAGTACAGTAGTTGCAGGAATCCCAACTATGGTAACTAATGAGCCATTATTTCATCATCGGTTTCTGTTTACATTCTTATGTGACTAACTTACCAAAATTCACTTTCATTTCCCCATTTCATTCCTGAGGCAATATCCTTGGTTCAGATCTATTCCATCTGGATCCCATCAAAAATTCCACCCTTTACATTCTGGATTCCCTCTCAATTACAGATCTCTTCAAGATGTTGCTCAGCCGATTACTGTTTTTTTTGGCACATTTAGTTCGAAAGGAAGGGCTTTGACCCAAAATGTTAACCTCTGTATCTCTTTCTACATTTCCTGCATGACATGCAGCCTGACTTAGGAAATGACTAACTGAGGCTTCTCTGGGAAGTGGGCTGTTAGGCTAATTATCAACACCTTTAGAGCCATCTCCAGATGCTGTAATCTTGAGCTGGAGTGATTATGCTGCCTGACCTGCAGAGTTACTCCAGCACTTTGTTTTGCTCCTGGCTAATGACTTGTTTATCTGTCACCTAGACTCTTCATTTCCCCCCCCAAAATACTTTATTCAGAATAAGAAATATATACAAAAGCACTCTTTGTACATTATCCATTCATTTGTGTCATACTCAGTAGTGTTCACCCATATCTTTAAACAAAACACTCTTGCAATTCGGTGGCACGCTGGACAGCGGTAGAGCTACTGCCTCACAGCACCAGAGACCCGGGTTCGATCCTGACCACGGGTGCTTGTCTGTACGGAGTTTGCCCGTTCTCCCCGTGACCGGCGTGGGTTTCCTCCTACATCTTCGGTTTCCTCCCACACTCCAACGACGTACAGGTTTGCAAGTTAATTGGCTTGGTATAAATGTAAATTGTCCCAAGTGTGTGTAGGATTGTGTTGGTGTGCGGGAGTTGCTGGTCATCGGGGACTCTATGGGCCGAAGGGCCCGTTTCTGTGCTGCATCTCTAAACTAAACTAAATCTTGTTCCAGTCTGTAAAGGACCCATTTCTTTAAAGTCTGTATTCTATGAGACAGTCAGTTTTAAAATCCATTGTAACATACTTCCTGATACCAGGGACTTTTCATTTATGCAGCGCCTTGTCAATTGCCTTTTGGAAATCTAAACATGCCACACGAAAGTAGACAAAAATGCTGGAGAAACTCAGCGGGTGAGGCAGCATCTATGGAGCGAAGGAAATAGGCAACGTTTCGGGTCGAGACTGCCACACGAAAGGCTTCAACTCTCCTTGTTGCATTCTTAAAGAATTCAAGCAAATTTGCCAAACATGAGTTACCTTTCATAAAAATATGTTGACTATGTTTAATTATATTCAGCTTTTCCAAATTCTTAGCAACTCCCTATTTAAATATTTACTCTAGCATCTTGCCAACAACTATTAAATGAACTGACCCATAGTTACCTGTATTCTTTCTCCTTTATTGAACAGAACAGTCACGCTGTCTTTCAATCTTTAAACTAACTAATTTAAAGAGATATAGCATGGAAACAGGACCTGAGTCCACGCCAACCAGCGATCACCCGTGCACTAGTTCTATCCTATACACTAGGGACAATTTACAGAGGCCAAATAAAGGGCCTGTCCCACTTTCACGACCTAATTCACGACCTCTGCCGAGTTTGCCCTTGACTCATACTCGCAGCATGGTCGTCACGAGGTCGTAGCAGGCCGTGATGCTAGTCGTAGGTACTCGTGGCATCAAGTAGGTTGGGGCATTTTTTCTAGCATGATGAAAAATGTCCACGAGGTCGTGAATTAGGTCGTGAAAGTGGGACAGGCCCTTAACCTACAAACCTGTACGTCTTTGGAATGTGGGAAGAATCCGGAGCACCCAGGAAACACCCACACGGTCACAGGGAGAACGTACAAAATCCGTACAGAAAGCACCCGTAGTCAGGATCGAACCCTGTACAGAGTGTGTAGGTTAATTGGCTTCTGTAAATTGTCCCAAATGAGTAGGATAGAACTAGTGTACGGCTGTTCACTGGTCGGCGTGGAACCAGGCCATTCAGCCCACCGAGTCCACACTGACCAGTGATCTCTATCTCTAAACTAAATATATATCCAAACTAACGGTCTTCCTACATCCTCCGGGGCATTCCTAAGAATCCGAAAAAAGGTTCTGATTGTCTACCCTGAGCTTGAAATAGAATGTTTGCTTCGGGAGTCTGGTGTCAGGGATGTGAGTGATGTGATTCTCGGTTCACACAGGCTGACTGACGTTAAGTATTTGCAGCATTTTCTGTTAACTGTTTCCCTTTCCACAAATTCTACCCCTCCCCCCCCACCCTGCTGCATTTTTGCATTTGCATGATACATTTTTGATTTCCAGCATCTGCTGTTTTTAGATTTTCATGGAGATGAAGTGGTCTACCCAACACAGCAGACTGAGTCATGGTGTTTAAGAAGGAACTGCAGATGCTGGAAAATCGAAGGTAGACAAAAATGCTCGAGAAACTCAGCGGGTGCAGCAGCATCTATGGAGCGAAGGAAATAGGCAACGTTTCGGGCCGAAACCCTTCTACCCACCGTAGATTGATGGAGGGCGGGGAGAAGAAAGGAAAAAGGAAGAGGAGGAGCCCGAGGGCTGAGGGAAAGCTGAGAGGGGGAGGAGACAGCAAGGGCTACCGGAACTGGGAGAATTCAATGTTTATACTACTAGGGTGCAGACTGCCCAAGCGGAATATGAGGTGCTCCTCCTCCAATTTCCGGTGGTGCTCACTCTGGCCATGGAGGAGGCCCAGGACAGAGAGGTCGGATTCGGAATGGGAGGGGAGTTGAAGTGCTGAGCCACCAGGAGGTCAGGTTGGTTAATGCGGACCGAGCGGAGGTGTTCGGCGAAACGATCGCCAAGCCTACGCTTGGTCTCACCGATGTAGATCAGACTGAGTCATGGCCTTATTGGAGGTTCACGTGGCCTTAAATAGACAAGGAACTGCAGGTGCTGGAATCTTGAGCAAAACAGAGAGTGCTGGAGGAACTCAGTGGGTCAGGCCACATCTGGCACAGATGGTGTGGCAGTAGAGTTGCTGGCTTATAGCCCCAGAGACCCCGGTTCAATCCTGACTACGGGTGCTGTCAATATGGTGTTTGTACATTCTCCCTGTGACCACATGTGCAGTTTTGTAGGTTAATTGACTTCTGTAAATTGCTCCTAGCGTGTAGGATATGAAACTGGGATAACCGAGCTCATGTACGGGTGATCCTTGGTCGGGGGTGGGCCGAAGGACCTGTTTCCGCACTGTATTTCTAAACTAAACAAATAAAATCTTTGGAGGAAATTTTCAGTCAACGTTTTGGATCGGGGCTCTTCAGATTGATAGCGGTGGGTGGAGATAGCTGGCAAAGACAGATGTGGGCAGCACAAAGCCTGGGAAACGATGTATGGAGTCTGAAGAAGGGTCTCAACCCGAAACATCACCTATTCCTTTTCTCTCCAGAGATGCTGCCCATCCCGCTGAGTTACACCAGCATTTTGTGTCTACCTTCGATTTAAACCAACATCTGCAGTTCTTTTATTCACAAACGATGTATGGATGCAGGTGGGTGGGGGGGATTTGCATTGGCAAATGGGTGGAGTAAGTGACAAATTAGACGATAAAATGTCAGATAAGGAATAAAATGTAAAACTAGAGGGAGGGATATAGACGGAACACCTTGATGTCTGGAAGAGGATGCCACGAATATTAATTTTGTTTATTATTGTCACGTGTACGGAGGTACAGTGAAAAGCTTTTTTGTTGTGTGCTATCCTGTCAGCGAAAAGACTATATATGCTTCCAATCAAGCCATAAGGTCATAAGTGATAGGAGCAGAATTAGGCCATTCAGCCCATCAAGTCTACTCTGCCATTCAATCATGGCTGATCTATCTCTCCCTCCTAACCCCATTCTCCTGCCTTCTCCTTCTTCTTCTTCTTCTTGCGTATGGCATGCACAGCCTAAAGTTGTTAGACAACTTGTTCTATTTGATCTTATTTGATTGTGCACGCCAGGTTGATTGCATTCGTCGAAACAGGGCAGACCAGGTGAAGGTTGCAATCTCCCACCCCCTGCCTTCTCATAACTCGTGGCACCCGTACTAATCAAGAATCTTTCTATCTCTGCCTTAAAAATATCCACTGACTTGTCCTCCACAACCTTCTGTGGCAAAGAATTCCACAGATCCACCACTCTCTGACTAAAGAAATTCCTCCTCATCTCTTAAAGGAACGTCGTTTAATTCTGAGGCTATGACCTCTCGTCCTAGACTCTCCCACGAGTGGAAACATCCTCTCGAACTCCATTCTATACACACCTTACACTATTCGATAAGTTTCAATGAGGTCCCCCCTCGTCTTTCTAAACTCCAGCGAGTACAGGCCCAGTGCCGTCAAAGCCGCCCACAGCTTTGATCTGTCTTTTTGCATATCTTTCATTAATTTGCTCTATGTACCTTTTCATATCTCTCGTATATATCTTTTCATGTTCCCGACTCTCAGTCTGAAGAAGGGTTTCGACCCGAAACATTACCTATTCCTTTTCTCCAGAGATGCCGCCTGACCCGCTGAGTTACTCCAGCTTTTTGTATCTATTATTGGTGTGACATCTTTGGTCATTCAAGAGCCAAACAACAACTTAATTTAAAGAGCCATTAAAGAGTTTATATTCATAGTGCACAGATACAGGATAAAGGGAATAATGTTGAGTACAAGATAAAGTCCAGGAAAGTCTGATTACAGACAGTTCTAAGGTCTTCAATGAGGTAGATGGGGTAATTTTTTTTAAATAATTTATTTTAATTATTATTATTATTATTATTATTATTTTTTTAATATATTTTTTTAATTTTTTTATTTATTAGAAGTACATTACATTACAACCACATACATTAGTACTCGTCATTTATATCTTCTTACAATTAATGTACTCCATTTATTTTTTACACTAGAAAAGGAAAAGATTGAAAGAAAGAAGAAAGTGAAGGAAAAAGTGAAAGTGTAGGAAATGTGACAACAAAAAAGGACGAAGACCCTATAAGAGCAAAATTAAAAACAAAAGAAAAAGAGTTAAGAAATAGACCCTAGGAAAGAGAGAGAGAAAGAGGAAAAAGAGAGAAACAAATATTTTTATGAGCATTACGTAAATGGGACATACCAACTCTTCAACTATCATCCCCCCTTACCTGACCTCAATTTTTTTTTTTTTTTTTAAGTACTTTTGCACCCTATGTTTGTAATAATTCTATAAATGCAGACCACGTCAGGTGGAAGTGATCTGGTTTACCTGCTAGGAGGAGTCTTATCTCTTCTAGGTGTAATGTTTCAAATCATATTTGAAATCCACATATTTATAGTTGGTATTGGAGCCTTCTTCCAAAATTTTAGAATTAGCTTTTTTCCAATTATTAACCCATAGTCCATTAGTTTCTTTTGAAACACATTTAGTTCTGGACCATCTTCCGTTATACCGAAGATAATCCATTCTGCTTTGGGTATCAGTCTTGTTTTAAATAACTTTGTAAAGATGGGGTTATGACGGGTGTCTGGGGTTATAGGGAGAAGGCAGGGGAATGGGGTTAGGAGGGAGAGATAGATCAGCATAATTGAATGGCAGAGTAGACTTGATGGGCCGAATGGCCTAATTCTTCTCCTATTACTTATGACTAGAGCCAGGATTTTGCCATAAATGCCATGTGCCTTTTCATGCCTTTATTGATGATTTTGACCAAGATAATGCCGTTTTGCCTGCTTATTTCAGAGTTTTTTAGTGCCTAAACATCCTGGCTCTACTTATGACCTTATGACCTATTATCTGAATGGTGGCCGATTAGGAAAAGGGGAGATGCAACGAGACATGGGTGTCATGGTACACCAGTCATTGAAAGTAGGCATGCAGGTGCAGCAGGCAGTGAAGAAAGCGAATGGTATGTTAGCATTCATAGCAAAAGGATTTGAGTATAGGAGCATGGAGGTTCTACTGCAGTTGTACAGGGCCTTGGTGAGACCACACCTGGAGTATTGTGTACAGTTTTGGTCTCCTAATCTGAGGAAAGACATTCTTGCCATAGAGGGAGTACAGAGAAGGTTCACCAGACTGATTCCTGGGATGGCAGGACTTTCATATGAAGACTGGATAGACTCGGCTTGTACTCGCTAGAATTTAGAAGATTGAGGGGGAATCTTATAGAAACTTACAAAATTCTTAAGGGGTTGGACAGGCTAGATGCAGGAAGATTATTCCCGATGTTGGGGAAGTCCAGAACAAGTGGTCACAGTTTAAGGATAAGGGGGAAGACTTTTAGGACCGAGATGAGAAAAACATTTTTCACACAGAGAGTGGTGAATCTGTGGAATTCTCTGCCACAGAAGGTAGTTGAGGCTAGTTTATTGGCTATATTTAAAAGGGAGTTAGATGTGGCCCTTGTGGCTAAAGGGATCAGGGGGTATGGAGAGAAGGCAGGTACGGGATACTGAGTTGGATGATCAGCCATGATCATATTGAATGGTGGTGCAGGCTCGAAGGGCCGAATGGCCTACTCCTGCACCTATTTTCTATGTTTCTATGAGATGGTAGCTCAGGACCACTCTCTAGTTGGTGGAGTATTTTGCCAAGTGTGCATTGTGTCTGAAGAAGAGTTCCGACCCAAAACATCACCCATTCATTTTCTCCAGAGATGCTGCCTGACCCGCTGAGTTACTCCAGCTTTTTGTATCTATTATTGGTGTTACATCTTTGGTCATTCAAGAGGCAAACAACAACTTAATTTAAAGAGCCATCTGAAGACAGAACCCTCGGTGATACATCACTTCAGTGTCCTGGATTATTTTCGTCAAATCATTGCAACAGGAGATCCTGCTTAAGAAATATAAAAATTGGGGATTTTTGACTTCGGACTTTCCTGATAAATCGGGGGAGAAATCCTGTTTGTGGTCCCAAATGTTGCTTCCCTCACCTCCTTCCCAGTGCTCCTAAAGATCGGTGAGACCAAGCGGAGGCTTGGCGATCGTTTCGCCGAACACCTCCGCTCGGTCCGCAATAACCAACCTGACCTTCCGGTGGCTCAGCACTTCAACTCCCCCTCCCATTCCGTATCCGACCTCTCTGTCCTGGGTCTCCTCCATGGCCAGAGCGAGCAACACCGGAAATTGGAGGAAATGCACCTCCTATTCCGCTTGGGTAGTCTGCACCCTGGGGGCATGAACATTGAATTCTCCCAATTTTGCTAGCCCTTGCTGTCTCCTCCCATCCCTCAGCCCTCGGGCTCCTCCTCCGCCTTTTTCCTTTCTTCTCCCCACCCCCCATCAGTCTGAAGAAGGGTTTCGGCCCGAAACGTTGCCTATTTCCTTCGCTCCATAGATGCTACTGCACCCGCTGAGTTTCTCCAGCATTTTTGTGTACCTAAAGATTTGTCCCTCACACAATATTCAGCTATTACTAGGAATGTCCCATGCTGGGGGAAGGGAGGCATTGATTAGGAGCAGTCCCATTGGAAGCCATCTCTCTGACACAATGTGACCATTAGCACCTCATCTGGCTTCTTCTCTTGGGCCCAGTCGCTCAGCTGGTTCTGCAAAAGGAAGGTGCTGATTGATTATTTGTTTTGTGTGACCTGGGCCAATCCCTGGCTCTCGACTTGATTGCAGACCAGACAGGAGTGGTCTACTTGGTCAGTCACTGCGAGTCATTGCCAGCTTTAACTGCTGGAAAGCAGGGGCACACAAGATTGCAAGTTCAAATCCAGCAAAACTGCACTTACCGTGGAGATATTTGCTTAAACACACTTGGTGATTCAGGTAAGGTGAAATTATTCCTATGTTGAGCTATTATCTATTGAAAGATTTCAGGGGGTGATCAGACTGTATGCTTTGCAAATGACTCATAGGCCGGACCTTTCGTGATTGAAATACAAAAACAAGGGAGCATTTATTTAGAGTTCTGTCACACCTTTGCAATGTCTTAGAGCACGTTATAAACAGGCAATTTATTTCTGTGCTTTTAGGTAAGTTTCCACAAAGAAATGTCTAGCACTTATATGACAATTCTAAGTCCCTATTAGGATGCCCTAAGGCATTTTGCAGTCACTGATGTAGGGCGGCTGGAAGAGCTGCTGCCTCAGTGTCGGAGGCCTTGGTTTTAATTGCTGTCTAGGTGAAGGTTACACATCTTCCCTGTTTCCCCTGGGTGCTCCATTTCCCTCCAAAAGATGTGCAGGTTAGTTGGCCCACTGTGAATTGCCCCCAAGGGTTAAAAGACATTTGGACAGGTACATGGAAAGGTTTAGAGGGATGTGGCCAAACAAAGGCAGATGCGACTAGTGTAGATGGGGTATCTTGTTTTTGTGCTGTATGACTCTATGAGTGTGAGTGGTTGAATCTGGAATTACAATAGGATTAGTGTAGTTTAGTTTAGATATATACCAAGGAAACTGGCCATTTGACCCACTGAGTCCAAGGCAACCATCGATCGCCAGTTCACACTATTTCTGTCTTCTGTCTGTCTGAAGAAGGGCTTCGACCCGAAACGTTGCCTATTTCCTTAGCTCCATAGATGCTGCCTCACCCGCTGAGTTTCTCCAGCATTTTTGTCTGCCCACACTATTTCTGTGTTATCCTACTTTCTCCTCCTCTCCCTACACACTAGGGGGCAATTTACAGAGGCCAATTAACCTGCAAAACCCACATGTCTTTGGGATGTGGGAGGAAACCCATGGGGGGGAAACATCAGGATCGAACCCGGGTCACTGGCACTGTGAAAATGGGTGATTGATGATTGGCACAGATTTAGTGGGATGAAGGGCCAATTTCTGAGCTGTATCACTCTGTTATTCTATGGAGATTTTTTGGAAGTGTGCTCACTGTTGGTACATAGGAAATCAGCAGCGTTTTTGCAGACAGCAAGCACCCAAGAAATACCAATGTAACAATACCAGATATTCTTCTTCTGTGATGTTGATTCAGGAATAAATATTGGAGGATAACTAGAGATGGGATAACTTTAGATTTTCGAGATACAACACTTTATTATTTTGCTTTTCGGCCAACTGAGTCCACCCCGACCCGCGATCACACTGTCCACTAGCACTATCCTACACTCTAGGGATTTTTTTTACCGAAGCCAATTAACCCACACGTCTTTGTAGTTTGGGAGGAAACCGAGCACCTGGAGAAAACCTATGTGGTCACAGGGAGAACGTACAAACACCATTCAGACTGCACCGGTAGTCAGGATCAAACCCTGGTCTCTGGCACCGTAAGGCAGCAACTCTACTGCTTTCCTTTTCATTTGAAGAAAGAGTGATAAATAAATAAAAGTAAAAATGTGGTTGTTGTTACCACCAATCTCAGCTGTGCTATTTTTGCTGCTGCCCAGGAAATGCTACAATTAGTAATGCTCAGAATCGATTGCATAATGCAGCCTTTCTCAGTCCTTGACACTGGAATCTTTTTCATTGAGTGAAATGTGTTAAAATGACCACCTTGGGTCATCTTGTGCCACACTAGGCACTCGGTTGGGCATTTGTGGGCGTGAATCATGCGTGCGATTCTGATTTACCACCCAGGTTGTGCATGAGATGGTGTGATGTCGTTTTCTGCATAATGCTCCTTTGGGGAGGGAGAAACTGGGCTAGATTCATGTGGAGAAAAAACACAGAAAATACTGGAAGTGTACAGCAGGGGCAGGGGCATTTGCCTGTTAATGTACGTATATGTACGTGGATTTTAAATCTGTGTTTATTGTGTGTTTTGTTATTTTATTGTATGTATGACTGCAAGGCAACGAAATTTCGTTCAGACCGAAAGATCTGAATGACAATAAAGGATACTTTACTTACTTATCCTTTGCAAACAAGAAACACAACACAAGTGTTGGAAAGGGTACAGAAAAGATTTATGTTGCCAGGACTAGAGGGTCTGAGCTATAGGCAGAGGTTGAGTAGGCTGATAAGTTTATTATATTGTTTACAGTGTACTATGTTTACATATTCTGTTGTGCTGCTGCAAGAATTTCATTGTTCTATCTGAGACATGTGACAATAAAACACTCTTTACTCTCTATTCCTTGGAGCGCAGGAGGATGAGGGGTGGTGTATAAGGGGAATAGATTGGATGGATGCAGAGTCTCTTGCCCAGAGTAAGTGAATCGAGGACCAGAGGATGTAGGTTTAAGATGAAGGGGAAAGGCTTTACTAGGAATCTGAGGGGTAATGTTTTACACACAGGGTGGTGGGTGTGTGGAACAAGCTGCCAGAGGAGGTTGTTGAGGCAGGGACTATCCCAACATTTAAGAAACAATTAGACAGGTACATGGATAGTAGACAAAAGTGCTGGAGAAACTCAGCGGGTGCAGCAGCATCTATAGATGCTGCTGCACCCACTGAGTTTCTCCAGCACTTTTGTCTACCTTCGATTTTCCAGCATCTGCAGTTCCTTCTTAAACAGGTACATGGATAGGACAGGTTTGGAGAGATATGGACTAAACGCCGGCAGATGAGACTAGTGTAACTAGCACATGTTGGCTGGTGTGGGCAAGTTGGGCCTAAGGACCTGTTTCCACACTGTATCACTCTATGCTCGCCTCAATACAGGAAGAATGTGGAAGCTTTGGAAAGGGTGCAGAGGTGGTTTACCAGAATGATGCCTGGATTAGGGGGTAATAGCTACAAGGAGAGGTTGATGATGATACTTTATTGTCACGTACCTAGATGCATTGAAATGCTTTATTTTGCATACAACCTGGTAAAATCATACAGCAGACCCCACGTAGGCAGTGCATAAGAGTCGCCATGTTTCTGGGGCAGACAAAGTTACAAAAGTTCACTGAACATTCGTATCTTCTGTCGGCCGTCGCACTTGGCAGCAGGTGGCTCCCCTCCGAGTCCCCCCTTTGTTCTCGATGGCCCCTTCTGGGTAGTCCGAGGGTCACCAAAGAGGTAGATAGTAGTTCAGCACTGCTTGCATTGATCATTTAGAATAAAAGTTTTGTTTAAAACTTCTCCCCTTCAAAAACAAACACTGGTCCATGTGTTTAGTTGAGTTTACAGTATGTTTTATCTCTGGACGTTTCATTATAAATATTTTCCTGACTTTAATAGCTTCAAAGATGTTGAAGAGTAAAGTTGTATCTCGTAGTCACAAGATTTACCAGATGGTTGGTGTGGACCCGGTGGGCCAAATGGCCTTGATACAAGAAGTTTCCATGTTGTATCTCTAAGTAAACTAAGATAATATTAAATAGCATTTCATTGATCAAGTCAAGAGTTCCTCACTGTTCAACATGATCGTAGGGGCCTGAAATCACATCTGCATGTTAGCAGTTTCTAAATGTTTTGTATACGAGTACAGAAGTTTGGAGGTTATGTTACAGCTGTACAAGACATTGGTGAGGCCACATTTGAAGCACCATGTTGTGGCGTCAGGGACGACTGCGAATTCAGCTGTGTTCACACCGACACTCGCAGTTGTGTGAACTCACGATTTATTTTATTTACAGTGGTAAGAAAGTCCAGGACCGCTCGGGGGTACTGTCCTTCACTGTAAGAGTGCATGTGTGATGATACTGGCGATCTCTGGGTTGTCCTGGTGGCTCAGTCCTGGTCTTCAAGGGAGGAGGCATGGCAATCTCAGTTTACCCTTGCCTCGAGAGGAGGTGCTGACGGTACATGTTTCTTCCTGGCAGCTCAGCTTTGGGCTTGAAGAGGAAACACTGGCGGGCTAAGGATTATCCAGGTGGCCAGATTTTGTGTGTGGGGACAGTCCCTTGTTGTCTGTGGGTAGAAAGAGGTTCTGGCACCTCGGGCTTGCCCCAGCCACTCAGTCTCAGCCTCAGTCGAGGCACTGGCTGTCTAGGGTTTCTTCCCAGCAACCCAATCTTGACCACACAGGGGCGCTGATGGACTTTGGTTTGTCCCAGTGGTTTTATTGGGAGTAGGATGACGCATACAAGTGAGAGGGCACTGTCCCTGTGTTCAGTTTTGGTCACCCTGTTATGGGAAAGATGTTGTTAAGCTGGAAAGTGTGCAGAGAAGAATTACAATGTTGTTGCCAGGACTTGAGGGCCTGAGCTACAGAGAGAGGTTGAACAGTCTAAAGGGCCTGTCCCACTTACGCGTCCTTTGCTCGCAAATTACGCGACCTTGAGGCGTACGGGCACCGTATGGCCGCGCGGCGCCGGTCCCACTTAGAAGCGCAGGGTATGGAGTTGTGCGGGGCAGGTCCCGACATTGCGCGGGACTCCGAAATTCTTGCAATGAACTAAATCTTCGCGCGCCAACGGCCTGTTGCGGAACTGACAGCCAAAGTGGGACAGGCCCAAGACCCTGGCACGATGCAACGTCTCACCTTCAACAGCAGCAGAAGCAGGCAAACGATCGCCGAACTCGGCCTGGGGCTCACGGCTGTTGCGGTCCGGATCCGCCCCCACTTCTACTCCCAGAGCGGGGCCAAGAAAATTGAAGATAGACACAAAATGCAGGAGTAACTCAGCGGGACCGGCAGCATCTCTGGAGAGAAGCAATGGGTGACGTTTCGGGCCCCTTCTTTTCAGACTGAAGAAGAGTCTCGACACGAAGCATCACCCATTGCTTCTCTCCAGAGATGCTGCCGGTCCCGCTGAGTTACTCCAGCTTTGTGTCCATCTTCAAATGATGTCACGCGCTCCAGACTGCTGTGCGTACGCATGTAATCGCGCTCGACCGTCTCGGCTCAACGGGACCATGAGGTTGCGTAATTTGCGTGCCAAGGACACGTATGTGGGACAGGCCCTTAAGACTATTCCTTGGAGCACAGGAGAATGGATGGGGTAAATGCACAGAATCTTTTACCCAGAGTAGGGAATCAAGAACCAGAGCACATAGCTTTAAGGTGAGGGGGAAAGATTTAATAGGAACCTGAAGGGCAATTTTATTACATGGTGGATATATGGAATGAACTGCCAGAAGAGGTAGTTGAGGCAAGAACAATCACAATGTTTAAAAAGCATTTGGACAGGTACATGGATAGGATAAAGTTAGATGGATATGAACCAGGAAGGTAAGATTAATGTAGATGGGACATGTTGGTTGGCGTGGATGAGTTGGCTAAATGGCTTGTTTCCACCCTGTATGACTTTATATCTGCCTATAATTTTTTTTCCCAATGCCTATGCAAAGGAATTAACCTGTTTACTTTACAAATTTTGATTAGGATACAGACTAGAAACAGGCCCCACGGCCTACCCAGTCCACGACGACTATTGATTTCCCATTTACACGCATTATGTTATTCCACTTTCTCATCCACTCCCTACATGCCTTGGGAATTTCACAGAGGCCAATTAACCTACTAACTCGATGTAGGAGGAAACCGGAGTACCCGGAGAAACACGCAAACTCCATACAGACAGTGCCCGAGGTCAGGATCAAACCTGGGTCTCTGCCGCTGTGAGGCAGCATTTCTACCAACTACGCCACTGTGCCACCCTAAGTTATGACCGGATTTTCTGCATTGACGATGATCTCAATGCCTAGTGACTATGCACTACAGAGGATTAGTGCTTGGGAAAAGTAATCTGGGTTAAGATTTGGGGATAGCAGTTGGAAACAGAATTTAAAGGCAGTGGTTAAGGTCACAACCTGAGGCGATGGTTAGTGGTTAAAACTAGCATTAGTGGTTGTTAGTATTCAGAGTTTGTGGCTGAGATTAGTTAGTGGTTATGTCGAAGTAGAAAATGTGGAGTGTTCAACATAGAATTGTAGAAACAATGAACTGCAGATGCTGGTTTACAAAAAAAGACACAAAGTGATGGAGTAACTCAATGGGTCGGGCTGCACCTCTGGAGAACGTGGATAGGTGGTGTTTCAGACTGACGAAGTGACGGTACCGACCATAAATGTTTTCGATAGGCACATGAAGTGGAAGAGGGATATGGATCATGTGTGTAATTTAACTTGGGATCTTAGCTGTACAACGCCCCTCTCCTCCCCGGGTGGGACCTAGCTGTGCATATATTGACACCCCACCCCAGTTTCCCCACAGGGGGCACTCTCTTGCCATGGGATCTTGCTTAACACCCCCCCCCCCCCCTCCCCTCGTGGGATTTTGCCGTGCACCCACCCGTCTCCCGCAGGCACACCCTTGCTGTGGAATCTTTCTGTACCCCGCCCCAGAGAAATCTTGCCGTGCATACATTGACGCCCAACCACAGCTTGTCGTAGGGTCTTGCTGTACACTCCTCCTTACCCCCCTCCTCCATGTGGGATCTTGCCGTGCATAAATTGACACCCGACCCCAGCTTGCCGTGGGAACTTGCTATACACCTTTCCCCGCCCGTGGGATCATGATGTGTACTTATTTGCACCCAATCCCAGGCTTCCCGTGGGGGCACACGGTTGTCGTGGGACCATGAGTGAGATCTTGCTGTGCAAACAGTGATACCCCAACCACAGCTTGTCGTGGGGTCTTGCTATACAACCCCCCCCCCCCCACCACCATGTGGAATCTTGCCGAGCACGCATTGATACCCAACACCAGCTTCCCAGTGGGGCGCTCGTGTGCCCTGGGATCTTTCCGTAAACACCCCCCCCCCCCCACCCCCTGTGGAATCTTGCCGTGCATGCATTGACACCCAACCACAACTTGTGGGGGACCTTGCTGTACACTCCCCCCTTCCCCTCATGTGGGATCCTGCTGTACAATGCCCCACCACATGGGATCTTGCTCTGCACCACCTCCCAGGTTGGAGAAGGGTTTCGGCCCGAAACGTTGCCCATTCCTTCGCTCCATAGATGCTGCTGCACCCGCTGAGTTCTCCAGCACTTTTGTCCACCTTCGATTTTCCAGCATCTGCAGTTCCAATTAAACTCCCAGGTGGGATCTTGGTGTGCATACATTGGCACCTCAACCCAAGCTTGTCGTGGGATCTTGCTATACTTGTGTATCTTGCTGTACACACCACACCCCCCCCCCCCCCTCACCTCCACGTGGGATCATGCTGTGTACTTATTGGCACCCAACCCTAGCTTCCCGCTTGTCGTGGGATCTAGCCGGGCATACATTGACACCCGGACCACAGCTTGCCGTGGGATGTTGCTAACCCCGTGCACCCCACCCCGGCTGCCCCCCCGCGGGGCCACACCTATGCCGTGGGATCTTGCTCTACACGCCCTCCATGTGGGACCTTGCTGTACACCCCACCCCGGCTGCCCGCGGGGGGAGACACTCGCTCGCCGTGGGATCTTGCCGTGCGCCGCCGGCGGCAAAGCATCGGCGGGAGCTTCCTGCGCGCAAATTGTTCCTCCCCGAAGGCACCAGCTCCCCCGCCGGCGCCTCATCGGGGATCACGGGATCCCGGCGGAAATAAAAAAAAACGACTCTGTGTGTGTGTGTGTGTGTGTGTTTGTGTTCGTTTCGGGAGTTAATGTGTTAGTGCCGGGTTGGGAACCGGCCCGTCCGCGACATCGCTGCGCAACCGGCGCTTCTAACACAGGCCCGGCAGGCGGCAGCCCTGCACGGCGACATTTATTTGTTTTCTGTTTGATTTTTTTGCGGGTGAGACGGAGTTAATGAGTTAGTGAGAGAAACAAACTCCATTACCGGGACCAGGCTGAGGTGATGGTTCAGGGGAGCGGGGAGAGAGGGGGGGGGGGGGGATGGGATGATGGCGCCATCCTCCCGACACGGTCCGCACACAGGGCGGCGCGTGCGCACTGCTCGCCCTACCCCCCCACCCCCGACCCTTTTCCCGCCTCGCGCGTTTGAAAGGGGTCGCGAGCGGCGGCGGTTGGGCTCGCGGGCGGTTTCCCGCCTCTTCCCCGCCAACCGTCAACTCTCACCCCCTCCTCCATCTCCCCTCCCCCCCCCATCGTCCCACCCTCCATCTCCCCTTCTCCATCCCTCTCCCTCCTCCATCCCCATCTCCCCTCCTCCATCCCCATCTCCCCTCCTCCATCCCCATCTCCCCTCCTCCATCCCCCATCTCCCCTCCCCCATCTCCCCTCCCCCCATCTCCCCTCCCCTCCTCCATCTCCCCTCCCCCCCCATCGTCCCACCCATCCATCTCCCCTCCCCCTCCATCTCCCCTCCTCCATCTCTCCTCCATCTCCCTTCCTCCATCCCCCCTCCCCCCCCATCCCCCTCCCCCCCATCTTCCCACCCTCCCCCATCTTCCCACCACTCCCCCCATCTCCCCTCCTCCATCTTCCCACCCTCCCCCCATCTTCCCACCCTCCCCCATCTTCCCACCCTCCCCCATCTTCCCACCACTCCCCCATCTTCCCACCACTCCCCCATCTCCCCTCCTCCATCTCCCCTCCCCCCCATCTCCCCTCCCCTCCCTCCATCTCCTCTCCCCTCCTCCATCTCTCCTCCATCTCCCCTCCCCCCCATCGTCCCCTCCCTCCATCTCCCCCTCCGTCTCTCCCTCCATCTCCCCTCCCCCCCCCATCGTCCCACCCCTCCATCTCCTCTCCTCCCATTCCCCCCTCTTCTTCCCTCCCCCCCTTCTTTCCCCCCCCCCGTCTTCCCACCCCCCGTCTTCACCCCCCCCCCCGTCTTCTCCCCCCCCGTCTTCTCCCCCCCGTCTTCTCCCCCCCCTCTTCTCCCCCCCTCTTCTCCCCCCGTCTTCTCCCCCCCCCGTCTTCTCCCCCCCGTCTTCCTCCCCCCCCCCCGTCTTCTCCCCCCCCCCGTCTTCCCCCCGTCTTCTCCCCCCACCGTCTTCCTCCCCCCAATCTCCCCTCCCCTTTTCTCCACCT
>JAXLNO010001294.1:493334-532483 GCA_038087875.1 Malacoraja senta
AAACGTAGTGATTGTACCTGCCTAAACAACATCTTCCAGCAGCTCATTCCATACACTCGCTACCCTTTGTGTAAAAAAAAAAGTTACCCCTCCGGTTACTATTAAATCTGTCTGCCCTCACCTTAAACCTATGTCCTCTGGTTCTCGATTCCCTTACACTGGGCAAAAGTCTGTGTGTTTACCCAATCTATTCCTCTCATGATTTTGTACACCTGTGTAAGTTCACCCCTCATCCTCCTGTGTTCCAAGGAATAGAGTCCTAGCCTGTTCATCTCCCCATAGCTCAGGGCCTTGAGTACTGGCAACATCCCTGTAAATCCTCTCTGCACCCTTTCCAGCATGACATCATCTTTCCTATAACATGGTGCCAAATCTGAACACAATACTCTAAATGTGGCCTCACCAACATCTTGTATGACCCCCTCAACTTCTATACTCAATACTATGACTCATGAAGGTCAAAGTGCCCAAAACCTTTTTGACCACCCTATCTACCTGCAACACCACTTTCTACAACGCTCCCCAGAGCCCTACCATTCACGTCCTGCCCACGTTAGTCTTCCCAAAATGCAGCACCTTGCATTTTTCTGTATTAAATTCCAAAAGATCTAATCCTTTTCTCCAGAGATGCTGCCTGACCCGCTGAGTTACTGCAGCATTTTGTGTCTACCTTTGGTATATACCAGCATCTAGAATTCCTTCCTACACAAACTACTGGTTCTCTGGTTCATTGGCACCGCAATGCGTACTCTGTCCTACACGGATCTGACTGTGACAATCCTCCGTGTATCTGAAGAAAGCTTCCGACCCCAGAAAAATGTGTTATGTCTTATGAACATGACTATAACAGGTGATAGAATCACCTGTTACAGGCATGTTCATGTAAAAAACAATTGGACATGAAATGAATGACACGCCTACCGAAGACGTAATTTTCAATATAATGAGCAGTAAGAAGGGGTGTAGCACGTTCTTATCAAGTTCGCACAGACGTGAAAGGCCTCCTCTTTGCACTGATGTTCAATCCCACACTCTATAGAATCTGGGAACTTGCCGACATTTTAACATTTCTTTTTGGTGCGACGATTTTAATGACCATGAGCTGGGAAATTCATCATTTCCAATTAAACAGTCCTGGTACAGGTACAAAATGTCCCCGTTACCGCCCTTGCTTTACAATGGATAGGAGCTGATTAAACTTTATTTAACTCAATGAGTGATGTCGGCCCAGAAGTTACTGCCTGACAGGACGGTGAGACCAACTGGAAGCACTGTATCCCGAAGAGCTGTGACATATAATTAATCTAAAGCTTATTTTTAGCCAGCAATGATTTAATGGGCCAAATCGCCTGTTCTGCTGTAAATGTTTACATTTCACCGAGCTGCCTCTGTGTAACTGAGCCAATCTGCCTTTACAGTTGCTTTAAACAAAACACAAATTGCTGGAGGAACTCGGCGGGAAGAGGTTGGGCTGGTTTGGACTTTGTTCCTTGGCATGCAGGAGGCTGAGGGGTGATCTTATAGAGGTGTATACAATCATGAGGGGAATCGATTAACTTTGTGAATGTACAAAGTCTTTTATCCAAGATCGGGGAATCAAGAACCAGGGGACGTAAGTTTAAAGTACGAGGGGAAAGATTTAATTGAAACCTGAGGGGTAACTTTTTCACGCGGTGGTAGTTGGGGTGGGAGGAGAGGTGGTGTGTAGAATAAGCTGCCAGAGGAGGTAGTTGAGGCAGGTACTATAACAGCATTTAAAAGACACTTGGACAGGTACATGATAGCTAAGATTTAGAAGGATATGAGCCAAACTCAGGCAAATGGGATTAGCTAAAATGGGGCTTGGTCAGCATGGACGAGTTGGGCTGAAGGGCCTGTTTCCGTGCTGTGTGACTCTGTATTTCTATCTGTGGGGGAAATGGACAGACAGCGTCTCGCTTCGGGATCCTTCCTCATTGTTTACAGTTTTTAGACAAACTTAACTTAGCTGAAGTTTCCTTTGACAGAGAAGGGATGTTACTGGAATTGTGAGTCGCCAATGGAAGAAGCTCACAGTAACCATGCAGGCAGCTCGGGGAACCAAACCTCGGACTGGTCTTCAGAATCGGACACATACACTTCTGATTTGGACAGCACAGAGGAGGAGCTAACTGAAGAGCATGACTATCTCAGGTATTTACTGCATGACAATTGTGGCTGGGTTGTGAGGGCTCCCCTAAACTCCACTATATCTTTCCACTGTACATGTAATATAATTTAAGTTGCAAAAAATTCCATTGTGCAAATACAATGGTAGCGTTTAAGCAGATGCTTTAGTGGCATTTAAGAGGCTTTTAGATAGGCACATGGAAGTGCATGGAATAGAGGGATATGGATCATGTAAAGGCAGATGAGATTAGTTTATCTTGGCATTGTGTTTGGCACCGACAATGTGGACAGAAGAGCCTGTTTTCTATTTTTCTATCTTCAAAATTGCAATTCTATGCATTGTATACATTGAATACTATGGTTTAGCTCCTGAATGAGCTTGTGGTTAAACTTATTGGAAGGTCCAAATGTGGTTTCAACCCATTTTAATTTAACCCAGGAGTGAGACGGAGTCAATATTTTGGATGTGTGACCTTTCATCAGAACTGGGGTACGGTAAGAGAATGAATAAAAGGGGAAATCTTGGGAACGGAGGAGATGGTGAGAAAGAGAGAACTAAAAGGAAGTTCCTCAATTGGACAAAAGGTGGGAGAGATTAAATGGCAGAAGGGATGAAGGTAAAAGTCAGGAGAGTTTAATTGTCAGATGTACTGACAACAGAACAATGACATTCTTTGTTGCAGCACAGTGACAGGCCTGTTAATACAATACACAGATACAATATCATAATCAAAATTTTAATAAATCAATAACAATACTGGTACAACAAAACAGGCAGCATCTCTGGAGAGTAGGTGACGTTTTGGGTCGAGACGCTTCTTCTGACTGATCATTTAGTACATAGTACCATAGCACATAGTTGGGATTAGTGTTGTGCAGTGTTCAAGAGCGTGTTAGATGGGAAGAAGCTATTCTTGAGCCTGGTGGTCATGGTTTTCAGGCTCTTGTACTTTCTCGATGGAAGGGCTCACTATGGGGACTGATAATAGATAGATCTATATCTGCAGAATCATTTTGCATTGTACATTGGATTGACTGGTCCCTGTTATCCCCGTTAGTAAAGTTTTGTTTTCGTCCGTTTGTCACTACCATTTAATTTCTGATTTTGTAACTTTGCCACTTTGAACAGATTAGAATGTTGTCAGGTGTAATTTTCCCTTTGGCCCTGGAACTCTATCAATATTTTCATAGGCTAAAGTCCAGTCCTCAGTTGTATGAAAGTGTATATTTCCATAACTGGCCTCTACAGCCATGAATCAATTGGTGGGAGATCTAGGGAGGGCGCGTGGAAACTCCACTGTGGTTCTAGATCCTGCTGTGTGTCCAGTAACCCCAGCAAACGTGGCGTAATGTTGGGCATTATAATAATAATAAACAATAGTTGCAGGAGTAGGCCATTCGGCCCTTCGAGCCAGCAACACCATTCAATGTGATCATGGCTGATCATCCCCAATCAGTACCCCGTTCCTGCCTTCTCCCCATATCCCCTATCTTTAAGAGCCCTATCTAGCTCTCTCTTGAAAGTATCCAGAGAACCGGCCTCCACCGCCCTCTGAGCTAGAGAATCCCACAGACTCACAACTCTCTGTGAGAAAAAGTGTTTCCTCGTCTCCGTTCTAAATGGCTTGCCCCTTATTCTTAAAGGTGACTCCCAGCTCTAGAACCGTCTGTTATCTCCCATTGGAACCCCATTGCCTCAAGAATTCTTGCTTGGCAGTGTATTGGAAGGCAGGCTAGCCTTTCACGGCAGGGTCTGAATCAGATCCCAGGATGAGAAGCGTGAAATTCAGTCCCAATCCAGAAACGATGACCCATTGTCTAAAGAACAAAAGGTGTCAAGTCAATAAAGCCAATGGATATTATTCACTGGTACACAAAAATGCTGGAGAAACTCAGCGGGTGCAGCAGCATCTATGGAGCGAAGGAAATAGGTAACGTTTCAGGCCGAAACCCTTCTTCAGATATTATTCACTTGACAGATCTGAAAGGGAAGAGATAGATTGGAGTTTTGGAGTGGTGAGCTCAAATGAACGTCAGGAATGTGACGATCACTGTCCTTTCTCGTTGTAGGTCTCTACTGCAGATCATTGGGACACCTCCCCCATTTCAGTATTACACCGAGTTTGAGAATGCTATGAACGATCCAAGAACAGAGAGTTCTTTCTCTTTTCTGCATGCCGGAGGTAAGATGATTGGTGAGATTACAGATTAAAGTAACAGTGAGTTTTTCAGATACATACCTGGGAACAGTATGAGGAAATTAATTTAATTCCTATATCTTTCATATTTCTCTGTCAACCAGCATGCCTGGGAAGGCCTCATTTATTGCCCAATTTTAGTTGCCCCCTGATGATGATAGAATCTCACATCCAGCTCTGAATCTAATTTAATTTGTCTGCGTAGCTGTAAAATGTACTTGCTTGTGCATGTTATACGTCACAAGTTAAGTACTTCGCCTTGTAGTAACCAATTGGAGGCAGTTGATGGCAGCGATGATTATTATAATTAATGCAGATTATTAATACGGTCTTGCATGTTTTTTTTCACTGTGGGAATTACTGAGCGAGCAGTTCATTTCTCACTGTTCGCAAACTTGAACTTTAGCAATAAAATTGTGGCTTCTCGGGGAAGGGCTTCTGGTCGGTCACTGAAGAAATGAGCTGTGTGTGAGGTAGGAAAACAGAGTTGCTACAGGCTATTCAGCCTGCTCTGCCATTCAGTAAGAATGTGAGCTGAACCTTAAGCAAAACACAAAGTGCTGGAGTAACTCGACGGGTCAGGCAGCAGCTATGGAGGGAGTAGATGGGTGACATTTCAGTCGGTACTTTAGAGCCTGAAGAAGGATCCTGACCTGAAAGGTTGCTTCTCCATTCCCTCCACATATGCGGAGTTCCTCCAGCACTTTATGTTTTGCTCAAAATTCCAGCATCTGCAATTCTTTGTGTCTCCATGGTGCCAATCGTTCATTTAGGTCCAAATTTCCCAATATCCTTCTGTGTCCAAAGGTATCCATCTCTGCTGTGAATGTACGTGAGACTTGTGTAAACCATCCAGGCCTCTTGTAATTTTATACATTTCAATTAATCCTCCCCTCGGTCTCTTGTTGTTCCAAAGACAATACTCCTATTATTTATAGTCTCCTCATATTTATTGTCTAGGTTTATTGCTGTCAATCTCTCCAGTGCCATAATTTCCTTCCTGTAGCGTGGTGAGCAGAACTGTGTGAAGTGCTCAAAGCATGATCATCTTACTCTTGTATTCTGTTCCTGAGCTATAGAGGCAGCTTCACCCCATGCCTTCCGAAGCATCCAACCTTGCCTGTCCTATTCCTTCAGCGATTTGTCAATATCGTACGAAGATCCCTCTATACCAATGGTTCCTAACCTTCAATGAAAGTTAATAAACTAAAACCTGCAGATGCTGTTAATCTGAAATAAAAATAGAAGATTGTACAAACACTCAGCAACATTGATGGAGAGGGAAACAGAATTAATGTTTCAGGTCCTTCATCAGAAACATTTCTCTTTTCTCTTTCCATAGATGCTGCCTGACCTGATGAGAGTTTCCAGCATTTTTTTTGTTTGTTTTTAGTGAGAGCCTCACTTGTTTTTACTGACTCAATCCTGACAAAGATGCTTCAGTGACAAGGGTTCACTGATCAACTCTCACTGCTCGTATTGTGTCAGAGTGACGGTTTTATTTCACTCTGGTGAGACACAGATTTTAGAGTTTGCATGGAAACCAACCAGCATAAAGATCAATGAAGGAAAAAGATAGATGTGGTATTGCAAGTGGGCAGGTGCTGCACGGGAAGGTAGACGCTCCCGCCCCATGAGTCTCGGGCAGATGGGGCTCGTCAGCCTGGGAAGGCAGTCCATCTGGGAGAGGGAAAAACTCTGATTTAAAACCTTCACTGCCTTGTGGCCGTATCCAGTCATGGAAAAGGCTCCAGGAGTAAACCTCAAGAAAATCCGGAGCCGGAGCCCCTGGGGCAGTTCGTCGTTGTCTACAATCTCGCTCTGGCAGCTCCTGCGACGGCGCTGGTGCCAAACTGTAACGGCCCGGCTGTTCCTTTGGATCGATCAGCGACGTGGAGAGGGGGGACGTGCTGCATGGGCAACAGCCTGTCCTCCATATGACATCGCCCAGGCTTGCATCCGACCAGGATGCATCACCCATGGTCAGTCATGACCGAGGGGGGCCTACTATAAGGTATTGCAATGAAAGGTTACCATGCCCACTGAGTGCATGTCGACCATCGATCACCCCTACATACTAGTTCTAAGTTGCCCCACTTTCTCACCTACTCCCTACACATTTGGAGGCAATTTTACTGTGGGCCAATTAACCAACAAACCACCCCATCTTTGGTATGTGAGAGGATATCAGAGGAATCTCAGGCAGTCACAGGGAGAATGTGCAAACTCCACATAGACAGCTCCCAAGGTCAGGGTCGAACCCGGGTCTCTGGCGCTGTGAGGCAGGTGCTCTAACAGCTGCGCCACCGTGCCACCTCACTTGTTTCACTTGCGTGTTTATAAATAAGGGAGAGTGATTCTGGCCTTGTGAGAATGTAAGACTTGATGGAGCTCTCCTTCCCAGGCTGTTCCAGGAGCGATCACGAAAGAGGAAGAGAGTCTCCCTACTGCCCGGATGGGGGATTGTCGTTGAACAGTGCTGAGGAGGTGAGCTTCAGAAATGTTTCCCAGTACAGAAAGGTTTGCGCATGCCTGTTGTTACTTTATTCTCTATTGCCCAGCTTAATTATTCTCTTTTGTCATAGTCACACAGTGTGGAAACAGGCCCTTCGGCCCAACATGCCCACACTGAACAACATGTCCCATCTACACTAGTCCCAACTGCCTGCGTTTGGCCCATAACCATTCTAAACCCGTCCTGCCCATGTACCTGTCTAAATGTTTCTTAAGCATTACAATAGTACCTGCCTCAACTTAAACCATTGTCCTCCTGTTCTCATAACTGGTGCAGAATTTTGAATTAAATTGTCCTGGGATCCCTGATTCCAGAGATGGGCGCCTAATTGTATCTCTGACCCCCTGCCCCAGGGGGCGGCACAGTGGTAGAGTTGCTGCCTCACAGCGCCAGAGTTGCTGCCTCACAGCACCGGAAACCTGGGTTTGATCCTGACTGTGGAGGGTGTCCGTACGGAGTTTGTACGTTCTCCCTGTGACCGCGTGGGGTTTCGCCGGCTGCTCTGGTTTCCTCCCACATTGTAGGTTAATCGGCTTCTTTAAAATTGTCCCTTTGGTGTGTAGGATATAATTAGCGCACAGGTGATCGCTGGTCGGCACGGACTCGGTGGGCCGATTTTCACGCTGTTTCTCTAAACTAAACTAACCCCCTGACACCTTTTAACAGGATACAAGGCTGAGGGTGGAGCATTGCCTCCTATTCAAACCCTCTGAGGCTTTGTAATAATTTTTAATATTGGGAGATGTATAAAGTATTAAAGTGCTTTAAATATTTAATGATATTAATTTTTAAAAAGCATTTGCAAAAGCAAATTAATACCAATAAATTTAAAGCGTTAAAGTAAAGTTTGTAAAGAAAGCTTTCCTTTCACCTCTTAATCCCCAGGATGTGAATCCTCAGTCAAGTAAATGCACTGCGATCCTCTGCCAGGTCTAATTGGCATAGGTTTGCAGTGGCAGAGTCCAGAACAGCCTTGGGCTGTGCTATGTTGAGTCCAATGCAGTAACAGATCTAGTGTTAATCAGTTGATTCTGGATTTACAGCAGTGTTGCTGTATTTGGGGCATTTTTACCCACCAATAGTTTGATATGTAGAACAGTAGCACACTGGACAGGCCCTTCGGCCTGTAATGTCTATATCAAACAAGATGCCAGGTTCAACTAATCCCCTCTGTCTGCATGTGACCCATATCCCTCCATTACCTGATTATTGATGTACCTATCTAAAAGCTTCTTCAATGCCACTACATATCTACCTCCACCATAACCCCTGGCAGTGTTTTCTAGGCATCCACCATTCCCTGTGTGTGTAATTAAAAGAAAAAACTTGCCCCTTTATCTCCTTTAAACTTTGCCCCTCTCACTTAAAAGCTGTGCCCTCCAGTCTTTGTGTGGGAAGGAACTGCAGATGCTGGTTTACACCAAAGATAGACATAAAATGCTTGAGTAACTCAGCGGGTCAGGCAGCATTTCTGGAGAATAGGTGATGTTTTGGGTGCAAACCCTTCTTCAGACTGAGAGTCAGGGGGGAGGGAAACTAGAGGTATGAATTGACATTTCTGCCCTGGGAGACAGGTTGTGACTGCCTGCATCGAACATGATGCCAGGTTAAACTGAAACTAACATGATGCCAAATTAAATTGGTCTCATCTGTCTGTACATGATCCATATCCATTCCCTGCACTTCCATGTGCCTATCCAAAAGCCTCTTAAACACCACTATCATATCTGCCTCTACCACCACCCCTGGCAATGCGTTCCAGATCCCCACCACTGTCTGTGAAACAAACTTGCTCCCCTCCCCTCGTCTTATAGCTATGCCCTCTAGTGTTGGACACCCTTCCCACTCCCATATGGACATCTCCCGGTTGCCAAACACTTTAAATCCTCTTCCCAACCCCATATTGACATTTCTGTCCTGTGCCTCCTCCATTGTCAGTGAGGCCAAACACAAATTGGAGGAACAGCACTTCATTTTTGCTTGGGCAGCTTACAACCCAGCGGTATGAATATCGATTTGCCTAACTTCAAGCAACTCGTGCATTCTCTCTCTCTCTCTCTCCATCCCTCCCCCATCCTAGTCGTCATACTAGTTTCACTGTTGCCCTGTTGAGTTTCACTGTTTGTATAACTCGTCATCACCTTCCCCACAGCCAACAGTGGGCCATCCTGGGCTCCACATTTCCTTGATCATCGTTGCTTTTTGCATATCTTTCATTTATTTGTTCTATGTACCTTCTATATCTCTTGTTTCCCTCTCCCCTGACTCTCAGTCTAAAGAATGGTCTCAACCCGAAACGTTACCTATTCCTTTTCTTCAGAGATGCTGCCTGACCTGCTGAGTTACTCCAGCTTTTTGTGTCTTCCCTGGGGAAAATGGTTCTGTCTACCTATCTGTGCCTCTCATAATTCATAATTTTATATACTTCTGTTAGGTCTTCCCTCAGCCACTGTCGTTCCAGAGAAAACAATCCAACAGTTTCTCCTCATTATGCACCATCCAGCATTTTATTTACCTACAGCCTCACTGACTGCTGAGAGCTTGCAGCCTGTTGGACCTGCTTCAAAGCTTGAGCTTTCATAGTTTTTTTACAAAGAGAAAACACTTCCTACTTTGGCTCCAGGTTCTGCGATGCCTGAGGGCACAGATAGCAATGTCAACATTTCAAACTTTAATATCTCCCAAGCACTACTGGTGATGACTGAGGTGGTGAGCTGGAAGTGTGAATTGAACCAGTTGTATACCAGTCCTGCAGCCCCACCCAGGCCAGGCAGTTAATGGCCGAAACTCATGACTTCTTGACTCCTCTAAAGAAAAGAGAATCGGGCATAGAGTGAGTAGGTCATGTTTTTAATTCATCATATCAGGTCACCGGAAAAGTCGCGGCGTGAGTCGTGACGCAGCGTGACGACGTAATGACGCACGGTGTTTTTGTTCAAGTGTCGCAACATTTTTTTGTCGCCGCTGGATTTTGAAATGTTCAAAATCTTTCGGCGACCCTGATACGTCAGTCAATGACGCCGGCAGTCGCCGAAAAAATCGCCAAGTGGGGCAGGCCCTTTAGCACTTTCCGATGTTACTCAATCTCTCCCATATTTTAGGAAGGTAGGCTTGGTTCTTGAGCTCCCCAAGAACAGTGCCACCTCAGTAGGCGACACTATGGTGGTAGACTTGCTGCCTGTGATCTTTGGGATCATGTCTGGGCATGTAGGATGAAACCAGAGAACCCTAGAGGAACCCCACAATCATGGAGAAAATGTTCAAAATCTACAGAGACTGCAATGCAGCCACTCTTAGTAGGCAAATTAGTGGAGGCAAAGATTAATATTGGCTGCGTCTGAGAGTCTTTAAAAAAAATAAAAATAAGTGGCTACAGGCATATTAGGTTAATTGGTTCAATCTACCAAAATTCCTTGGATTCTGAAGAGGTTACAGAGTATTGGAAAACTACAATTTGAGTATTATTCAAGCAATGATGGCTGCAGAGAGGTTATCTTGCATCTGTTATGAAGAAAAAACTAGAATAATAATAATAATAATAATAATAGATTTTATTTATATAGCGCTTTTCAGGACTCAAAGTCGCTTTACAATTGAGAGTCAGGAATAAACAAAACAAAATAGAGCAGTAAGACAGAGGGGGGGGGGGGGACATGGGACTAAGGGTATGCAGAGGTGAAGAGGTTCAAGAATTTGGGCTGCACGGTGCGCAGCAGTAGAGTTGCTGCCTTACAGCGCCAGAAACCCAGGTTTGATCCTGACTACGGGCGCTGTCTGTACGGAGTTTGTACGTTCTCCCCATGACGTATGGGTTTTCCCCGGGTGCTCCGGTTTCCTCCCACACTGAAGACGTACAGGTTTCTAGGTTAATTGGCTTTAGTAAATATTGTAAATTATCCCTAGTGTGTAGGATAGTGTTAGTGTACGGGGATCGCTGGTCGGCACGGACTCGCTGGGCTGAAGGACCTGTTTCCGCGCTGTATCTCTAAACTAAGTAGTTTCTTTCCATCGGACTCTTGAACACTTAACACTAACCTCCACTTTGAACTTCTATGTATTGTCTTTGGTTGCACTAAGAACGACAGGATTTTTACATTTTGTTTATTATATATTATCTGTTGTGTTTACGGGTCAGTTATGCTGCTACAAGCAAGAATTTAATTGTTCTGTTGATGATATACATGACAATTAAACACTCTGGACTCTTAATCATTAAGGAGTTAACAGCTGGAGTCTAGAAAATTGTACCACATTCAAGCAAAGTTAGTGTTGTTTTATGAAAGGGAAATTATGCTCGACAAATTTTGAAGAGTTAAGATGAAAGCCTATCCCCTTGTCTGAAGAAGGGTCCCAACCTAAAACTCTCTGTTTATTTGTGTAGGAAGGAACTGCAGATGCTGGTTTACACCGAAGGTAGACACAAAATGCTGGATCAGGCATATCTCTGGATAGAAGGAATGAATGATGTTTTGGGTTGAGAAGGGTCTTGACCTGAAACGTTACCCATTCCTTCTATCCAGAGATGTTGCCTGTCCTGCTGATTTACTGCAGCATTTTGTGTCCATCTTCAGTCTGTTTATTCCCTCTACAGAGCTGCCTGTTCCGCCAAGTTCCTCTAGCACATGTAGGAAGGAACTGCAGATGTTGTTTACACTGAAAATAAACATGAAATGCTGGAGTAACTCAGCGGATCAGGCAGCATCTCTGGAGAAAAGGAATAAGTGATGTTTCGGGTTGAGAAGGGTCTCGACCCGAAACGTCACCTCTTCCTTTTCTCCAGAGATACAGCCAGACCTCCTGAGTTGCTCCAGCATTTTGTGTTTATCTTCGAGTTCTTCCAGCACTATTGCTCAATCGAGAACGTTGCACCCTGACCACTCCCTCTTCTCCCCTCTCCCATCAGGCAAAAGGTATAGAAGTGTGAAAACGCACACCTCCAGATTCAGGGGCAGTTTCTTCCTAGCTGTTATCAGACATCTGAATCATCCGATCACAACCAGAGAGCAGTGCTTAACTACTATCTACCTCTTTGATGACCCATGGACTATCCTTAATGAGACTTTGTTGGCTTTACCTTGCACTAAATGTTATTCCCTTATCATATCCCTCGACACTGTAAATGTATCGATTGTAATTATGTATTGTCTTTCTGCTGACTGGCTAGCACGCAAGAAAAGCTTTTCACTGTACCTCGGTACACGTGACAATAAACTAAACTAACAAAGATGCCAGCATCTACAGTCTCTTGTGTCTACCCTTGTTTAATATTAGTCAAGGCAGCTTTAAATTAATTCAATATTTCAGGAGCCTAAATCTTACTGAATTGGCCATAAACACATTCGACCAAAAGTAACACTGTTGTCCCAAGTATTTACGCATTGATCTCTCTTTCTTCTGTGTAGGCAAAGTATTCGGGTGTCGTTGCCCCGTTCTCCACGAGATTGCTGTCGCATCCGTCTTTCCAATCCTTCTACACTGCTGTTGCGAATCAGCAGAAACACAGCCGACCTGCGGAAAACAACGGCTCCACATTCGACAAGCAAGACTCCGTCAATTCCTGCTCACCATTTCACTTCACGGCAAAATCTGAAGCCTCTGCCCTGCCCTCCCAGGAAATTAACAGTAAGGCATTTAAACACTGTCATGGTCATATAGCGCCTAAGCAGGCCCTTCGGCCCAACTTACCCATGCCAACCAAGATACCCCATCTACACTAGTCCCATATGCCCATGTTTGACCCATATCCCTCTAAACCTTTCCTATCCATGTACTTGTCCAAATGTATTTTAAATGGTGTAACAGTACATACCTCAACTACCTCCTCTGGCAGATTGTTCATATACCCTCTCGTATACACCCTCTGGGTGACAGTTGCCCCTCGGGTTCCTATTGAATCTTTCCCCTCTCACATTAAACCCATGTCCTCTGGTTTGTTGATTTCCCAGCTCTGGGCAAAATACTCTGTGCATTCAAGTAGTTAGTTTAATAGGAAATATTGCACATCTTTATAGTCGTGGTCATTGAGAGAGCCAGCATGGGAACTGGCCCTGCAGCCCACCAAGTCCAGGACGACCATGCAACATCCTATCCTAACCCATTTTATTACCCCAATGTCCCCACCAGCTCCCCCGGGTATTACCACAAAGCTACACACTAGGGACAATTTGCAGCGGCCAATTAAGGGAGTGACGTGGGAGGAAACTTGGGCATCCAGAGGAAAGCAACACACAGGTCAGGGTTGAACCTATTATTGTCAGAGCTGTGGCAGCAACACTAGCTGTGCAACATTTCCTTGTAATTTTACATGGAGTTTCTCTCGTACCTCGCCCTTTGCGGCTCTATGAAGAGCAGAATAAATAAGGCTGATTAACTCACCATCTCCTGTCCTTTCTATTGCAGTGCCAATTCTCCAGCAGTGTGAGTTTTTCTACACCGACCCGATGCTGCCCTCCGGTTATCGAGTTTACAACCATCTCTCGCATCCTACACGCCAGGTAATTGAACAGTTTGGACGTTGCTTACTTGCTGCCCCGTATTTGCAGCTCTCTGTCACTCATAGTCATCAGTGACTCAGTTGGTAGAGCTGCTGCCTCATAGCACCAGAGGCCTGGGTTCGATCCTGATCTCGGGTGCTGTCTGTGTGGAGTTTGCATGTTCTCCTTTTGACTGCATGGGTTTTCTCCGGGTGCTCCGCTTTCCTCACACATCCCCAAAACGCGTTGATTTGTAGGTTAATTGGCCCTCTGTAAATTGCCCCCTTGTGTGTAGGGAGTGGATGAGAAAGTGGGATAATGTGTGAACAGGTGATTGATGATCGGAGTAGACTCATTAGGCGGAAGGGCTTGTTTCCATGCTATATCTGTAAACAAAACGGTACCTATAGGCCCCACCTCTGGGCATTCATTCCTGAACTACTGCCAAACTATTATTCCTTCCTTAGAGTCAACCTCATTAATTGGGTTTCTGCATTTTACTGTGTTACAATGTGGTCAATTTTGAGTACCTCTTTCAGGCTGTAACAGTGATGTGTTTTTTAAAAGTTTAGAGATATACAGCATAGAAATAGTTCCTCAGCCCATCGATTCCATGTCGACCATCGGTGTGGCTGCTGGTGTTAGCCTGCCAGGCATTTTTATTTTAGCATGGCAATGGGTTAAAAGAAAAAAAAAAAATTCTGGAGGTAAACTTAGTGCTGGAGCAACTCAGTGGGTCAGACAACATCTGTGGCGAGAATGCACAGGTGACGCTTCGGTTCAGGATCCTTTTTCAGACTGAAGAAGCAATTTGTATTTCAGCACTTTGTGTTTTGCTCAAGACTCCAGCATCTGCAGTCTCTTGTGTATCCATATGGCATGGAACTTATTTCATATGGAAATATGCTCCGGCAATGTGAATAGGATATTGTATTCCCTTTTTTAAGTAGGAACTCATTGAGTAGGATCTTACTGTTCTGGTCACCCTATTATAGGAAGGATGTCAATAGATGTATGAGGACATTATCAGATCTGGAAGGTTTGAACGTTAAGAAGATGGTGGGTAGACTGGGTCCCTGGAGCATAGGAGTGACCTTATTGAGGTTTGTAAAATCATGCAAACCATATGAGGGGTAGATTTTTCACACACATGGTGGTCATTATTTGGAATGAACTGCCAGAGGTGGTGGAGTCTGATACAATTGCAGTAATTAATGGATTGTGGATAACAAAGAAGTTGAGAGATCTGGGCCAAATGCAGGCAAATGGAGGAAGTGGGCTGAAAGGGCCCATTTTTGTGCTGTACAATCATATGATGATGCCACGTGTTACTGGTTTGAGTAAAGGCTTCAGTGAAGTGATTATCCAATTTGTCTTTTCAGATGATGCAGGGTTTACAACTTAACACTCCACCTCCAATCATGTCTGCATGCGTGGCTCCAACGAACGTTCAGCCAACTGCGCCGAGCCCTATCCCTCCCTCTTTAAACGGGTGTCAGGGGCAGAGCAGGCCCGTCTCTAAAGCAGAGCACGACGCCATCAGCACCTTGCTTGAACTCAAACAGTGCACTCAGTTAGACTGCGCAGTGGCAGATTCACCAAAATGCCCAGCGAAGAGCAAGGGCATTCACCAAGCAGAGGCTGAAATTAACACTGTTTGTTTATCGGACGATTCAGGAGCCTCAGGAATCAAGGACGGCAATGGAACTGAGCAAAAGCACCCCTCACTTCTGAATGGCAGTAGCAGCTCTTCATTAAAGTCTCACCATGACACAGAGCTTTATACAATTTATCCAGAAACCCTGCCTGAATGTGAATACTCCACTCCGCCACAGAGTTCCTCCGATTATAATGGGGCGTCCAGATTAAACAGCACATCCTCAGGGACTGAGTTTAAAGTATTTGACCCAGTGAAGTTAACAGACATTTTGCCAACAGTTACTCAGGAGATAGAAATTGGCAGCTGTGATTTCCTTATTTAACCTGGGGGTGGGAGGGGGAGAAATAAAGTAGGCCATGAATGAAGAAATGTGCTCTGTCACTGTTTATCTGGCACCAAATCTGTTTTGTTTTAATTCTGCTCTGGAGACTTGTGGCAAAATGTTCAAATTAATTCTGCCCCGTCAATCAAGTTGTTTCTCCTTGCTGCCACCATCGGTAAAGGAATAGTATGTGAAGGTCATACCTGTAACAATGTCGACAACTTGCAGTGATTCTGGTAATTCAGTAATTCTACGAAATGGATCTTTAACATCCGGTGAATATACAGGGATATTTTTGGCAATAATTAACAATGTTAAGAGTTTTGTTTTGATGTCCTGAAGCAAATTTGGATTTCATTTTTTTTGTTCTTTCTTTTAAGTTATAAAGAGCTGGGTTTAATGAAGGAATTAACTGGGAAATTGGGAGTCCAGGGTGGATTCTCACAATGGCTGAAAAGAGTCAGCTGCTTTGGAGAAGCGTGAACTTGACGTCAAGCCAAGTGGCTAAACAGTGAAAGAGTGCAATCGAACAAAGAGTGACGTTCAGGGAAGTTTTATTTATGTCCCCGTGATATGGTGTATAGGTGATACTAGACTAGGTCTTGTGTTCCATGCGACTTCACAAATTGCTTTTTATTTATACAATTTTATAGATGGCAAGATCATTCCCAATTACTTTGAAGGTGGGGTAAGTGCTGCCATCATGAATCACTGCAGTCCTGAGAATGAATCTTTTCTCTATTCTTTGTAAGGAATTAAAGGATTTGGACGATTAAAGTGAAGATTAAAGTACTGCAATATATTTTCCTAGTCAGGTGGTCTGATACTGTATATTTGCAAATGTCCTAAACTTGGGGCAACATACATTTAATTTTAGGTGTCTGATTGTGTGCCAGTAAATTACTGACCAAATACCTGTGGCTCCAGGCTAAGCATTCCAACACTAATGTAAAATGAGTTCTGTTGTTCTGTCTTCTCTTAATACCAGAAAAAGTCCTGGGGAGATAAATCTCCTCAAATGGGTGGTTAAACCCACAATGATTAAAAAAAACAACTATGTTGATTATCCATCAACATGTTGAAGCTTGCTTGGGCATAAAATTAGCTTATCCCCAAGGCCTTGTAACTTTTTCTGCCTGCCACTTGTTAATGTAACAACTTGGGACGTAGGTATTCACTTGCATCGCATAGCCTGCCATTAGTATTTGATCAAAACAATCTGAACCTGAATCAAATAGGCAAGCTCCAAATAGTAGTAGCCTAGTTTGCATTTGCCAGTGACACTACAGCCTCTGAAGTAAAGATAGCAGAGGTGATATTTTGTGTAACCTTTGAGTAGAGACACAGATGTTTACTTGTGTCAGAATGTTTTTTGTTTTGCGCTATTCACTTTATTTGCAAGGGAATTGCAAACCCTCTTTTGTTCAAAAATGTTTGTGTTAAAATATAGTTAAATGCAGAGGATGCACAATAAATCGACTCTGTATAGTGTTCAAGTTTAGTGGCTTGCAAAATAATGTGACCCACAACTGATAAGTGTTATTGATACTGTAATTTTTAGTCACTTGAATGTAGTTTGTTCTTTGATTTGGCCCAATAAAGGGTAGAGAAATCTTGCCTATCATTCATTAAATATTGTTAGTAAAAAATGTCAGTAAGCTTTGTGACACAGCACGAGACCCGGGTTCGATCCTGACTATTGGTGAAGCCTAAGTAGTTTGCACATTCTCTGTGATCCTGTGGGTTTTATCCAGGTGCTCCAGTTTCCTCCCACATTCTAAAGATGCGTGGGCTTGTAATTTAATTGGCTTCTGTAAATTGTCCCTAGATTGTAGGATAGAACTAGTGTATGGAGTGATTGTTGGTCAGTATGGCCTTGGTGTGCTGAAAGGCCTGTTCCACTGTATCTCTAAACTAAACTAAGATCTCAATCTGATAATCCACAGTTAATCATGATTTAAAAACTATCCAATGTTTACCTGCTAAGGTTTGTTTCCCCCTCTACTTGTTGAGGTAACACTTCCTAGGTGCAGACTATCTTTCTCGTGACATATCTGGAGTCTGATCTGCTCAATAAATTGACAGGGACTTGGTAGCCAGGTTAGGCACAATAGTACCTGTCTTTGCTTACACACACACAATATATTCCAGCAGATTACCACTGAGAAGAGCACTGGTTGATTTCCCTTGGCATCAAAGACCAATAGGCAGCTGCTAAAATACATAACCATCTAACTCAGTTGTAATCAATTCCTTCAAGTTCTGGGTAATGTGATCTCCAATATACTTGTGGGTTTCACTAGACTCCAGTTTAACACCGCCAAAAGCTGTGAAACAGCAGACACAAATCACTGTGGTTTAAGGAACCTCCCAGTCGGCCTTTAGCTCGAAGCTGGTGGTTACCTTGGCACAAGGACAGCATTAGGCTCTGAACACCCACACTTCTCCATCTTGGCTGGCTTAGTTAGTTTCCATATCTGATGACACAAGAGGCCACATGGCCAATCGATCTATGCCAGTTCTTAGCATTCCCATCAATCCCACACCTCACTTAATTTTCTTAACCTCCCTTGTGCCCATTAATTCTTCAATGCTTCTGCTACCCACCTACCAGCACATCTGAGATGTGGGTGTAGGAGGAACCCAAGCTTTACAGCCATACAAGCTCTTTAAGTCAGGACATGAACTCAGGTTGCTGGAGTGCAACTGCAGCTTTGACTGCTGAGCCTCTGTGCAGTCCAAGAAGGCAAACATTGCACCCTTGGGGGGTGCGAGGTGAAATCAATTAAGAAATGCATTGAAAAAGAGTTGTATCAACTTCTCCAGTGGAAAACAGACATCTCTCAATCACAATGTAGTAACAAGGAATTGCAGATGCTGGTCTGCCAAAGAGACACACAAAGTGCTGCAGTAACAGCAGGTCAGGAAGCATCTCTGGAGAACATGGAGTTTCGGGTCTAGGCCTTCAGACTAACTGAAGGAAGGCACTGGAAACAAAGCTTTAAGAGGAAGCGCAGTGCTGTACACCAACTTTTGAAGGTCAGTTAAGTATTGTAGATTTCCAAATTTTGTTTGGATTCCCCCCCCCCCCTAATTATCACCATAAACATACATGGACAATGTACAGCATGGAAACCGGCCCTTTAGCCCACCAAATCCTCACCAACCATTGATCACACACTCATTCTAGGTTTCCCACTTTCCAATACACTCCCTATACATTATGGTCGACTTTAGAGATGCCAATTAACCTACAAACCCATACGTATTTGGGCTTATGGGAGGAAACCGAGCGCCTGGAAGAACAGCACGTGGTTCCAGGAAGAACAGGCAAACTGCAAGGTCTGGGGCTGTGAGGCAGCAGCTTTACCGGCTGTACCACTGTGCCGTCCTTGTAATAGCAATGTTTTTTTTTTAAACCAGAAAATCCTGACCAACTGACACTGACACCAAGTACCAAATCTATCTGAAAACCCTCAATCTCAAGTTCACACGTAGCACCTTCGGAGCATTAACCCAGGCTGTGGGAATTTTAAAGTCAAAACACTGCATTGCATCAGATCAAGTTACAAGATAGATTTATTCACAGCACTTCAACTCCCCCCTCCCATTCCAAATCCGTCCTTTCTGTCCTGGGCCTCCTCCACGGCCAGAGTGAGTCCCACCGCAAATTGGAGGAACAGCACCTCATATTTCGTTTGGGTAGTTTACACCCTAGCGGTATGAACATTGACTTCTCCAATTTCAGGTAGTCCTTGCTTTCTCCTTCCCCATCCCTTCCCAGCTCTCCCACAAGCCTACCGTCTCCGCCTCTTCCTTTCTTCCCCTCCCCATCAGTCTGAAGAAGGGACTCGACCTGAAACGTTGCGTATTCCTTCGCTCCATGGATGCTGCCTCACCCGCTGAGTTTCTCCAGCTTTTTTTGTCTACCTTTGATTTTTCCAGCATCTGCAGTTCTTTCTTAAACATTTATTCACAGATAAATTAGTTTTAATTTACTTTACAATTTACTGAAAAGATAACATCAGAGGCAGCAACAGCATCTATCTCAAGGATCCAACAGTCCAATGAGTCAAGTTTCTTCAGATGATTGCTGATATTCCCAAATGCAAGTAAGAACTTATTGTTCTCTTTTGGGACATACGACAATAAAATACCCTTGACTGTTAACCAGAGGGACCAATATCTCCTGTCTTTTCCGAAATCAAATTGACATCCCCATCTCTTGCCTCTTGGGTGTTATCTATAATTAAGCTA
This sequence comes from Malacoraja senta, assembly GCA_038087875.1. Taxonomy (NCBI): domain Eukaryota; kingdom Metazoa; phylum Chordata; class Chondrichthyes; order Rajiformes; family Rajidae; genus Malacoraja; species Malacoraja senta. The sequence continues at coordinate 512,908 of JAXLNO010001294.1, forward strand.
AACCATTGATAGGTACACAAGGGTAGTCGCTATGCAACTCAGCCATTTGAGACAAATATGCAAGATGTATCTTTAAACTCCCATTGCACGGAGGAACTCTAGAATGCAGATGTAACGAGCATAATTGTAGACACAAATTAAACGTGATTACAGTACACCTGACCAGATTCCACATTAGTTTAATGGTCAATGACGTAAATTGTTTCTTACACCTGTGCTCCCGTTTGCCAGTTTGACCAGCTATTCCACCACGTGCTTGCAAGTACCAGATGAACGGAAGCAAATTTGCAGAGAGTGGGAGCCGTTTAGGAGACAAGAAACTGCAGATGCTAGAATCCTGAGCAAAAGCCAAAGTGCTGGAGGAACTCAGCAGGTCAAGCAGCACCCATGGAGCGAGTCGACAGGTGACGTTTCAGGTCAGGACCTTTCTCGAGACGGAGAAGGCGCCAGACCCGGATGGTCATTTCTCCTCCACAGTTGCTGCCTGACCCAGAGATCCTTCAGTGGTTTGTTTTTCTGCTCGGGATTCTAGCATGTGCAGTTTCTCCTGAGGTACTAAAGGAGGAGTTAGTCTAGGAGGGTATCAGCAAAACAAGTACTAGTTGCACTTTGAGAACAACGTTGGATATCCCCTGGCCACAAAATCTCAAGGAAGCGAACAAGCATCATCATATGGAGGAGGGAGGGATGGACAAATGCAATATGGCCACAGTAGACCTCTACGGTGTTATTTTAGGATGGCTAGGTATGTGCTTTACAGAGAACGAGGTGGTTTTAGATTTTCTGGGGATGAAATTACAGAAAGCATTAATTGCCCAAGAGACTATCTGCACTCATTGGGACCATCAGCATTTACATCTTTTTTTTAATGGATTCTTAAATTTTTTAATTGTATGTATTTTGGTGGTAATTTTATTGGCATTTGGGTTATTTGTTTGTGATTTTTAACTTTTGTATTTTTAATAAATGGTAGTTATTTAATTTTTAAGGCAACAGCCGACCTACACTTTAGCTAATTGAACGGTTCCCGGTGAGCAGCTTTTCATTTAGGTAACGATCTTCTTTTGTTAAATTTGTCAAATACGTTTTTTTAATTCTCCCGTTCCCTAGAAACATCACGGGATGCCGATAATGGGCTACGTTAAAACTCAACCACAGTGACAGCTTAATGTCATCTCAATCTATAGCCAGTCAATTCGGATGCAAAATGATCAACTGCGGTTCAATGTAAATCTAAGCACCTTCATCAGTTAATATTTCCCATTGGAAACAATGGCAACGACTGAAGCACCGAAAATCCAGATTCCAATGTCAGATTATGCACTGATTTATGGCGGCAAAGTTCTTCATGGTAAGGAATGAATCTTTCTAAAGTCAGAAGCAATGGAGGGTCCTGCTTGATCATTAGACTCTGTCAGTGGGTGAACTTACAGAGAGCGCCACATAACGTAGTGTTAAGCAGCTTCATTTCATCAAGTTGCTCTGTAAATATGTCACTCCACAACAGCAGACATGGAGATGTTTTGGTCAACAGCTGAAGTAGGTTGCAGCGATGAGCAGTTACACACCTTTCCACTGAGGGAGGCAAAAGTTATAGAATGAGTTCTGATCAAATAGGTCCAATTTCTTCCAGGCCACCCAGCCTTTCCTTTGGGCATACTCCTTGTCCAGGGTTTTCCCAGAGTAATGAGGGTCCAAAATAAGCAGGTAGTGGTGCTCCGATCCTGTGAAAACCCCCAAAATCCCCTTTGAAGCACTGTCACTGTCTCCACCCATCATGACCGGGGACCCCAGCGTGTCGAAGTGCGAGTGAAGCTCGTCTATTTTCTGCAGCAGCTCCCCCCCTTTCCGCACGTGGACGAGTTTGCAGGGAACGTCGTGGAATTTATCGATGCACAGGGCAATTTCAAAGGAGCCGATCCAAGTCTTGGAGTTGACGAAGCTGGGAGGCTTGTCTTCCATCTCCACCAGAGCCTCTTGAGCCTGTCTTAGAGTGGGCACTATGTGGTTGTTTCGATTAGTCTGCTGTAAAATGATCCAGGAAGAGAGGGTTTGCATTGTCCGGTAGCCACAACCCCAGCCGCAGTCATCTGTGCCATCGCAGCCGTAGTGGTAGTACAGATAATCTCCCCGGATCAGGGAAAGCCGATGGACATCAAACTCAGACTCGGGGAGAGGGAGACCAGAGTGAATATTCTTCACTAATTCCATGCTCAGTGGGAAGTCCTCTGGTAGCCTGGAAAAAGACACACAGCATTTGTTAATGACTAACCAGTTTTCTCTGGAGCATCGTAAACTGACAGGAATTGTGATAGAAGTTTATAAATGATTAAATACGCAGATATGGTAGGCAGTCAGAACCTTTCCCCCACAGAGGTTAGAGGGCATAGCTTTAAGGTGAGAGGGTCAAAATTTGAAGATTCGTGCGGCGAGTTTTTTTGAATATACAGAGTGGTGGGGGCCTGGAATGCACTGCCAGGGTTAGTGGATGAGGCAGATATGATAGTGGCATAAAAGGCTTTTGGACAGGTACGTGGATATGCAGGGAATGGATCACGTGTAGGCATAGATTAGTTTAACTTGGCAGCATGTTCAGCACAGATGTTGTGGGCTGAAGGGCCTGTTTCCCTGCTGTGCTATTCCATATATCTTGAGTAGTTCACAAGAACCTTCTAATGTGCAAAATGAAGGGCGACACAATGACTGGTTGAGCTGCTGCCTCACAGCGCCATGAACCTGACTTCCAGCACCGTCTGCATGGAGTTTACGTTCTCCCCGTGACTGCGTGGGTTTTCCCTTGGTGCTCCAGTTTCCACCTACATCCCAAGATGTGGGGGTTGGTAGACTGGCCACTGCAAATTAACCTGGGCCACCTCTGCACATCATAAGGAAGTACAGCGACATATGTACAGAATTTAGGGAAATCAATCACAATAATATTTTATAAGCCAATAAAAAAACTATTATTAGCCAATAATAATAATTATAATTATCCAATAAATAATTAGCCAATAAATAATATTTTATTAGCCAATAAAAAAAGTAATAAAGGAGTATACAAAGAGAACCATATTAGTCTCAAGGACTGAATGTGGGCAGTTGATGAACCACCAGCGCAATTCAAGGTAACACTAGAGGGAGCAAGTGGAAAGTAATCAGGGGGAAGAAAAAGAGCTACAGGAAGTGACCACATGCATGTACTAATTGGAATACGTGGACACCAGTGGGGAATTCTGGTCAATGTAGTTTGTACAGGAGCTGGTGGAGGAAGACAATTTAAGAGCCGAGTGTTTAATTGTCATATGTACCGAACCAGAATAGTGAAATTCTTGCTCGCAGCAGCATAACGAGTCTGTAAACACAGTACTCTGTAGATCAGTACTCAAACACAAACAAAAAAAAGTTCCATAAATTTAAAAAAACCAAGTTGGACATAGAGAAGACAGTACCAAGCACCAGCCACACTGGGTAAAGGGCCTAGAGAAGACAATGTTGGGCTATATTAAAGGGACAAAGACAAATCGGTTTGATGTTATCAAACCTGACTATTGGCTCCATTGACTTATTTGCCAATTCTTTAAGCCTTGATACACAGCTAAAAGATTCGAGGGTGGCACATTCTCTTAACCCTTTCAGAAGCCAGAGCGGGATGTTAGGGTAATAATTACCCCCTCCCTCCCCAATGCTTACCCCATCACGATCAGAAGCATTGTGTGCATTCTAGTCGCCCCATTACAGGAAGGATGTGGAGGCTTTGGAGAAGGCAGAGGTTTACCAGAATGATGCCTGGATTTGAGGGTCTCAGCCACAGGGAGTGCTTGGATAGATGGAGTTTTCTCTAATTGAAGCATATAAAATTATGAAAACTTTATAAAGCATATGGAATCATGTTCTACGCAAACATTGTGGGCCGAAGGACCAATTCCTGTGCTGTACTATTCTGACACAAAGTGCTGGAGTAACTCGGCGGGTCAGGCAGCATCTTTGGAGAACATGGATCTGAATAAGGGCCAGGACCCTTATTCAGATCCATGTTTTCCCAGAGGGTGGAAGTGGTAGAGTTGCTGCCTCACAGCGTCAGGGCCGGGTTCACTCCTGACTTCAGATGCTGTTGAAGTCCTGCTCCATGCTGTTGTACGGAGTTTGCATGTTATCCCTGTGACCGCATGGGTTTTCTCCGGGTACTCTGGTTTCGTCCCAAATTCCAAAGACGTGCACCTTTGTAGGTTAATTGGCTTCTGTAAACTGTCACTAGTGTGTAGGATAGAACTAGTGTATGTGTGACCGTTGGTCCGCATGGACTTAGTGGGCCAAAGTGCCTGTTTCCACGCTGTATTCTACACACTAAAGATGCTGCGTGCCCTGCTGAGTTACTCCAGCATTTTATGTCGATCTGTACTGTTCTATATATCAGATTGCAGCAAATATTGTATGCTATGCCTGGTTAACCGTGGAGCTGGAATATCTGTGCGCTGGGGCAATAATTCAAGTTGAACAGAATACGTTCGATGTCCCTCCCCCTGTGAAAATCCTACCACATCTCCCCCAAAACTAGCCTCTGCTCCTCTCCTCATCAGACCCTCCTTTCTACACCCTTCCTCATCCCAGGGTTGGACTCCATGCATGTAAACACTGTGGACATGTTCCCTCGCTCTTGCCACTACCTCCTGGTCTTGGAGCATATCCTCACCCAGTCTCCTCCCCCAGTCTTGGCTGGGGGAGGAGCAGCGCAGATCCTCACTCAAGGTGAGCTGAGGCAGCGAGCGGCTCAATTATTCCATTATTATCACATGTAATCAAGGACGAGTCTCCCTCTTCTCCCCTCTCCCATCAGGCATGAGGTACAGAAGTGTGAAAACGCACACCTCCAGATTCAGGGACAGTTATATCCCAGCTGTTATCAGGCAACAGAACCACCCTATCAACAACTAGAGAGCAGTCCTGAGCTATTATTTAAAAGGTTGTGACCCAAAACACCACCTTTTACTTTTCTCCAGAGATGCTGCCTGTATTATTTCAGCCCATCTAAACTCCAGCGAATACAGGCCCTGTGCTGTCAAGCGCTCATCATATGTTAACCCACTCATTCCTGGGATCATTCTCGTAAACCTCCGCTGGACCCTCTCAAGAGCCAGCACATCCATCCTCAGATTTGGGGCCCAAAATTGCTCACTAAGTCTACTATTCTTATACAACAATCGTACTTGTACATGCATGTATATGCTTGTGTATAGTGATTAGCACGGGTGTCAGAGGTTATAACCATTACAGCACGGAAACAGGCCATCTCGGCCCTTCAAGTCCATGCCGAACACTTTTTCCCCCCCTCTTTTTTCCCCCCTTCTTTCTTCATACTTCCCCCTAGTCCCATCTACCTGCACGCAGACCATAACCCTCCATTCCTTTCCCATCCATATACCCATCCAATCTATTTTTAAAGGATAAAATCGAACCTGCCTCCACCACTTCCACTGGAAGCTCATTACACACAGCTACCACTCTCTGAGTAAAGAAGTTCCCCCTAATGTTACCCCTAAACTTCTGTCCCTTAATTCTCAAGTCATATCCCCTTGTTTGAATCTTCCCTACTCTCAATGGGAAAAGCTTATCCACGTCAACTCTGTCTAACCCGCTCATCATTTAAAAAACCTCTACCAAGTCCCCCCTTAACCTTCTGCGCTCCAAAGAATAAAGACCTAACTTGTTCAACCTTTCTCTGTAACTTAGTTGCTGAAACCCAGGCAACATTCTAGTAAATCTCCTCTGTACTCTCTCTATTTTGTTGACATCCTTCCTATAATTAGGCAACCAAAATTGTACTCCATACTCCAGAATTGGCCTCACCAATGCCTTGTACAATTTTAACATTACATCCCAACTTCTATATTCAATGCTCTGATTTATAAAGGCCAGCACACCAAAAGCTTTCTTTACCACCCTATCTACACAAGATTCCACCTTCAGGGAACTATGCACAGTTATTCCTAGATCCCTCTGTTCAACTGCATTCCTCAATTCGCTACCATTTACCATGTACGTCCTATTTTGATTTGTCCTGTCGAGATGTAGCAACTCACATTTATCAGCATTAAACTCCATCTGCCATCTTTCAGCCCACTCTTCCAAATGGCCTAAATCTCTCTGTAGACTTTGAAAATCTACTTCATTATCCACAACACCACCTATCTTAGTATCATCGGCTGTGACCCGACCCCGGAGATTCGGAGGCTCCAGCCGCAGGTCTGGTGGACGGTAACATCGGGAGCTCGCGGGTCCATGGTGGGAGACCGCTTTTCGGGGCTCCCGCAACGGCAACTTCTCCCGCCCGAGTTGCGGGGTTGAAGATGACCTGGAGCTGGGTCTAACATCACCCGGCGCGGCTTTAATGGCCACGGGACTTGCTAGCGCTACCGGGGGCTCCAGCATCCAGACCCGGAGGGCGGCCTTGCATCGCCCGGCGCGGTTTTAATGGCCTAGGGACTTATTTTCCATCGCCCGCCGGGGGCTCTGACTCTGACATCGGGAGAATGGGGAGTGCAGGGGAGAGATAAGACTTTGCCTTCCATCACAGCGAGGAGGAGATTCACTGTGATGGATGTTTGTGTAAATTGTGTTGTGTCTTGGTTCTTTTTACTTGTTTGTATGACTGCAGAAATCAAATTTCGTTTGAACCTCATTTGAGGTTCAAATGACAATAAATGGTATTGTATTGTATTGTACTTACTAATCCAATTTTCCACACCATCATCCAGATCATTGATGTACATGACAAACAACAGTGGACCCAACACAGACCCCTGAGGCACCCCACTAGTCACCGGCCTCCAACCTGACAAACAGCCATCCACCATTACTCTCTGGCATCTCCCATTTAGCCACTGTTGAATCCATCTTGCTACTCCACCATTAATACCCAACAATTGAATCTTCTTAACCAACCTTCCATGAGGAACCTTGTCAAAGGCCTTATTGAAGTCCATATAGACAACATCCACTGTTTTACCCGCATCAATTTCCATAGTAACCTCTTCGAAAAATTCAAGAAGATTAGTCAAACATGACCTTCCAGGCACAAATCCATGTTGACTGTTCCTAATCAGACCCTGCTTATCCAGATGCTTATATATATTATCTCTAAGTATCCTTTCCATTAATTTGCCCACCACTGACGTCAAACTAACAGGTCTATAATTGCTAGGTTTACTCTTAGAACCCTTTTTAAACAACGGAACAACATGCGCAGTACGCCAATCCTCCGGCACTATTCCCGTTTCTAATGACATTTGAAATATTTCTGTCATAGCCCCTGCTATTTCTACACTAACTTCCCTCAATGTCCTAGGGAGAAGGCACGAGAATGGGGTTAGGAGGGAGATAGATAGCCACGATTGAATGGCAGAGTAGACTTGAATGGCCTAATTCCACTCCTATTCCTTATTACAGTGTGGTTTTACAGAATTACATGCAAAACTAAGAATTTCACTGAATCCAGGTACACGTGACAATAAAGTACCAAAGGTGGCAGCACCGACACTCTCCCAATGAGGTTCATCTGAGGTGACGAGTGGCAGCAACGGTTCACCCTCCCGCCAGCGGTTCCTCAACTGAGCTGCGATGAGATGTCTCGCTTCCTCGCCAGGCACTGAAGCTTGGTGCAGCCAACGCCAAGGCTCTGCGGGGGAGGACCACAGTCTAGGGTCCTTCCGCTGCTGGACAATGGGGGGCAGAGTGTGGTGGAGACGCCCCTCAAAATCAAGGGAAGGAATTCCATGCCAGTTGGCCACATGAGTGGCATGGGTGCGGGGTAACATTGTGCAATTTGTGTAAACAGTATTGAATGTATGTATAGCCTCCGAGAATGTCGGATGGAGTTTTGTAAGGATCATATATTGTATATATGTGTACGAAAGAACTACAGATGCTGGTTTAAATCGAAGATAGACATAAAATGCTGGAGTAACTCAGCGGGACAGGCAGCATCTCTGGAGAGGAGGAATGGGTGACATTTTGGGTCGAGACCCTTCTTCAGACATGTATTGCACCTGGAGTATTGTGTGCAGTTTTGGTCCCCTAATTTGAGGAAGGACATCCTTGCTATCGAGGGAGTGCAGCACAGGTTCACCAGGTTAATTCCCGGGATGGCGGGACTGTCATATGCTGAGAGAATGGAGCGGCTGGGCTTGTACACTCTGGAGTTTAGAAGTATGAGAGGGGATCTCATTGAAACATATAAGATTATTACGGGTTTGGACGCGTTAGAGGCAGGAAACAGGTTCCCGATGTTGGGGGAGTCCAGAACGAGGGGCCACATACAGTTTAAGAATAAGGGGTAAGCCATTCAGAATGGAGACGAGGAAACACTTTTTCACCCAGAGAGTGGTGAGTCTGTGGAATTCTCTGCCTCAGAGGGCGGTGGAGGCCGGTTCTCTGGATGCTTTCAAGAGAGAGCCAGATAGGGCTCTTAAAGATAGCGGAGTCAGGGGATATGGGGAGAAGGCAGGAACGGGGTAGTGATTGGGGATGTGTTAAAGAAGGAACTGCAGATGCTGGAAAATCGAAGGTACACAAAAATGCTGGAGAAACTCAGCGGGTGCAGCAGCATCTATGGAGCGAAGGAAATAGGTAATGTTTCGGGCCGAAACCCTTCTTCAGACTGATAGGGGGTGGGGAGAAGAAAGGAAAAAAGGAAAAAGGCGGAGGAGGAGCCCGAGGGCTGGGGGGGGGGGGAGGAGACAACCAGATGGCTGATGAAGGGGAGGGGACAGCAAGGGCTAGCAGAATTGGGAGAATTCAATGTTCAAGCCCCCAGGATGTAGACTGCCCAAGCGGAATATGAGGTGCATTTCCTCCAATGGGGGTGATCAGCCATGATTACATTGAATGGCGGTGCTGGCTCGAAGGGCCGAATGGCCTACTCCTGCACCTATGTCTGTTGTATATATATATTTCTCGAATGAAGTCTACATTTTCAACTGAGGCCCCTCCCGCCGGCGGTTCCTCACCTGAGCAGCGGTGAGGTTGAGGCGACGCCACTGACTGGCTCTCCCGCCGAACCGAAGTTTACTCGCCGGAGGGTGAAGAATGTCGGCAGCGGTGGCAACGACTCGACTCGACCACCGGCCGGCTGCTCTCTCCGCGCGCAAAATGGCGGCGGCCACTCGGCGCCAACCCCGGGGTCGCGCTTACCAACGGGAGAGGCGCCGTACCACGTGACCTCCTTCCCCTCTCGTCCAATGGCGGACGTCGGAGCCGCCACACCGCCCCACGTGGGGCACCCTGTTGCTAGGCCAATGGATTGAGGTGGGGGGCGGGGGCGGGGGGAGAGACAGCCAATAAGGAGCGAGACGCGGCGCCACACCACGTGACCTCCCTCTCGTCCAATGCCTGGCGCCGGAGCCACACCGCGTCACGTAAGGCGCCCTGTTGCTAGGGTGGAGACAGCCAATGCGGAGCGCGGCACGGCGCCACACCACGTGACCTCCTTCCCCTCTCGTCCAATGGCGGAGGTCGGAGCCGCCCCACGTGGGGGCGCCGCGCTGCCAGGCCAATGGGGTGGGTAGGGGGCGGGTGCACGAGTCACGTGATCTCTCCCTCTAGCCCAATGCCAGGCGCCGGGGCCACCACGCGTCACGTGTTGCTAGGCGGAGCGACGCCACGGCGCCAGACCAGGTGACCCACTCCCCCACGTGACCGCCAGACCTCCCGGCGAACTCTCCGCACTGCGGCGTGACGTCAGCCACCTTTGCAACCTTCTCTCTGCAGACGCTGACTGACCGGGTGGGTATTAGAGTCAAGAGTGTTTTATTGTCATATGTCTCAGATAGGACAATGAAATTCTTACTTGCAGCAGCTCAACAGATTATGTAAATGGTCATCAGATAGGTCATGACATAGGGGCAGAATTAGGCCAATGTGCAGGAAAGAAGGCAGCGGTAAAGGCGCTACCTTGCAGCCCAGGGTCGATCCTGACTACGGGTGCTGTCTGTACATAGTTTGTGTACCTTCTCCCCGTGACCTGGTGGGTTTTCTCAGAGATCTTTAGTTTCCTCCCACACTCGTAAGACGTCTAGGTTTGTTGGTCAATTGGCTTTCTATAAATATAAATTGTCCCTAGTGTGTGTAGGATAGTGTTAATGTGCGGTGATCGCTGGTCAGCGCGGACTGTTTTCGGGCTGTATCTGTAAACTAAACTAAAAAACTGCGATGCTGGTTTATTCTGAAGATAGGCACAAAATGCTGGAGTAACATCGACCCAGAACATCACCTATTCCTGTTATCCAGGGATGTTGTCTGACGCGCTGAGTTACTCCAGCATTTTGTGTCTACCTGCAGCAGAATTAGGCCATTCGGTCCATCGAGCCTGCTTTGCCTTTTTATCATGGCTGATCTATTTTCCTCCCTCAACACTATTCTGCCTTTCCCCATAACCTTGACATCCTTACTTATCAAGAACCTATCAATTTCTGCCTTAAAAATAGTCAATCATGGCGGCACAGTGGTTGAGTTGCTGCCTTACAGTGCCAGAGCCCCGGGTTCGATCCTGACTACAAGTGCTGTCTGTACGGAGTTTATATGTTCTGTGGATTGTATTTTCTCATGGATTTTCTACGGGTACTATGGTTTCCTCCCACATTCATAAGATCATGAGAGATCGTAGAATTAGGTCATTCGGCCCATCAGGGGTGATCTCATAGAGGTGTACAAAATCATGAGGAATAGATTGGATAGATGCACGAAGTCGCTTGCCCAGAATAGGGGAATCGAGGACCAGAGGACATAGGTTCAAGGTGAAAGGGAAAAAGATTTAATAGGAATCCAAACTTTTTCATACAAAGGGTGGTGGGTGTATGGAACAAGGCGCCACAGGAGGTAGTTGAGGCTGGGACTATCCCATCGTTTAAAAAACAGTTAGACAGGTACGTGGATAGGATGGGTTTGGAGGGATCTGGATCAAGCGCAGGCAGGTGGGACTTGTGTAACTGGGACATGTTGGCCAGTGTGGGGAAGTTGGGCTGAAGGGCCTGTTTCCACACTGTATCACTCTATGACTCCATCCTCTTTGATCTCTCGTTTTCACACCTTACACTTCCTTATCTCTGTCTCCCTCTCCCCCAACTCAGTCTGAAGTGTCTTGGTCCGAAACATTACTCTGAGTTACTCCAGCATTTTGTGTGTTTATATTCGGTGTAAGCCAGCGTCTGCAGTTCCTTCCACCACACTCAGTCCTTCGCCATGCCATTGGGGTGGAAGATTGCAACCTTCACGTGGTCCGCCCTGTTTCGACTAATGCAATCAACTCGACGTGCACAAACAGAAGATCAAATAGAACAAAGGTACACAAAAATGCTGGAGAAACTCAGCGGGTGCAGCAGCATCTATGGAGCGAAGGAAATAGGCAACGTTTCTGGCCGAAACCCTTCTTCAGAACAAGTTGTCCAACAACTTTAGGCTGTGCACGCCACACGAAAGAAGAAGAAGCCATGCCATTGATTGAACCATCGCTTCCGCCTCACCTTGACCTGCTGCCGCAAAGTGGATGTGACCCCCGCCGCCGCCCTCCGTCGAAAAGCTCGCACCTCCTTGTGACCGAGCGGGGCGGGGCGGGGCGGGGTCGTGCCGTAAAGCGGCCGTTGCGCCAAGCTTTGGCCGAGGGAGAGGTAAAGCAGAGATGCCACTCAGTCGTAATGCGGGCGATCGATCAGTCGTAAAGGGTCGCGCAGCGCCCCTCCGCGGAGGAAGTCGTGTGCGGGGCACTGCCGTAAAGCGGTCGGCGAGCCAGAGATGGAGGGAGGGACGCGCCACGCAGCCGTAAAGCGGAGCGCCTCCCTGTGGTGAAAGTGTCGTGTGCGGAGGAGCCGTTGCCGCCGCCGCCGCCGTTGCCGTCGTCGCTTGTCCCCTCCGGCCGGGCCTGCGCCGCTGCGGCAAGGATGGCGGCCGAGTTCCACCTGCGCACCGGCAAGCTGGTGGCGCTGCTCAACGGCAACCGCACGGCCAAGCGCAACAAGCCGACCGAGGAGTTCAACCACGGCCTGGCCATGAGCCGGGAGCCGCTGGGCGACGGGCAGCTCTTCCAGGTGCGCATCGACCGAAAGGTGAGTAGTGGTGGTGGTGGTGGTTGTGATGGTGGACGGGACACGCCCCTCCTGGGGGACCGCCGCCAGGAAACACCGGGGATCCAGGCCTACACACCCCCCCCCCCCCCCCCCCTGAGAGGGATGGTAGACAAAAGTGCTGGAGAAACTCAGCGGGTGCAGCAGCATCTATGGAGCGAAGGAAATAGGCAACGTTTCGGGCCGAAACCCTTCTTCAGACTTCTTCATATTTCCTTCGCTCCATAGATGCTGCTGCACCCGCTGAGTTTCTCCAGCACTTTTGTCTACCTTCGATTTTCCAGCATCTGCAGTTCCTTCTTAATCACTGAGAGGCTGTAAAAATGTCCCTCTTTGTGGGTAAACGGGGCTGGGCAGCGGCTACAGCAGATTTGTGATCAATAATAATGATTTATTATCATTAATAATTATTTATTCTCTATTTTACAAGTGGAAAAATATATACACACACATACATATATATACACATGTATATGCACACACACCATATATATACACACATACATATAATATATACACATATATACATACATATACATATATACACACACGTACATATAATATATATACATACACACATACAAATACATACACATACACACGCATACATATAATATACACACACACACACATATATATACATAAATACATGTATACATACACATACATGTATATACACATATATAAACACATACATATATATACATGTATATACACATACGTACACACACATACATATATACACGTATATATACATAAACACACATACATATGTATACATGCATCTATATATACATACATAAACAGCAGCAGATGGAGTTTTATTATTAATAATGATTTATTCTATCTCACAAGTAGAAATATAAATATATATGTATTTGTTCAGCAGCAGCTGGATGAGTTTTATTTGTTAATAATGATCTCTACTCAATCTCACAAGTGGAAAAATATACACAGCAGCAGCTGCAGCAATTTTATTATCATTAATAATGATTTATACGTAACCCCACAAGAATATATAATTTTATCAAGAAGATAGACAAAAAATGGCAGTAATTCAGCGGCACAGGCAGCATCTCTTGGGAGAAGGAATGGGTGAAGTTTTGGGCCGAGGCCCTTCAGACCCAAAATGTCACCCATTCCTTCTCTCCAAAGAAGCTGCCTTTAGTTAGTTAGTTTATTTAATTTAGTTAGTTCTCTCCAAAGAAGTGCTTAGTTACTCTGGTATTTTGTGTCCATCTTTGATGTAAACCAGAATCTGCAGTTCCGTGTGTATGAGTTACTCCTGCTGGGTGAAACTTAACTCTTTTTTCCTATATTTTTAAGAAGGAACTGCAGATGCTGGAAAATCGAAGGTAGACATAAATGCTGCAGAAACTCAGCGGGTGAGGCAGCATCTATGGAGCGAAGGAAATAGGCGATGTTTCAGGTCGAGACTGAAGAAGGGTCTATTTCCTTCGCTCCATAGATGCTGCCTCACCTGCTGAGTTTCTAAAGCGTTTTGTCTACCTTTTCTCCTATAGGTAGACACAAAATGCTGGAGTAACTCAGCGGGACAGGCAGCATCTCCGGAGAGGGCGAGTTGGTGACGTTTCGGGTCGAGACCCTGCTTCGGTCTGAAGTAGGGTCCCGACCCGAAACGTCATCCATTCCTTCTGACATTCCTCAGCCTGTCCCGCTGAGTTACTCCAGCATTTTGTGGCTATCCGCAGTTCCTTCCTACACAACCCCATATATTTTTATTAACCCAGCTGCTTAACATCTGGAAGGAGGGTGGATCCAGGCTATGGGTGGGATCTGTTCTCTCTTTCAGTGTGTGATGTACTGCTGGTTTAACATCCTTTTGAATTAGGAATAGGAACAGGAACAGCCCGTGTTTCTTTTTCTCTCCCCATACAGCTGCCCCTGGTGGATAATCCTCGGGGACAACAGGCCGCAGGAGAGGTAGAGGCAGAATCTAATGTCAGTTGGAACAGTAAATAGACACAAAATGCTGGAGTAATTCAGCGGGACATGCAGCATCTCTGGATAGAAGGAATGGGTGACATTTCAGGTCGAAACCCTTCTTCAGAAATGTATGTATAACTGAAGAAGGGTCTCGACTAGAAATGTCACCCATTCCTTCTCTCTGGAGATGCCGCCTGTCCCGCTGAGTTACTCCAGCATTTTGTCTATCTTCAGTGTAAACCAGTTCCTTTCTACTCGGTTGGAACCAAAGATAGCCTCCTCGACGAAAAAGCCGTAGTAGGGTCATGGGTGATCTCCAGCACCATTTCAGCAACCGGCTTCCGTCTCCGCTCTAGTATCTCAGCTTTGGTCATGGCGTCTTCATACACAAATCATCTTTTTGTTTCTCAGCTGCAGGTGATCAGTTTGATATTCCTGCCTAATCCTCATTAACTTTGAACATACAAAATATTGCCATTAGGAAGGTGCTCCAGAAAATCCTGCACACACCCCCTCTCCCCCCGCCCCCCTTTCCCACCAAAGATCCTAAAGGCGGAGCAAGATAGACCACTCCTGCTAAATGCAATGGGCTGACGTGTAGTACGCAACAGAGCGGATGGAACGTAGGCCTTTTTTTCAACCATTTCAGTAACCCGACCCGACTTGCAGTGTAATCAACATTGCGAGGGAACAGTTTGTGTTAATAAATTATAATTCTGAAAACGAGGAGAAGATTTTTACCAAAGAACTTTTATTTTTACGAGGATGTTTCAGTAACCGGCTTCCGTCTCCGCACTAGTTATCTTTGGTGCGGAGACGGAAGCTGGTTACGGAAATGGGGCCGAAAATTACCCATGAATCTGCCCATGACCGTACTATGTCTTTTTCGTGGAGTGGGCTATCATGCTCGCTATAGGATCTTTGCTTCCCACCGGTCACGGACACGGAGTGATCGCTGGCCCCCTCTATTTCCTTTGGGTGGAACGATGTTGTGAAAGGTGGTTGATGAGATAAGAGCTCCCATTGTTAACATCACACACACACACACACACACCCTGGGGGCAGGTCAGGTCAGAGGCGGATGGACACAGAATAAAGCTCCCTCTATGTTGATGCATAGTTGGAGAACTTTTCCATTTGCTTTTTTTTTTTTTTTTACCTGAACTGAAACCTACGATTATTTGAGTGTATGTTAATCCAATTATTTAAGCAATTGGGGATTTGACTGTAGAGACCAAGAAGATTGGGGAAGACTGTCAAAGAAGGTGATCTCACAGCAAGATGGAGTGGTTTTAAAACAAAAAGTCAAGTACAATGGAAAAATCTTGCTTACAACAACATCACAGGTATATAGACTTGGACAAACACTTAGTCGGCCCAGCTTGCCCACACCGGCCAACAATGTCCCAGCTACACTAGTCCCACCTGCCTGCGTTTGGTCCACATCCCTCCAAACCTGTCCTATCCATGTACCTGTCTAACTGTTTCTTAAATGTTGGGATAGTCCCAGCCACAACTACCTCCTCTGGCAGCTCGTTCCATACGCCCACCACCCTTTGTGTGATAAAAAGTTACCCCTCAGGTAAGTTACCCTATTAAATCTTTTCCCCTTCACCCTGAACCTATGTCCTCTGGTCCTCGATTCCCCTACTCTGGGCAAGAGATTCTGTGCATGTACCTGATTTATTCCTCTCATGATTTTATATACCTCTACAAGATCACTCCTCATCCTCCTGTGCTCCAAGGAATAGAGACCCAGCCCACCCAACCTCACCCTACAACTCAGACCCTCTAATCCCGGCAACATCCTTGTAAATCTTCTCCGAACACTTTCAAGCTTGACAATATCTTTCCTATAACATAGAACTGTACGGCACCAGATCAGGCCCTTTGGCCCACAATGTCTGTGCTGAACATGATGCAAAGAGCTGCCTGCCTGCACATGATCCATATCCCTCCATTCGCAGTACGTTCCAGGCACCGGTCACCCTCTGTGTTAAAAAAATATTTTAAAAAAGCATGCCCTTCTACCCCCCCCCCTCTATCCCCCCCCCCCTCTTTCCCTCTCTCTCCCCCCTGTGTCCGCGATCTCCTCTCATGCCTCTCTCAATAACCTGGGATTTTGACCAGTGATGGCTGCCTCGCCAACAGTTTGTCTTGTCTCTTCTCTGTTCTTATTATTTTAAGTACGTACTTAAACGTACAAAATTCTTATGGGGTTGGACAGGCTAGATGCAGGAAGATTGTTCCCGATGTTGGGGAAATCCAGGACAAGGGGTCACAGCTTAAGGATAAGGGGGAAATCCTTTAAGACCGAGATGAGGAAAAACTTTTTCACACAGAGAGTGGTGAATCTCTGGAACTCTCTGCCACAGAGGGTAGTTGAGGCCAGTTCATTGGCTATATTTAAGAGGGAGTTAGATGTGGCCCTTGTGGCTAAAGGGATCAGGGGGTATGGAGAGAAGGCAGGTACGGGATACTGAGTTGGATGATCAGCCATGATCATATTGAATGGCGGTGCAGGATCGAAGGGCCGAATGGCCTACTCCTGCACCTATTTTCTATGTATCTATGTAAATGTATGTTTCAATGTTTCTTGGTACGTTTTATGTGTGGGGGGGGGAGGAGGGGGGATCGGGGGAAACTTTCCAGTCGCTTACCTCGACGGAGATGCGATTTTTCCCCTTCTCGCATCACCGTCTCCCCTGCGGCCTAACAACGTGGAGTTGTCGGCCTCTCCTGGAGACTGGCCCGGTGTTTCAAGCCGCGGGCCCGGGACAGACTTTAACATTGGGGGCTGCGATCCTTTGCCGAGGATCGTGTAGAGCTCCAACTGTGGACTTTAACACCGTGAAGCCCGCGGTCTCCGGTAAGAAGAGGCGGACTCGTGAGCTCCATGCCACCGCGGAGTGTTCCATTACGTCCCGACGCCGGAGTTTCCATCATCCCAAACGAGAGGGCTTCGGACATCGGACCGTTGGCAGCGGCAAACTGCGAAGGGTTCGAAAGCCCCGACCACGGGCGAACAAAGGAGGAAGATGATTGAACTTTATTGCCTTCCATCACAGTGAGCAATGTGGATTCCGCTGTGATGGATGTTTATGTTAAATTTTATTTGATGTGGTTGTTTGTCTTGTTGCTTTTTACTAAGTATGGCTGTATGGCAACTCAAATATCACTGTACCTTAATTGGTACATGTGACAATTAAATTGAATCTTGAATGTAGATCCCATCTGTTCCTGGAGATTTATCCACCTTAATGCTCTTCAAGAGCTCCAACAGCACCTCTTCCTCCTTTTGTCCAGAGATACTGCTGGACCTGCTGAGTTACTCCAGCTTTTTGTGTCTATCTTCAGTGCAAACCAGCATCTGCAGTTCATTCCGACACCAAGCCAGCCTTGTTGCCTTGGCATCGTTCAGTAATCTGCCTACACACAGTGCCCTCCATAATGTTTGGGACAAAGACCCATCATTTATTTATTTGCCTCTGTACTCCACAATTTGAGATTTGTAATTGGAAAAAATCACATGTGGTTAAAGTGCACATTGTCAGATTTTAATAAAAGGCCGTTTATATATACATTTTGGTTTCACCATGTAGAAATTACAGCAGTGTTTATACATGCCCCCATTTCAGGGCACCATACCAATGAGGTTATTTGGTAGGTCAGGACCACTCTAGCAGGTGATGGGATGATTCTGAGGTACAGTGAAAAGCCTTTTTTGGTTGCGTGTTATCCAGTCAGCGAAAAGACAATATGTGATGACTATCAAGCCGTCCTCAGTGTATAGATACAGGATAAGGGAAGAACGTTTAGTGCTAGATAAGGTTCAGTGAAGTCTGATTAAAGATCTGTCCGAGGGAGTACAATGAGGTAGATGGGAGGTCTGGACTGCTCTCTGGTTGTGATAGGATGATTCAGTTGCCTGATAACAGCAGGGAAGAAACTGTCCCTGAATCTGGAGG
Source organism: Malacoraja senta (assembly GCA_038087875.1). Taxonomy (NCBI): domain Eukaryota; kingdom Metazoa; phylum Chordata; class Chondrichthyes; order Rajiformes; family Rajidae; genus Malacoraja; species Malacoraja senta. Next base: position 530,933 of record JAXLNO010001294.1, read on the forward strand.
TGTGCGCTTTCACACTTCGGTACCTCTTGCCCGTGGGGAGATGAGGGAGTGAGACTCGTCCTTGATTATGCTGATGGATTTGTCGAGGCAGCGTGTAGATTAATCTTTAAACTTGTCCAATTGAAGCTCACAGGGCTCGAAATTAGCGGTTGCCCCGGTGCCATTGACCACAGAAAATGCCCCCGGGCAACCTAAACGCCGACTCATTTTGCCCGGCTTGGCACCCAAATACTGGTTTATACCAGTAGACGCAAAAAACTGGAGTAACTCCGCGGGTCAGGCAGCATCTCCGGCGAATAGGAACTGACGTTTCGGGTCGGCGGCTGTGTTCCTCTAGTATCTTTGATTGCGAGTCAAAGATACTAGGTGCGTGGTGACTAAGGGTCGGAGCGAATGACGGGCCCCGAACAGCGGCAACAGCGGCCGCGACAGCAGCTCCACCACGTGACCACCTCCTCCTCCCGCACCCCGCCCGGCGGAAGGAGGCCTCCCTCTCCCTCCCCTCCCCCCCCGGCCTCGGCGTGCGAAAGGGGGTTGTTTTGAAAGCGCCTTTTGCGGATTTGCCATCAGCAGCTCCTATCGCCCTGATAACAGTCGCTGCTTGCAACTCCGCTAACGGCGCCTTCAAACCAACCCCTCTCGCACGCCGGGAGGAGGGAGGTCTCCTTCCGCCGTCTGAAACAGCTACACCAAAGATCCCATAGCTATAGGATATTTGAGCTGCACCGCTCAGCCCCGCACCTTCCTGTCGGAGGTGGTGGCGAGAAGGCGGCGGCACTTTGGCGTTGGACAGGGACGGCCAAGGCAGCGGGCGATGTTGTCCGAGGAGCGCTGACCTTCCTTCCTCCCCACCTCCTCTGCCCCTTCCCCCCCCCCTTTCTCTCTCTCTCTTGTACGCCCCCTCCACCCCTCTTATCCTGGGACCCCTCCTCTCCATCCTGCACTGATCCCCATTCCCTCCCTTATTCAGTCCTCACTGACATCCCCTGTGCTCCCCTCCCCATCTACCCCCCCCCAATCTATTCATCACCCTACCCACCTCGCATTGATTCTCCTGCCACCCCCCCATCCATCCTACACTGGTCCCCCAATTCATCCTGTACTGACCCCCCTTCCCATCCATCCTGCACTTCTCCCCCCATTCATACTGCACTGATCCTCCCATTCATCCCGTACTGACCCACCCTCGATTTACCCTACACCAATCCCCCCCATCCACCCTGCAGTGATGTTCCCATTCATCTTTTACTGATCCCCATTCATCCTGTACTGATCCCCTCATTCATCCTGTAGTGATTCCCCCATTCATCCTGCATAGACCCTCGGATCCACCCCCCCCATTCATCCTGTACTGGTCCCCCCCATTCATCCTGTGATGATCCCCCCCCCCATCCATCCTGTACCGATCCCCCCATTCAAGAAGAATGGGGGGAACAGTCTGAAGAAGGGTCTCGACCCGAAACGTTGCCTATTTCCTTAGCTCCATAGATGCTGCCTCACCCGCTGAATTTCTCCAGCATTTTTGTCTACCCCCATTCATCCTGTACTGAA
>JAXLNO010001294.1:532683-582260 GCA_038087875.1 Malacoraja senta
TGAACCTACGCTGCAGTCCCTCAATAGCAAGAATGTCCTTCTTCAAATTAGGAGACCGAAACTGCACACAATACTCCAGGTGCGGTCTCACCAGGGCTCCGTACAACAGCGGTAGTACCTCCTTGCTCTTAGGATCAGCTGGGATCGAATGGTGGAGTGGACTCGATGGGCCGAATGGCCCAATTCTGCTGCGTCCTTTCCTGCAATTTGTGGCCTTTGTGTGAAACTGGACGGAGAGACCTAGAGTGTTCGGGGGGTGGGGGGAGGAGGAGTGTTCGGGGTGGGTGGGGGGGGGGGGGGGAATGTGACGGGCTGACCCTGACGCTATCTCTGTCAATGCCGCAGCCTCGGATGAGCAGCAGGACGGAGCCGCCAAGGTTTGCTTCAAGTCCATGATCAGGAAGATAGGCAGATGCTGCTGCCCGCTGTGATCATTAGAGCTGCCGGTGCCAAGTGAGAGAGGAGAGGAGAGGCAGAGCCAGGAGATGGTACGGAGGGAGGGTGGTCACCGTGAGAGGGGGAACCGCTACCTTGGTCGTGGACCATAGAATCATAGGGCAGTTCGGGGGGGGGGGGCGGCACGGTGGCACAGCGGGTAGGGCTGCTCGCGTTCAGTTCAGTTCATTATATAGTTCAGAGATACAAATCGTGGAACCAACAGGCCATTCGGCCCAGCGAGTGATCCCCCTTACACACTAATGGCCCTGTCCCACTTAGGCGATTTTTTAGGCGCCTGCAGGAGACTATGTAGTTGCCGGGGAGTCGCCTTCATGGTCGTGGGCAGTTCCCGCATTCTGGGAACTGGTCGCGGCCTCATTATGCTCCAGAATGGGGAGAAGGCAGGCACGGGTTATTGATTTGGGACGATCAGCCATGATCACAATGAATGGCGGTGCTGGCTCGAATGGCCTCCTCCTGCACCTATTTTCTGTGTTTGAATGAAGCTTAATAAGATTATTAAGGGTTTGGACACGCTAGAGACAGGAAACATGTTCCCGATGTTGGGGGAGTCCAGAACCAGGGGCCACACAGTTTAAGAATAAGGGGTAAACCATTTAGAACGGAGATGAGGAAACACCTTTTCACACAGAGATTTGTGAGTCTGAAATTCTCTGCCTCAGAGGGCGGTGGAGGCGGGTTCTCTGGATACTGTCAAGAGAGAGCTAGATAGGGCTCTTAAAGATATGGGATATGGGGAGAAGGCAGGAACGGCGTACTGAATGGGGATGATCGGCCATGATCATATTGAATGGCGGTGCTGGCTCGAAGGGCCGAATGGCCTACTCCTGCACCTATTGTCTATATTTTTTTCTTTGAAAAAAGTTTATTTAGTTTTTATTATTTTTAATTTACCAACAAGATAGCAAGGTGCGGGGAGGGTTTTTGGGTGATTTCTTGTGGAGAGATAGAGAGAAACAGCACGGAAAGTGACCCATAAAATCCGTGTCCACTCCTGACCCCATTTATAATTCTCTTTCCCAAACTCTCATCAATGCCCCCACAACCACTAGATTCTACCCCTCCCTCACACACTAGAGACAATTCCCAGCGGCCGATTACACCCCCTCCCCCACCCCACCCCGCACGTCTTTGGGATGTGGAAGGAAACCGAAGCACCCAGAGGAAACCCACGCGGTCGCAGGGAGAACGTGCAAACACTACACAGACACACACACACACACATGCAGACACACACACAGATACACTTTCACACACAGATACACACAGAGACACATACATAGACACACCCACACATACATTGACACACCCACACATACATAGACACACACACACACATACATAGACACACACACACATACATAGACACACACATACACACATACATAGACACACACACATACATAGACACACATACACACACACACACACACATAGACACACACACAGATTCACATTACTTCACGCATATATAGACACACAGGCACATACACACACACTGATAGACAATTGAATGGGATGTCGGGGTTACAGGGATTAGATGTCTCGTAGACGACACACACCCCCAGCATCTAGTGTCGGCCTTGTCTTACTTACACCCCCAATTTAAAGTTTTACAGAGACACAAGAAATGACGGATTCTGGGACAACAAAGCAAGGTGCCGGGGAAACTCAGCGGGTCAGGCAGCGTCTGTGGAGGGAGATGAATGGGCGACGTTTTGGGCTGGGACCCTGACAGAGAGGGGGGAGGTGGTAGGTAGAATGAGCTAGGGAGCGGGGGGGGGGGGGGGGGGGAGCTGGAGTAAAGGTTAGGGTCAGCGAAAACAGCAACTACAACCAAATATTTCTCTTACCTGATCTCCCGGTGGCTAAACACTTGGACTCCCCCTCCCATTCCCACACTGGCCTTTCTGTCCTGGGCCTCCTCCACTGTCAGAGTGAGGCCCAGGGCAAATTGGAGGAACAGCACCTCATGTTTCGCTTGGGCAGCTTACACCCCAGTGGTATGAGCATTGACTTCTCCAGCTTCAAGTAACCCTTGCTTTCTGCCCCTCCTGCACCCTAATTCTCCAACTAATTCCTCCGGATTAATTTTACTGTCTGTATGCCCGTCTACCCCTCAGCCAACAATGAACCGTTCTACATTTTCCTCTATCGTCGTCTGCTTTGATCTGTCGTTTTCACACCTTACCCTTCTACATCTCTACGTCTCCCAATCCCCTGAGTCTGAAAAAGATGCCTCGACCCGAAACGTCACCCATTCCTTCTCTCCAGAGATGCTGCCTGTCCCGCTGAGTTACTCCAGCATTTTGTGCCTATCTTCGTAGAGCATTAGTGCACTGAGACGGTACACAGGGTCGCCATTTTCAAGTCCCAGTAGACAATAGACAATAAGTGCAGGAGTAGGCCATTCGGCCCTTCGAGCCAGCACCGCCATTCAATGTGATCATGGTGGTGCTGGCTGACCTGACCATGAAGGCCCGTTGCCATGGCAACATTGCAGGGTCGGCCTGGCCAAGCGATTGTCCTCTGCCGCTGCTCCACCGCTGTAGGCCGCATGCGGTCCATGTGCTCGGCCTCTTGGAGCGGGGCCCGGTCCAGCCGAGCCCCAGGCTGCTGCAGAGCCTCCAGCGGTCCACTCCCCCATCGAGGCTGTGCGCTCCCTCCCGCAGCCGGTCTGCTTACTGGCCCTCCGGGTGGGTTTCCGTGGGCCCGCCATCCGCGGCAGGCGGGCTGGGCCTACCGGGCGTGGGATACCGTCACTGCCGACTTCCCCCGCGGGTAATTCCAACTCCCCTCCCCTTTCCTCCTCACACCCAGTCCACTGTAGGCACCCAGACTGAAACCTCCCATCGCAATTTTAGTCAACACAGTACAGATCAGCACAGGAACAGGGCCTTCGGCCCGCATTAGAATACTAAAACAGGGATGTAAGGCTGGGGCTCTACAGAGGCACTGCTCAGTCCAGAGGAGGTTTACGAGAACTATCTCGGGGATGAGTGGGTTAACGTATGATGAGCATTTCACGGCACTGGGCCTGTACTCGCTGGAGTTTGGAAGGATGAGGGGGTACCTCATTGGAACTTACCGAATAGTGAAAGGCCTGGATAGAGTGGATGTGGAGAGGATGTTTCCATTAGTGGTACAGTCTAGGACCAGAGGTCACAGCCTCAGAATAAAAGGATGTACTTTTAGGAAGGAGAAGAGGAAGGAATTTCTTTAGTCAGGGTGGTGAATCTGTGGAATTCGTTGCCACTGACGGCAATGAATGGATAATTTTAAGGTAGAGACAGATAGATTCTTGATTAGTACAGGTGTTAGGGGTTATGGGAAGAAGGCAGGAGAATGGGGTTGAGAGGGAAAGATAGATCAGCCACGATTGAATGGCGGAGTAGACTTGATGGTCCGAATGGCCTTAGTCTGCACCTATCACTTATGAATAATGTCCGCACCCAACACGATGTCAAGTTATGTGTAAAGGAACCGCAGATGCTAGTTTATACCCGGATATAGGCACAAAGTGCAGGAGTAACTCAGCGGGTCGGGCAGTGTCTCTGGAGACCGAGGATGGGTGTGAACGAGAGTCTGGAGAAGGGTCCCGACCCGAAACGTCACCCAACCTTTTTCTCCAGCGATGCCGCCTGGGCCCGTTGAGTTACTCCAGCATTATGATGCCAACTTAACCTAATCTCAGACACAAGGGACTGGTTTACAAAAAAAATACCCGTGACCCTTATTCAGACTGTTGGAACCACACCCCTTTCTCCCTTCCATTGCCCCCCTCCGCTCTGTCTACCTACTCCTTCCCCCTCCTCCATACACTCATCTCTCATCCCCAAGTCCCCTCTTTTAAAATCTCTCCTTTATTTCCCCCCCCCCTATTTCCCCCTCCCCTCCCCCCCCTTCCTCCACTTTCCCCCTCCTGTCCCCCACCCATATTCCTCCCTCCGGCTTTACTCCTTTTCACCTCCAGTCTTTGTCACTCACTCCACCCACCACCTGCCTGTCGAACTCCCACCCTGGCCTGCACCCACCTATCACTTCCCAGGGTCAGGCAGCAATTCCGGAGGGCACGGATGGGGCGACGTTTCAGGATGGGACCCTTCTTCAGTCCCAACCCTGAGTTGGGGGAGTCCAGAACCTGGGGCCACAGTTTAAGAATAAGGGGTATGCCATTTAGAACGGAGACGAGGATACACTTTTTCTCACAGAGAGTTGTGAGTCTGTGGAATTCTCTGCCTCAGAGGGCGGTGGAGGCCGGTTCTCTGGATACTTTCAAGAGAGAGCTAGATAGGGCTCTTAAAAATAGCGGAGTCAGGGAATATGGGGAGAAGGCAGGAACGGGGAACTGATTGTGGATGATCAGCCATGATCATATTGAATGGCGGTGCTGGCTTGAAGGGCCGAATGGCCTACTCTTGCACCTATTGTCTATTGTCTATTGACCCGAAACGTCACCTGAGCAGGAAACCAGGTAGGTTTAGGCGGACTGAGCGGAGGTGTTCAGCGAAACGATGGGCGAGCCTGCGCTTGGTCTCGCCGATGTACAGGAGTCCAGATCCTGGAGTTAAACTGATTGTTGAGTTGGGTCGAGCGTTCAATTTCCCTACATGGGTTGAGTTAGACCATTGTCGTGTTTGACGGATAGTAACTCAATATCGACTCATGTACCGCTTCAGTAAGTGGGTTTACTCCATTCAAGATGGCTGCTTGACCGATTCCGAGAAAAACATACATATAGGGCAGAGCCCTCTTGTGATGACTAAGGACAGTCTTACATAGACACAACACCCGTCTCAATCACTGGCTTCCTCCATTTTAGCTCCAATATGCCATTAGCTTGAAAAAAACAGACTCCCGTTTAATGCCAAACCTTCTGTTATTCTGGAAACAAGAAACTGCAGATGCTGGTCTGCAAATAAAACAGCACTAAGCGCTGGAGTTACTCAGCGGGTCAGACAGCATCTCTGGAGAACTTGGTCGGGGGACGCTTCTGGTTGGGACCCCTTTTCAGACTGATTGTTATGGGGGTAGGGGTGGGAGGAGGGGACTCTCCTTACCAAAGTAACATTAGCAAATTTGCAGATGACACAAAGCTGTGAACTGTGAGCAGGATGCTATGAGAATGCAGGGTGACTTGGACAGGTTGGGTGAGTGGGCAGATGCATGGCAGACGCAGTTTAATGTGGATAAATGTGAGGTTATCCACTTTGGTAGCAAAAACAGAAAGGCAGATTACTATCTAAATGGTGTCAAGTTGGGAAAAGGGGAAGTACAACGGGATCTGGGGGTCCTTGTTCATCAGTCTATGAAAGTAAGCATGCGGGTATAGCAGGCAGTGAAGAAAGCGAATGGCATGTTGGCCTTTATAACAAGAGGAGTTGAGTATAGGAGCAAAGAGGTCCTTCTGCAGTTGTACAAGGCCCTAGTGAGACCACACCTGGAGTATTGTGTGCAGTTTTGGTCCCCTAATTTGAGGAAGGACATGCTTGCTATTGAGGGAGTACAGCGTAGGTTTACAAGGTTATTTCCCGGGATGGCAGGACTGTCATATGCTGAGAGAATGGAGCGGCTGGGCTTGTACACTCTGGAATTTAGATGGATGAGAGGGGATATTATTGAAACATATAAGATTATTAAGGGTTTGGACACGCTAGAGGCAGGAAACATGTTCCCGATGTTGGGGGAATCCAGAACCAGGGGGCACAATTTAAGAATAAGGGGTAAGGCATTTAGAACGGAGATTAGGAAACACCTTTTCACACAGAGTTGTGAGTGGGGAGGCCGGTTCTCTGGATACTTTCAAGAGAGAGCTAGATTGGGCTCTTAAAGAGAGCGGTGTCGGGATATGGGGAGAAGGCAGGAACGGGGTACTGATTGTGGATGATCAGCCATGATCACATTGAATGGCGATGCTGGCTCGAAGGGGCCGATTGGCCTACTCCTGCACCTATTGTCTATTGTCTATCCATGTTCTCGGGAGATGCTGCCTGACCCGCTAAGTTACTCCAGCATTTTTGTCTACCCAGTTGGAACTGTTCAGGTAAAGACCCTGAGCAGCATTCATGTTCAGAAGGATCTTTGAGACCGAGTTCATAGCTCACTGAAGGCAGATAGGGTGGTTAAGACCTGTCTTCATTGCTAAGGGATGGACACAAAAAGCCAGAGTAACTCAGCGGGTCAGGCAGCATCTCCGTTTAAAAAAAATGGGTGACATTTCGGGTCGAGACCCTTCTCCAGACAGAGTCGGGGGAGAGGGAAACGAGAGATACAGACGGTGATGTGGAGAGATAAAGAACAATGAATGAAAGATATGCAAAAAAGTAACGATGATAAAGGAAACAGGCCGTTGTTAGCTGTGGGCGACAGTGAGACTCACCAGGTTTCATTGCTAGGCGCATTAAGGGTCAGGAAGTCAAAATGCCACTCTAGAGGACTTTGGTCAGGCAACATTTGGAATATTGCATGCAGTTAGAGTCATAGTGTGATGCAGTGTGGAAACAGGCCCTTCGGCCCAATTTGCCCACACCGGCCAACTAGTCCCACCTGCCTGCGTTTGGCCCATATGCCTCCAAACCTGTCCTATCCATGTACCTGTCTAACTATTTCTTAAACATTGGGATAGTCCCAGCCTCAACTACCTCCTCTGGCAGCTCGTTCCATACACTCACCACCCTTTGTGGGGTGATTCCTATTAAATCTTTTACCCTTCACCTTGAACCTAGGCTCTCTGGTCCTCGATTCCCCTATTCTTTAGTTTCAGTTTAGAGATACAGCGCGGAAACAGGCCCTTCGGCCCACGGGGTCCGCGCCGAGCTGCGATCCTCGCACTTTCACACTATCCTACATCCACTAGGGACAATTTTTACATTTACCAAGCCAATTAACCTACAAACCTGTACGTCTTGGAGTGTGGGAGGAAACCGAAGATCTCGGAGAAAATCCACGCAGGTCACGGGGAGAAGGTAGAAACTCGGTACAGACAGCAACCTTAGTCGGGATCGAACCCGGGTCTCCGACGCTGCATTCGCTGTAAGGCAGCAACTCTACCGATGCGCCACTGTGACCACTCTGGGCAAGAGACTCTGTGCGTCTACCCGATCTATTCATCTCATGATTTTGTACACCTCTATAAGATCACCCCTCATCCTCCTGCGCTCCAAGGAATAGAGACCCAGCCTGCTCAACCTCTCCCTGTAGCCCAGACCCTCGAGTCCTAGTCTAGTCGCCCTCATTCCTGGGAAGATGTGGATGGTTTGGAGAGTGTGCAGAGAATGCTGCTTGGATTAGAGGGCTTCAGCTACAGGGAGAGGTGGGGTAGACTAGGATTGTTTTCTCTGGAATGTCGGAGGTTGAGGGGAGACTCGATAGACAATAGGTGCAGGAGGAGGCCATTCGGCCCTTCGAGCCAGCACCACCATTCAATGTGATCATGGCTGATCATCCCCAATCAGTACCCCGTTCCTGCTTTCTCCCCATATCCCCTGACTCCGCTATCTTTAAGAGCCCTATCTAGCTCTCTCTTGAAAGTGTCCAGAGAACCGGCCTCCGCCGCCCTCTGAGGCAGAGAATTCCACAGACTCACAACTACGTGAGAAAAAATGTTTCCTCATCTCCGTTCTAAATGGCTGACCCCTTATTCTTAAACTGGCCCCTGGTTCTGGACTCTCCCAACATCGGGAACATGTTTCCTGCCTCATATCGTGTCCAAACCCTTAACAATCTTATATGTTTCAATGTGATCGCCTCTCATCCTTGTAAACTCCAGAGTGTACAAGACCAGCCGCTCCATTCTCTCAGCATATGACAGTCCCGCCATCCCGGGAATTAACCTTGTAAACCTACGCTGCACTCCCTCAATATCAAGAATATCCTTCCTCAAATTAGGGGACCAAAACTGCACACAATACTCCAGGTGTGGTCTCACTAGGGCCCTGTACAACTGCAGAAGGACCTCTTTGCTCCTATACTCGACTCCTCTTGTTATAAAGGCCAACATGCCTTTCGCTTTCTTCACTGCCTGCTGTACTGCCAGATGTCTGTAAAATTATGAGAAACATAGATAGGGCAGACTGTCGGAAACCTTCCCCCCCCCCCCCCCGGAGTGCAAATGTCCACCACTAGAGGGCACAGCTTTGAGGTGAGAGGGGGAGAGTTTAATGGAGATATCCGGGGCAACTTTTTCACACAGGGTGGTGGGTGCCTGGAACGCGCTGCCAGGGGTAGTGGTGGAGGCAGATACGATACTGGCGTTTATGAGGCTTTTAGACATGCGCGTGGACATGCAGGGAATGGAGGGATACGGATCACGTGCAGGCAGAGGAAATCAGTTTAACTCGGCATTGTGTTCAGCACGGACATTGTGGGCCGAAGGGCCTGTTCCTGCGCTGTACTGTCCTGCGTTCTATGTAGATAGTGGTCGAGGGGGGCAAATTGGAGGGAGAAGGGTGTAGGAAATGAGGAGGTGTGGTTGAAAGGAGATGGGAAAGGAGGGCTTATGTGAAACGGGAGCATGGTATGGATGCAGATGGGCCAAACGGCCTCTGTTTGTGCTGTAACCTGGGCCACTTTATCACCAAGGAGGTTGGGAGTTAGCATGTTCTGCCTTATCAGCTGGAAACTTGGACCCCATATTTGAGGAAGGATGTGCCGGCTCTGGAGAGGGTCCAGAGGAGGTTTACTAGAATGATCCCAGGAATGAGTGGGTCAATATTTGACGAGCGTTTGACGGCACTGGGCCTGTACTCGCTGGAGTTTAGAAGGAAGGGGGGGGGGAACCTCATTGAAATCTACCGAACAGTGAAAAGCCCTGGATAGAGTGGGTATGGAGAGGATGTTTCCACTAGTGGGATAGTCTAGGACCAGAGGGCACAGCCTCAGAATAAATGGACTTTAAATGGAATTTCTTTAGTCAGAGGGTGGTGAATCTGTGGAATTCATTGCTATAGACGGTAGTGGAGGCCAAGTCAATGGATATTTATAAGGCAGAGATATATTCTTGATTAGTACGGGTGTCGGGGGTTATGGGGAGAAGGCAGGAGAATGGGGTTACAAGGGAAAGATAGATCAGCCGTGATTGAATGGCGGTGTAGACTTGATGGGCCGAATGGCCTAATTCTGTAACTTGTGGCCTAGTTTTCTCCAGAATTGCTTTCCAAGGCTCCCTCTTATACTGATGCCTGTTGCCATGGCAAAGGCTGGGACATCCCAGTTGGGTTTGCTTTCTGCTAATGGTAGTAAGTGGGGAGGGCACGGTGGCGCAGCGGGTGGAGCCATGTTCGATCCTGACTACGGGTGCTACCTGTACGACGTTTGTACGCTCTCTCTGTGACCTGCGTGGGTTTTCTCCGCTTTGCCAAAGACGTGCAGGTTTGTTGGTTAATTGGGATCGCTGGTCGGCGCGGACTCGGTTGCCGCGCAGTATCTCTAAACTAAACTGAATTAAAAGTGCATCTAAACTACTATATGACAATTTAGAGTCATACACCATTGAGACAGACCCTTCGGCCCAACTTGCCCATGCCAGCCAAGATGCCCCATCTACACAAGTCCCAGCTGCCCGCGTTTGGCCCTCGAAACCTGTCCTATCCATGTACCTGTCCAAATGTCTTTTAAATGTCGGCACAGTCCCTGCCTCAACTACCTCCTCTGGCCGCTCGTTCCATACACCCACCACCCACTGTGTGAAAAAGTTGTCCCTCAGGTTCCTATTAAATCTTTAATGATTGCTCGAACTTATCAAGTATATCCCTTATGAGATGAATGAGCCAGAATTCTAGGTCGCCATCTAGTGGCGTTGGAGGTTGAGGGGAGAAGTGATAGAACTATATAAAATTATGAGAGGCATAGATAGTGTAGACAGTCAGAACCTTTAAGGGCCGGTCCCACTTTCACGACCTAATTCACGACCTCTGCCAAGTTTGCCCTTGACTCATACTCGCAGCGTGGTCGTAGGAGGTCATAGGTAGGTCGTAGCAGGCCGTGATGCTAGTCGTAGGTACTCGTGGCATCAAGTAGGTCGGGGCGTTTTTTCTAGCATGATGAAAAATGTCCACGAGCAAAAAAGGTCGTGAATTAGGTCGTGAAAGTGGGACAGGCCCTTTATCTGAGTGAAAAAGTTGCCCCTCAGGTTCCTATTAAGTCTTTCCCGTCTCCGTTTCTTGATTCCTCTACTCTGGATACATGACTCCATGCTATCCACGCTGTCAATACCCTTCATGATCTTATACACCTTTGTAAGATCACCCCTCATCCTCCTGCGCTCCAAGGAGGATGAGACAGTCCTAGCCTGCCTGACCTCTCCCTGTAGCTCAGGCCCTCGAGTCCTGGCGGCATCCTTGTAAATCCTCACAGTTCAGTCGATTGTCACGTGTACTGAGGTATAGTGAAAAGCTTTTGTTGCGTGCTATCCAGTCATCAGAAAGACAATACATGATTACAATCGAGCCGACCACAGTGTACAGATAGATGCATGATAAAGGGAATAAAATGAATAACGATTAGTGCAAGTCCGATTAAAGATAGTCTGAGGTTGAGACGATATTCTTTGTCCAGGGTAGCACAATGGATGGTTTAACATATAACAGGAGTCTTAACAAGAGCCTTTTTTAGTTTAGTTTAGAGATACAGCGTGGAAAAAGGGCCAACGGCCCACCGAGTTAGCGCTAGCCAGCGATCACCCATTTCCACTAGTATCCTACAAACTAGGGGACAATTTACAGAAGCCAATTAACCTACAAACATGCATGTTTTTGGAATGTGGGAGGTAATCGGAGGCCGGAGCACCTGGAGTAAACCCACGCAGTCACGGGGAGAACGTGCAAATTCCGTTCAGACAGCGCCCGTGGTCAGGATCGAACCCGTGTCTCTGGCGCTGTGAGGCTGCGACTCTACCGCTGCGCCACCGTGCTGTCCTGTCCCTCTTATTTCTGGAGCCAAATTTGAGGAACCCATTTATCAACTGGCTTTACGAGAATGATCCCAGGGATGATTATGTTAACATATGATGAGCGTTTGACGGCACTGGGCCTGTACTCGCTGGAGTTTAGAAGGATGAGGGGGACCTCATTGAAACTTTACCAAATAGTGAAAGGGCCTGGATAGAGCGGATGTGGAGAGGATGTTTCCACTAGTGGGAGAGTCTAGGACCAGAGGTCACAGTCTCAGAATTAAAAGACGTTCCTTGAGGAAGGAGATGAGGAGGAATTTCACAGGGTGGTAAATCTGTGGAATTCTTTTGCCACAGAAGGCTGTGGAGGCCTAGTCAGTGGATATTTTTAAGGTGGAGATTGACAGATTCTTGGTTAGTGCGGGTGTCAGGGGTTATGGGGAGCAGGCAGGAGAATGGGGTTGAGAGGGAGAGATAGATCGGCCATGATTGAATGACAGAGTGGACCTGATGGGCCGAGTGGCCTGATTCTTCTCCAACATCTTATGAACTTATGGAATTTTGGAGATGACACAACTTAACCCGAGCAGGGAAATTAAATTCTTGACCCATCGAAGTTGAACTTCAGGATCTGTAAGCTGGTCCATGGAGTTGCCAATTTTGCCGTTGAAGTTCTCGCCTTAGACGACAGTGAGTAACTCTCACTGTGACCACCCACAGGATAGTCATGGCCTGGGTCGGGGTGGACAACTCAGGGTGGTGTGGTGCAAGCAATTAGCATGGACTCACGGCTCAATCTCATGGGCTAGGCTCGAGTTGAAGGAGAGAATGGCCTCTTTCGACCCGTCGCTTTGGCCTATGGCGGTGAACAGGACCGAATTTGCCCCCGGCAAATTTTTATTATTGCCGTGAAATTCAGCGTTGGGGCGTAGAGATATCGAGTGACTGATTATTATCCTTGCAAGTAACGTTTAACGTCACCATAATCTTTCCCCTTACATTCAACCTCCCAATGGTATTGTGATTGAAGGTTAGATTCTTGATTAGTACGGGTGTCGGCGGTTGTGAGGAGAAGGCAGGAGAATGGGGTTAGGATGGAGAGATAGATCAGCCACTGTTGAATGGCAGAGTAGACTTGATGGGCCGAATGGCCTAATTCTGCTCCTATCACTTATTGACCATATGACCTTATAAGAGGAGAGTAAATCTCGGGGTCTAAGTCCACAGCTCCCTGGTAAGTGGCAACAGCAAGCAGACAGGGTTTGACAATAGACAATAGGTTCAGGAGTAGGCCATTCGGCCCTTCCAGCCAGCACCAAGAAGAGTTTTCAAGAGAGAGTTAGATTTAGCTCTTAGGGCTAAAGGAATCAAGGGATATGGGGAGAAAACAGGAATGGGATACTGATTTTTGATGATCCGCCATGATCATATAGAATGGCGGTGCTGGCTCGAAGGGCCGAATGGCCTACTCCTGCACCTATTGTCTATGTTTCTAAGTTGTACGGTATACTTCCCTTCATCGGTTGGGGCATTGAGTATTAGACATTTCTTCCAAAGCAGTGACTTATAGAGGTGTACAAAATCATGAGAGGAGTAGATCGGGTAGACGCACAGACCAGGTAGTCTCTTGCCCAGAGTAGGGGAATCGAGAACCAGAGGACATAGGTTTAGGGGGGAGGGGGAAAGATTTCATAGGGATCTGAGGTGTACCCTTTTCACACAAAGGGTGGTGGGTGTATGGAACGAGTTGCCGGAGGAGGTAGCTGAGGCTGGGACTATCCCAACGTTTAAGAAACAGTTAGACAGGTACATGGATAGGACAGGTTTGGAGGGTTATGGACCAAACGTGGGCAGGTGGGGACTAGTGCAGATGGGACAAGTTGGGCTGAAGAGCCTGTTTCCACGCTGTGTCACTCTATGACCACATTTCCACCAATTGCCCCGGTCCCCCTCCCCGTAGTAAGGTGAGAGAGTGACTGAGTGAAGAAGGAGGCTTTACCCCACCAAGACCTAGCCGTGAGGTACCAAAGATGACCACACACAAAATGGCCGCCACGCTGAGCTGGAATAAACGGGTCCCTTTTCAAGCTGGTGGATGTGACTGGTGGATTGGTTCCTGGACACCCGATTGTTTGCTGTTTATATCAAGGACCTGCAGGAAGGAACAAAATGCATGGTTTCCAAACATGCTGATATGTTAAAAAATAGGCAGAACGACATGTAGTGAAGAGGAAGACACAAAGTGCTGGACTAACACAGCGGGACAGGCAGCGTCTCTGGAGAGAAGGAATGGGTGACGTTTCAGGTCGAGACCCTTGGAGAGGTTATTGTGATTCTGAAATGGGATGTAGACAAAAATGCTGGAGAAACTCAGTGGGTGAGGCAGCATCTATGGAGCGAAGGAACAGGTGACGTTTCGGGTTGAGACCCTTCCTCAGACATGCAATGGGATGCTGAGAGATTGTGAAATCTTGGCAAATAACTAAACTTTCCCCATACATTCGACCATTGTAATTGAATGTAAGGGCAAAGTTGTGCAGGTAATGGCATTGCTGTACATGAGAGATCGCGGGGTCAAAGTCATAAGTTCATAAGTGATAGGAGCAGAATTAGGCCATTCTGCCCATCAAGTCTACTCCGCCATTTAATTTTGGCTGATCATTTGGAGTATTGCGCGCAGTCCTGGTCGCCCCCATTGCAGAATGGAGGCATTGGAGAGGGTGCAGAGGAGGTTTACCAGGATGCTGCCTGGATTACAGGGCATTAGCTACAGGGAGAGGTGGGACAGACTTGGATTGTTTTCTCCAGAACGCCGGAGGTTGAGGGGGGTGGGGGAGAGACCTGATAAAGTCTATACAATTATGAGAGGTATAGATTGGGTAGGCAGTCACAATCTTTTTCCCAGGATAGAAAAAAATCAGATACCAGAGGGCGCAGCTTTAAGGTGAGAGGGGCAAAGTTTAAAGGCGATGTGCAGGGCAGGTTTATTTTACACAGAGGGTGGTGGGTGCCTGGAATGCGCTGCCAGGGGTGGTGTTGGAGGCAGATATGATAGTGATTGTTAAGAGGCATTTGGATAGACATGGATATGCAGGGTTATACGCAGATAGATAAGAAATGGTCTTGTCATCAAGTTCAGCACAGACATTGTGGGCCGAAGGGCCTGTTCTTGTGATGTACTGTTCTATGTTCTATGTAAAAGGACCCTGATACAAAAGAGGGGACAGAGTGGAAAAGGGGGAGGGGGGGGAGGAGGGGCAGGGAAGGTTAATTTAAAACGGAGGTACATAGAAATTTATTTTCGCAGAGAGAGATAAATCTCTGTTCGTGTTACCACGTCTAACATACTCTAACCATTATTAGGCTGGATCATCTTGATATATTAAAGGTAGAGATAGATAAATATTAGAACGATTGTGGGCATCGGGAAGCTGGCACAGGAGAGGAGCCGAGGACAACATTGATGGATTGAAATTAATTGAAAGATACAGCAAGGACACAGGCCCTTCGAGTCCGCGCCAACCATCGATCACCCGTTCACACTAGTTCTACGTTATCCCACCTTCTCATCCACTCCCTACACACTAGGGGGCAATTTACAGAGGGCCGATTGACCTGCACACACCGAATGTCTTTGGAGTGTGGTGGAAACCGGAGCACCCGGAGGAAACCCACATGGTCACAGGGAGAACGTGCAAAGACTCCACACAGACACATGCGCACACGCACACACACAAATTCATACACACACAAATATATGCACACACGCGCACACACATATACACACTCACACAGACAGATACACACATCACATGCACGCACACACACAAATATATACACACACATCACATGCACGCACACACACACAAATATATACACACGCGCACACACACACAGATACATACAGACACACACACACACAGCACCCGAGGTCAGGATCGAACCCCGGTCACGCGCCACTGTGCCGCCTTAGATCAGTCGTCACCATATTGAATGGCGGGGTAGGCTGGCGGGGCCGAATGGCCTACTCCCGCTCCTGTTCCCTCTCGTTCTTCCCTCGTGTACTCATGGATTTGCAGGAATGGATAATGTTGCTCTGAGCGACCCTCGCCTGACCTGAGACAATGTGGCCTCCAGGGGCCAGGGGTCAGATATACCATTTGTATGACTCTCTCTGTCCTGGGCCTCCTTCCTCCACTGTCAGAGTGAGGCCACACAAATTGGAGGAACAGCACCTCATATTCCGCTTGGGCAGCTTACAACCCAGCGGTATGACTCATGATGTCTCTCACCAAGTAACCCTTGCATCCCCTCTCTCTCCTTCCCTCCCCCACCTTAGTCATCCTACTAGTTTCATTGTTTGTATCCACTCGTTATCACCTTCTCCACAGCCAACAATGGACCATTGTGGGCTCCACCAATACTTGATCATCGTTGCTGGCTCTGATTTGGCCTTTTATTCATTCGTTCTCTGTACCTTTTCATGCCTCTTGTTTCCCTCTTCCCTGACTCTGTCTGAAGAAGGGTCTCGACCCAAAACGTCATCCATTCCTTGCCTCCAGAGATGGTGCCTGACCCGTTGCGTTACTCCAGCTTTTTGTGTCTATCTTCGGTGTAAACCAGCATCTGCAGTTCCTGCCCACACTCTCTCTGCCCCCCTCCCACCTTCAGCCCAATCTTCTCACTAAACTCTCAGGGTATTGGCTGATGCCAACGTCCCATATGATCATAAGACATAGGAACAGAATTAGGCCATTCAGCCCATCGAGTCTGCTCCACCAATCAGATTCAGATTCAGACTGATCTATCTTTCCCTCACAACCCCATTCTCCTGCCTTCTCCCCATAACGTTTGACACCTGTACTAATCAAGAACCTATCAATCTCTGCTTTAAAAATACCCAATGACCTGGGCTCCGCCACCGTCTGTGGCAGTCTGTGACAGATTTACCACCCTCTGGCTAAATAACTTCCTCCTCATCTCCATTCTGAAGGTACTTCCTTTAATTCTGAGGCTGTGCCCTCTGGTCCTAGACTCTCCCACTGGTGGAAACATCCTCTCCACATCCACTCTATCCAGGCCTCTCATTATTCAGTAAGTTTCGATGAGGTCCCCCCTCAACCTTCTAAACTCCAGCGAGTACAGGCCCAGCGCTGACAAACGCTCATCATATGTTAACCCACTCATTCCCGGGATCGTTCTTGTAAACCTCCTCTGGACCCTCTCCAGAGCCAGCACATCCTTCCTCAGATGCAGGGCCCAAAACTGCTCGCAATACTCCAAATGCAGCCTGACCAGTGCCTTGTAGAGCCTCAGCATTACATCCCTGTTCACAAAGCTCCCCCTAAATATGACCCATTTGCACCTGTTGTCCCTCTTGAGAAGCAATGTCTTTACAACGAGGAGGATAGGAATTTCGTTTAGAGATACAGCGCGGAAACAGGCCCTTCGGCCCACCGAGTCCACGTCGACCAGCGATCCCCACACACGAACACTATCCTACACACACTAGGGACAATTTTACACTTATACCCAGCCAATTAACCTATAAACCTGCACGTCTTTGGAGTGTGGGAGGAAACCGAAGATCTCGGAGAAAACCCACGCAGGTCACGGGGAGAACGTACAAACTCCGTATACAGACAGCACCCCTAGTCAGGATCGAACTCGGCCCTGTGAGGCAGCAGCTCTACCGCTGTGCCACCCTTGTCTCCCTGGGGTAAAATTAGGGAACTACTGGAGGGGCGTCCCAGGAATGTCACACCCAACTGCCCTCCATGCCGTCAGGGAGTCTATTTTCTAAAACAAAAAGACACAAAGCGCTGGAGTAACTCAGCGGGTCAGGCAACATCTCTGGTGAACATGGATAGGTCGGGACCCTTTTTCAGTCCTTGACTTTCTACCTTGCACTAATTCCCTGACAGTGGCAACACAAGTGGACAGAGCTGTAAGGAAGGCGGATGGTGTGCTTGCTTTCATCGGTCTGGGCTTTGAGTATATAGACTCTGGATGTCATGTGGCAGATCTCTGAGGCGTTTGATTAGACTGCATTTGGAGTTCCGCTCGCCCCATGGCTGGAAGGATGTGGAGGCTTTGGAGAGGGTGTCTAGGAGGTCCATCAGAATGTTTTTGCAGGTGCTGGTATACAAAAAGTGCTGGAGTAACTCAGCAACTGCCTGGATTAGAGGGGATTAGCTGCAAGGAGAGGTTGAACAAACTTGGATTGTTTAGAATGTCGGAAGTGGAGGGGAGACCTGGTAGAAGTGTTTAGAATTATAAGAGATGTAGAGAGGGTAGACACAACCTTTTCTCAGGGTCAAATGTCAAAGACTAGAGGGCATGGCTTTAAGGTCAGAGGGGGGAAGTTGAAAGGTGAAGTTTTATTACATAGTTTTTTGCAATGCGCTGGCAGGGGTGGTGGAGGAAGTGGCGTTTAAGATAGTGGCATTTAAGAGAATTTTAGACGGGCACGTGGATATGGATCACGTGCAGGCAGAGGAGATTAGATTAACCTGGCATGAATGTTGTGGGCCGAAGGGCCTGCTCCTGATCTACGTTCGATGTTAAACCTGCCGCGATTTCTCCAGAGAATCACAAACACTGGCACGAGATATCAAAATAAATTCCCATTCCTATCCCGGGATTAGAACTTCTGCCAACATCCACGATTACACATTGAGCCAGCCCGCATCAGTAATTCCTCGCTTGGCAAAAACCAGGACGTGCGTTCGTATTGGCAAATTCCGTTTGGGATTTTTCTCAGCTGTCCCACGAGACACTCCCCGATTTTTTCCCCGGATTGGCGAGCGCCTTTGGAGCCAGGTCCTGTTCATCTTGGTCACCCGGAAAAAAAACCCCTGCAATTCACCCACCCATCCTCCCACTCCCCCCTCCAACTCCGCCATCCCACAACCTTCGGTACAGTAGGCAACTGAAGAGAGAGAGAGAGAGAGAGAGGGGCAAGGGGAAGAGAGGGCGAGGAGAGAGGATGGAGGAGAGGGAAAAATCACCCAGGACGTTGAAAATGAAATTGGTCTTTTTTTTGTGCGGTTCCTCATAGATCTGATTTGCTTTCTCTCTTCTGCAGAATTCCTCCGAGACCCCAGCCCTCATGAGGAGAGGCAGCATTTTCTAGGCTCCCAAGATTTGCACTTGTTAGCGCCCACACAAAGTCACTGTCTCCTGGATTAGTTGAGCTGCCGCTTTATCTCAGACGTTGAGTCCCATTAATTTGACTGCCTGCCTGACAATAGAGACTGCCATTTATAAATGTTTTACTGATATTTAAGGATGTTGTAAATACTGTGAGTTTTTGGAATGGTGTGTGTTATCATTAGTGTTCAATAAAGTGAGCATCAGAACCTTGTGCCTCGACCTGAGTTGAAGCCTTTGTAAGTAGGCCGCAAACGCCTAGCAACCGCGGCAGATTCCCCTCGGGCGGCACGCGGTGGTGCAGTGTGGGTAGAGCTGCCGCCTCGTAATGCCGGAGGCCCCGGTTCGATCCTGACCACAGTCCGGAGTTTGCACGTTCTCCCCGCCACCGTGTGGGTTTTGTCCGGGTGCCCCGGTTGCCTCCCACGCTCCAAAGACGTGCGGGTCTGTCGGTTGTGTAGGAAGGAACTGCAGTGGCTGGTTTACCCCGATGATAGACACAGAATGCTGGAGTAACTCAGCGGACGGGCGGCATCTCTGGAGAGAAGGAACGGGTAGCGTTTCGGGTCTCGACCCGGAACGTCACCCATTCCTTCCCTCCAGAGATGCCGCCTGTCCCGCTGAGTTACTCCAGCGTTTTGTGTCTATTTTCAGGTTTGAAGGTTAATTGGCTTCTGTAACTTGTAAATTGGCCCCGGCGTGTAGGATACTCCAGCGGTTTGTGTCTATCTTCGGTATAAACCAGCACTTGCTGTTCCTTTCTACACAAGTTTATTGCCATCTGCTCCAGTACAGTGAGATACAGGTCACAGGCACATACTCAAACCAACACGCACTAAAACATAAATCACACATAAAATTCTAGCAAAATGGAGACTGTGTAAGAAAGCCCTCAAGGCTTTAGTTCTAAAACATACTTAGAAGAGAAAACAACTAGTTAGTGCAAGACGTCCATAGTGTTCTGTGGTTAAGGTAGGATTAGGGTTGTGTAGATTGGTTCAAGATCATGTTGGTTGTAGGAAAGTTCCTGCTTTGTTGTTAAGAAGCATAGAGTCATAGAGTGATACAGCGCGGAAACGGGCCCCCTCGGCCACACCGGCCAACACGTCCCATCTACACTAGTCCCACCTGCCTCTGCAGTTGGGCCATATCCCTCTAAACCTGTCTAGCTGTTTCTTAAACGTTGCAATAGTCCCTGTCTCAACTAACTCCACTGGCAGCTTGTTCCATACAAGAAGGGAATCTAGAACTGTTGACTAGACCTTGGCCTTAGTCCTGCGGTTAAAGACTTTACTTTAGACTTGAGAGTTTAGAGATACCGCGCGGAAACAGGCCCTTCGGCCCACCGAGTCTGCAATGACCAGCGATCACCCCGTACACTAGCACTATCCTACACACACTGGAGGCAATTTACAGTCTTACCGAAGCCATTTAACCTACAAACCTGAACTGTAAATCTTTGGAGTGTGGGAGGAAACCGGAGCACCCGGAGAAAACCCACGCGGTCACAGGGAGAACGTACAAACCCCACGCAAAGACAACACCCGTAGTCAGGATCGAGCCAAGTTTTCTGGCGCTGTGAGGCAGCAACTGTACCGCTGCGTCACCGTGACACCCCAATATCTCAATTTCCAAATCAAGACTATATTGCACAGTGGAAGGGTTCAAGGCTGAATTCCTCAGAAACCTATGGACAGCATTTGCAGTGCCAGAGACCCAGGATCGATCCTGACCTCGAGTCAAGTCAATTCAAGTCAAGTGAGTTTATTGTCATGTGTCCCTGGTAGGACAATGAAATTCTTGCTTTGCTTGAGCACAACAGAACATAGTAGGCATTTACTACAAGGCATTCTATAAATATATACACAATGGTCAATATACTGATAAAGTGCAAATAACAGTATTGGCTAGTAAAGTTCAGTGTTATGTCCGAGCCAGGTTTAATAGCCTGATGGCTGTGGGGAAGTAGCTGTTCCTGAACCTGGTCGTTGCAGTCTTCAGGCTCCTGTACCTTCTACCTGAAGGTAGTAGGGAGATGAGTGTGTGGCCAGGATGGTGTGGGTCCTTGATGATGCTGCCAGCCTTTTTGAGGCAGCGACTGTGGTAGATCCCCTCGATGGAAGGGAGGTCAGAGCCGATGATGGACTGGGCAGTGTTTACTACTTTTTGTAGTCTTTTCCTCTCCTGGACGCTCAAATTGCCGAACCAAGCCACGATGCAACCGGTCAGCATGCTCTCTACTGTGCACCTGTAGAAGTTAGTGGCTGGGTGTGTGTGTGTGGGGTGGGGTGTCTGTGTGTGTGGGTGTGGGTGCGTGTGTGTATGTGTCAAGTCAGGTTTATTCGTCACACATACGAGATGTGCAGTGAAATGAAAAGTGGCAATGCTTGTGGAAAAACCCCCACAAAAAAACGACTAAACAGGATAGAACAGAATCAGTAATTTGATATTTGTGAGAAAACCCCCCCAGCAATTTTAAAAAGACACCACAGAACAGTAAATTGGTGCAGTAAGTTAGTCCGTGGTGAGCTAAGAGTTTACAGTCCTAATGGCCTCTGGGAAGAAACTCCTTCTCATCTGCTCTGTTTTCACAGCGTGGCAACGGAGGCGTTTGCCTGATCGTAGCAGCTGGAACAGTCCGTTGCTGGGGTGGAAGGGGTCCCCCATAATGTTGCTGGCTCTGGATCTGCACCTTCTGATGTATAGTTCCTGCAGGGGGGGCGAGTGTAGTTCCCATAGTGCGTTCGGCCGAACGCACTACCCTCTGCAGAGCCTTCTTGTCCTGGGCAGAGCAGTTCCCAAACCAGATTGTGATGTTTGTATGTGTATTTGCGTTTGCGTGTGCGGGTGCTCTAGACTTTGGACTTCGGACATACAGCCTGGAAACAGGCCCTTCGGCCCACCGAGTCCGCGTCGACCAGCGATCATCGCACACCAGCACTATCCTACACACTAGGGACAACGTACAATTTTTTTTCCACCCAATTAACCTACAAACCTGTACGTCGTTCGAGTGTGGGAGGAAACCAGAGCCAGTCTATGGCGATGTGAGGCAGCAACTCTGCTCCCCTTCATACCACTTTTTGAAGCCAGTTGTGTCTACATTTATTGATCATCTTCAACACATTCCCTGGTGTGATCTGTGTACGGGGAATGTAATATGTTGACCATCATGAGACTGAGGTTTTTGTTCATTGTGGGCGGCATGGTGGTGAGCGGTAGAGCCGGGTTCGATCCTAACCGCGGGCGCTTGTCTCTACGGAGTTTGTACGTTCTCCCCGTGACCTGCGTGGGTTTTCTCCGAGACCTTCGGTTTCCTCCCGCACTCCAAAGACGTGCAGGTTTGTGGGTTCATTGGCTTGGTGTAAATGTAAAAATTGCCCCCAGCGTGTGTGGGATAGTGTTAATGTGCAGGGATCGCTGGTCTGCGTGGACTCGGTGGGCAGCTCAGCCCAAGACCGCAAGAAATTACAGAGAGTTGTAGATGTAGCCCAGTCCAGCGCCCAAGAATGTACCCTAACAGCTGTTTGATCCTGACTACAAATGCTGTCTGTGTGGAGTTTGCATGTTCTCCCTGTGACCGCTTGGGTTTTCCCCTGGGTGCCCCGGTTTCCTCCCACGTCCCAAAGACGCGCGGGGTTCGGGGGGGGAGGTTAATCAGCCTCTGTGAGTCAGGTGGGTGGCAGCGGTAGAGTTGCTGCCTCACAGCGCCAGAGACCCGGGTTCGATCCTGACCCCGGGTGCTGTCTGTATGGAGTTTGTACTTTCTCCCTGTGTGACGGTGGGTTTTCTCTGGGAGCTCCAGTTTCGGTTTGTCAGTTAATTGTTCCTAGTGTGTGTAGGACGGTGCTAGTGTGCGGGGATCGCTGGTCGGCACGGACTTGGTGGGCCGAAGGGCCTGTTTCCGCGCTGTATCTCTAAAGCTGAAAGTCTAATGTAAGTAAAACAAGCCTTAAAAAATATATTGACGTTTCCAGTGAATCTGCTGAGCTTAAAGGGAGGGGGGAAATATCCATGCATGCTGAACCTAATTCCCTAAGGCACAAGAGAAGAGATACAGTATAGAGGTCTGCAGCCTGGAAACAGGCCCTTCGGCCCACCTAGCCCGTGCCGACCAAGTTTAGGTTTCGTTGTCTCGTGTACCGAGGTTGCCTGCTATCCACACGGATCAGATATGCCGTACCAAAATACAATCAAGTCAACCTCAAATACAATAGGGGAAAGGAGCAAAGGGGAAGATACAGAGTGCAGAATGTAGTTCTCAGCATTGCAGCGCATCAGTTCCACAGACAAAGTCCAGAGGTGAATCGGACAGTAACCTGGCTTATGGAAGGACCGTTCAGAAGCCTGATAACAGAGGGGGAAGAAGAGTGCAAAAACAAGGAACGGCAGACGCTGGTTTACAAATGAAGACACAGAGTGCTGGAGTAGCTCGGGTGCCGTTTGGGGGTCGGGACCCTTCCCGTCACGTTCCACCCCAGAACGTCACCGATCCATGTTCACCTTCACCAGAGACGCTGACTGCCTGTGGACGTCACGGTGGCGCAGAGGTAGAGTCGCTGCCTCACAGCGCCAGAGACCCGGGTTCGATCCTGACCTCGGGTGCTGTCTGGGCGGAGTTTGTACGTTCAACCCGTGACCGCGTGGGTTCCCTCCGGGTGCTCCAGTTCCCTCCCACACTCTAAAGGCGTGCAGGGTTTGTAGGTTAATTGACTTTGGTAAAATTGTAAATTGGGTGTAGGATTGAACTAACGTGCGGGTCAGGCGCGGACTCGTCGGGCCGAAGGGCCTGTTTCCGCGCTGTATCTTTGACGAGCTATTCCAGCACTCTGTCTTCAAGTTCAAGTGAGTTTATTGTCATGTGTCCCTGATAGGACAATGAAATTCATGCTTTGCTTCAGCACAACAGAACATAGTAGGCATTGACTACAAGGCATTCTATAAATATATACACACATGAATCAATATACTGATGCTGCCTTCAACAGAAGGCGGACGAAGTTGCTCCTGAGTCTGGTGGTGCGCGCTTTCAAGCTTCTGTACCTTCTGCCGGACGGGAGTAGGCTCCACAGGGTACTTCCATAAACCAGGGTACTGTCCGATTCACCTCTACCCCATACGGCCATTGGACTTAGTCTCTGGAACTGATGCGCTACAATGCTGAGACCTACATCCCTCACTCTGTATCTTCCCCCTCATTGCTCTACCTATTGTACCAGAGTTTGACCTGATTGTATCTATGTATGGAATTATCTTTAGTTAGCATGCAAAACCAAGCTTCTCAAGGCCAGTAGCATCATCAAGGACCAGTCTCACCCCGGCCACTCCCTCTTCTCCCCTCTCCCATCGGGCAAGAGGTACAGAAGTGTGAAAACGAACGCACACACCTCCAGATTCAGGGAGTTTCTTCCCGGCTGTTATCAGGCAACTGAACCATCCTATCACCTCTCGTCTGCCTCATTGGAGACCCTCAGATTATCTTTAATTGAGCTATATCTTGCAGTAAATATTATTCTCTTTATCGTGTATCTGTACACTGTGGACGGCTCGATTGTAATCATGTATTGTCTTTCCGCTGACTGGTTAGCACGCAACAATAATCTTTTCACTGTACCTCGCTACACGGGACAATCATAAACCTCAAACTGAACCCAGACTAGTTCCTGACAGCTGGGTTCTCCCAACTTTGCTACATTCCTGATCCCTGGTGTTTAAGACCCCAATGTCATCCCACTGTATGGACCGGCCCCGTTAAATTCTGAACCAGGAGGTAACACAAAGATTCCGGACTATCGGAAGTTCCAAATAAAGCCCGACTGTCGGATGGTTTCACGTGGGTCTGGTTATTGAGGAGCAAAGGGTCCCGACACTAAACGCCGCTTATCCACGTAGCGGGCGTCACGGTGGCGCAGCGGGTAGAGTTGCTTGCCTCACCGCGCCAGAGACCCGGGTTCGATCCTGGCCTCAGGGCGCTGCGTGTGTGTGTGTGCATGCATATGTGCGTGCATGTGTATGTGCGTGTGCATGTATGCGTGTGCATGTATGTGTGCATCGGTGTGCACGAGCATGTGTGTGTTTATGGAGTTTGCACGTTCTCCCCGTGACCGCGTGGGCTTCCTCCGGGTGCTCCGGTTTCCGCCCACATCTCAACGACGTGCGGGTTTGCAGGTTAATCGGCCCTCTGTAAATTGCCCCCAAGTGTGTAGGGTAGGTGGGATAGCATCGGACGAGTGCGAATGGGTCGTCGTGGACTTGCTGGGCTGAAGGGCCTGTTTCCACGCTGGATCGCTAAACAAACTAAACATGTTCTCCCGCGATACTGCCTGACCCCGCTGAGTTCCTCCAGCACTTTGTGTCTTCTTCTGTAAACCAGCATCTGCAGTTCCCTGTCCCAGCTTTTCCTTTCGCCTTGTCCGGCTGTGCTTACACTGAAGTGTAGTTAGATACAGCGCGGAAACAGGCCCTTCGGCCCACCGAGTCCACGCCGGCCAGCGATCACCCCGTACACTAGTTCTATCCCACACACGAGGGACAATTTATAATGTTACAGAGAGAGGGCCAATTAACCTACGGACCTTTGTAGGAGTGTGGGTGGAAACCTGAGCACCTGGAGAAAATCCACGCGGTCACAGGGAGAGCGTGCAAACTCTGTACAGACAGCACCCGTAGTCAGGATCGAACCTGCGTCTTCATAAGTGATAGGAGCAGAATTAGGTCCTTCGGCCCATCAAGTCCACTCCGCCATTCAATCACGGCTGATCTACCTCTCCCTCTCAACCCCATTCTCCTGCCTTCTTCCCTGACACCCGCACTAATGAAGAATCTATCTATCTCCGCCATAAAAATATCCATTGATGTGGCCTCCACAGCCCGCTCAGATTCACCACCCTCTGACTAGAACGTCTCCAGCGCTGTAAGGCAGCAGCTCCACCCGCTGCGCCGCCGTCTCGCCTTAGCCGTCATGTTAAAGATTCAGGAGATGTAACGCACTTCTTGTACCTTCCAGGTAACACAAGACTCAACCTGGTTCTGACTGTCAGTATCGTCTTGACCGTCGGAGTCTTAATCTATGCTGCTTTGGCTATCAGTCTGTGGTACTGGTCCATTGAGTGAACTGCAATTATAGTGGATGCTTCAATAAAGTTTAAGCAAATAGATGGTGGGACTTACTTAAATCTGGCATGGATTCATGAACTTAAAACCGGCTGAACTTAGACAGCTGCATGGATAGGACAAGTTTGGAGGGATGTGGACCAAACACAGGCAGGTGGGACTAGTGTAGCTGGGACATGTTGGCCGGTGGGGGCAAGTTGGGCCGAAAGGCCAGTCTCCACGCTGCATCACTCTATGACTCCATTCAACAGATGGCAGATGCAAAAAGCTGGAGTAACTCAGCGGGTCAGGCACCAGCTCTGGGTGACGTTTCGAGTCGATGCCCTTCTTCAGACTGAGAGTCGGGGAGATGTTGGACAAATGAACGGGAGATGCAAAAAGCAACGGTGATCCAGGACAGGCGGAGCCCACAATGCTCCATTGTTGGCTGTGGGGGGCAGGTGGTAACGAGTTAAACCGAAAGTGAAACTCAACAGGGCGACAATGAAACTAGTGCGATGACTAGGGTGGGGGGGAAAGAGAGAGAGAGAGACAGAGACAGAGACAGAGAGAAAGACAGAGAGAGAGAGAGAGAGAGATGCAATGTTTACTTGAAGTTAGAGAAGTCAATGTTCATACCGCTGGGGTGTAAGCTGCCCGAGTGAAATATGAGGTGCTGCTCCTCCAATTTGCGCTGGGCCTCACTCTGACAATGGAGGAGGCCCAGGACAGAGAGGTCAGTGTGGGAATGGGAGGGGGAGTTAAAGTGTTTGGCAACCGGGTGGAACAGCGTGTGGAATGGAAGAATGATCTTAAGTTAGAGGCGGCACAGTGGCGCAGCGATAGGCTGCCTCACAGCGCCAGAGACCCGGGTTCAATCCCCACTACGGGTGGTGTCGGTACGGAGTTTATACGTTCTCCCCGTGACCGCGTGGGTTTTCTCCGGGTGCTCCGGTTCTACCTTCAACACTCCAAAGACATACGGGGTTGTAAGGTTAATTGGCTTGGTAAGATGGTAAAATGTCCGTATTGTGTAGTAGGATGGTGTTAGTGTGCGGGGATCGCTGGTTGGCGTGGACCCGATGGGCTGAAGGGCCTTTTCCCACGCTGTATCTGTAAACCAAACGAGGAAGTGCAGAGTAGCAGCTACGTTGACCTTTCGACTGTGAGGACAGTCCGGGTATGGGCTGTAGGCGGTGGTGCAGCGGGTAGGGCTGCTGCCTCACAGCATCAGGTGGGTGTGTGGGGTTTGCATGTACTCCCCAGGTCTGTAGGTTAATCGAACCTCTGTAAATTGCCCCCTAGTGTGCAGGGAGTGGATGAGAAAGTGGTATAACATAGAACCAGTGTGAACGGGTGATCGATGGTCAGCACGGACACGATGGGCCGAAGGGCCTGTTTCCATGTTGTGTCTCTAAATGAAACTAAATAACCGGCCCGTGATCCATATCCCTCTATTCCCTGCACTTCCACGTGCCTGTCTAAAAGCCCCTTAAAACACCACTATCGTATCTGCCTCCACCACCACCACCCTCTGTGTAAAAAAACTTGCCCCGCACACCCCCTTTAAACATTGCCCCCCTCATCTTCTGTCCCCTGGGATATTTCCATCCTGGGAAAATGGTTCTGACTGTCCACCCTATCCATGGCTCATGATGTTGGACATTTGTCGCCCATTCCTTCTCTCCAGAGATGCTGCCTCACCCGCTGAGATACTCCAGCATTTTGTGTCTATCTTAGATGTGTATGTTGCAATTGTGTGCATATCTGTGTGTGTGTGCAAGTGCGTCTTGATGCATGTCTGAATGCCTGTCCATGTGTATACGACTGTATCTGTATGTGTGTTTATCTACATGTGTCTATGTGTATGTTTCTGTGTGTCTATACTGTATGTGTGCATCTATGTGAGTGTGTGTCTATATGTGTGTGTGTGTGCGTCTGTAACGCAGACTCCGGGCGTTGCAATGAGAGTAATGTGACTTCACACTGTGATGTTAAGCACACAAAATCCTTGTCTATAGCGCGGGTGTAACAGCGTGTTACTGCTCCAGATGTTACAGAAACGGAACAGCACATGTTGGTTTACACCGAAGATAGACACAAAAAGCTGGAGTAACTCAGCAGGACAGGCAGCATCTCTGGAGAGAAGGAATAGGTGATGTTTCGGGTCGAGACCCTTCTGCAGACTGAGTCGGGGGGAAAGGGAAACGAGAGATATAGATGGTGATGTGGAGAGATATAGAACAGTCTACAGTTGTACAGGGCCCTGGTGAGACCACACCTGGAGTATTGTGTGCAGTTTTGGTCTCCCAATTTCAAGCAGGACATTCTTGCTATTGAGGGAGTGCAGCGTAGGTTTACAAGGTTAATTCCCAGGATGGCGGGACTGTCATATGCTGAGAGAATGGAGCGGCTGGGCTTGTACACTCTGGAGTTTAGAAGGATGAGAGGCTATCTTATTGAAACATGTAAGATTATTAAGGGTTTGG
The DNA here is from genome assembly GCA_038087875.1 of Malacoraja senta. Taxonomy (NCBI): domain Eukaryota; kingdom Metazoa; phylum Chordata; class Chondrichthyes; order Rajiformes; family Rajidae; genus Malacoraja; species Malacoraja senta. The sequence continues at coordinate 560,764 of JAXLNO010001294.1, forward strand.
ACACGCTAGAGGCAGGAAACATGTTCCCGATGTTGGGGGAGCCCAGAACCAGGGGACACAGTTTAAGAATAAGAGGTAAGCCATTTAGAACGGAAAAGAGGAAACACTTTTTCACCCAGAGAGTTGTGAGTCTGTGGAATTCTCTGCCTCAGAGGGCGGTGGAGGCCGGTTCTCTGGATGCTTTCAAGAGATAGTTAGATAGGGCTCTTAAAGATAGCGGAGTCAAGGGATATGGGGAGAAGGGAGGAACGGGGTACTGATTGGGGATGATCAGCCATGATCACATTGAATGGCGGTGCTGGCTCGAAGGGCCGAATGGCCTACTCCTGCACCTATTGTTTATTGTCTATATAATGAAATGTTATATAATGAAAGATATACAAAAAAGTAATGATGATAAAGGAAACGGGCCATTGTCTGTGACTTGTTTAAACCTAACCCACAGAGAACAATGGGGAAAAGGAATGGGTGACATTTCAGGTCGAGACGCTTCTTCAGACAGAGTCAGGAGAGTAGAGATATGGAAGGGTCAGGTGTGAAAGGACAGATCAAAGCTGAAGCTGCTCAAGAAAATGTAGAATGTACAATGTTGGCTGAGAGGAAGGTGACAACGAGGCAGACAAACAGATCATTAATCCGAAGTGATACTAATCGGAGAACTAGGTTTGGAGAGAGAGGGGATGCAAGGATTACTTGAAGTTAGAGTAGTCAATGTTCATACCGCTGGGGTGTGAGCTGCCCAGGTGAAATATGAGATACTGTTCCTCCAATTTGCGCTGGGCCTCACTCTGACAATAGAGGAGGCCCTGGACAGAAAGGTCAGTGTGGGAATGGGAGGGAGGGTTAAAGTTGTTAGCAACAGGGAGATTGCGTAGGGCCAGGCAAAACGATCGGTCCGGATCTGAAGAGCATTCGAGAGGATCCGAAAATAGCCCTGGTCCCTGAAATTACCGAAGAGCTCCCCACTTGATCACATTTAATCACCAGCACTAGTGTCCATTTTAATTTTTTTGTACTTTTTTTTTTACAACGCCACACGCTTTGAATTCACTTTTTTTTAAAAAATATAGATGGTACCTGGTGGAATAAGACATTTTCTAGTAAAACTCAGTTAAATATAAATGGAGACACAAGGAAATGCAGATGCTGTATTCTTGAGCAAAACGCAAAGTTGCGGAAGAACCCAACATGTCAGGCAGCATCCGTGGAGGGAAATGGACAGTTGATGTTTTGGTTTAGTTTAGAGATACAGCATGGAAACAGGCCCTTCGGCCCACCGGGTCCACACCAACCATCGATCACCTATAGGTAACATAATTCTACGTTAGGAAATAGGCAACGTTTCGGGCCGAAACGAAGAAGGGTCTCGACCCGAAACGTCACCCATTTCCTTCGCTCCATAGATGCTGAGTTTCTCCAGCAATTTTGTCTACCTTCGATTTTCCAGCATCTGCAGTTCCTTCTTAAACATAATTCTACGTTATCCTACTTTCGTATCCCACAGACGAGGGGACAATATACAGAAGCCAATCACCGTACAGACCTGCACGTCTTTGGAATGTGGGAGGGGGCCAGAGCACCCGGAGGAAACCCACGCGGTCCCAGTGGAAAAAAACATGCAGACTTCGGACTCAGGATCTAACCCAGGTCTCTGTCGCCACCAGGCAGTGACTGCTTGGTCCACTGTGCTGCACCTGCCTTGGGTGGGGACCCTTCTTCAGATTGGTGGAGTAGAGGGGAGAAAGCCAAAGAGGGGAATGGGCAAGACAAGGCGAGGTGTTGAGGGGGGTGGATTAAGTAACGATGGATACAGGGGAGGAGACAAAAGGGTGTGAGATAAAGAGGAGTGAAATGTAAAGGGATTATGGGTGGAAGAGGATGGGGGGGGGTGGGAGGAGGATAAATGGGAATTGTGTGCTCAGGGATGGGAGATGGGTGTATGGAGATGAGTGTCTGGGAGGGTTGGGAAGTGGTAGAAAGAATATGTGCGCGGGACAGTGCATTCTTCCTTGAATGGGGAAAATTCAATGACTGAGATTCTAAAGACTCAACAAATCTATATTTGGGAAAAAATGTTTAAGAAGGAACTGCAGATGCGGGAAAAATCCAAGGGAGACAAAAATGCTGGAGAAACTCAGCGGGTGAGGCAGCATCTATGGAGCGAAGGAAATAGGTGACCTTTCGGGTCGAGACCCTTCTTCAGTCTGAAGGAATAGGTGACGTTTTGGGTCGAGGCCCTTCTTCAGACTGAAGAAGGGTCTCGACCCGAAACGTCACCTATTCCTTTGCTCCATAGATGCTGCCTCACCCGCTGAGTTTCTCCAGCATTTTTGTCTCCCTTATGTTTTGAAAAATTATCTTTAACTTTGGTGAATTTATCTACTGCCAATGAATGAAATTTGCTGCGATATTTACTGACTAGCGATCAGGTTTTGTTGTCCAACACAATCTCTCAGATATGTGCAAGAAGGAACTGCAGACGCTGGTTTAAACCAAAGGTAGACACAAAATGCTGGAGTAACTCAGCGGGACAGGCAGTATCTCTGGAGAGAAGGAATGGGTGACATTCGAAGGGTCTCGACCTGAAACATTAAAAAAAAGATTGATAAGACACAAAAAGCTGGAGTCACTCTGCATCTCTGGAGAGAAGGAATGGGTGACATTCGACCTGAAACGTCGCCCATTCCTTCTCTCCAGAGATGCTGCCTGTCCCGCTGAGTTACTCCAGCTTTTTGTGTCTATCAATATTTTTTTAATACAGTATGTTTCGTTAAACAGGATACCCGAGTAGGAAAGATGCTGTTCGCAAAAGCGTAATTAGGCAAAATTTCATCCAGCCCCCACCTCTCTTCCAGCTTTCTCCTCCTCTACTACAATCAGTCTGAAGAAGGGTCCCGACCCGAAACATTGGCGATCCATGTTCTCCAGAGATGCTGCCTGACCCGCCGGGTTACTCCAGCACTTTGTGCCTTTTTAAAACCAGCATCTGCAGTTCCTCGAGTTGACTGTGACTCCTGATCCGTGAGAAATGGAGCATCAGCAGAATAACAGGAAACCACGAGAGAACAGCAGAGAACAGCTTACCTGAAGTCGCAACATTCCACGTTCATTCTGAAAGTTGCAAAAAGTCCAAGTAGATTTAGTTTAGTCTAGAGATGCAGCGCGGAAACAGGCCCTTCAGCCCACACCGACCAGCAATCCCCGCACACTAACCTACACACACACACTAGGGACATAGAAAATAGGTGCAGGAGGAGGCCATTCGGCCCTTCGAGCCATTCATTGTGATCATGGCTGATCGTCCCCAATCAATAACCCGTGCCTGCCTTCTCTCCATAACCTTGATTCCACTAGCCCCTAGAGCTCTATCTAACTCTCTCTTAAATCCATCCAGTGACTTGGCCTCCACTGCCCTCTGTGGCAGGGAATTCCACAAATTAACAACTCTCTGGGTGAAAAAGTTTCTTCTCACCTCAGTCTTAAATGACCTCCCCTTTATTCTAAGACTGTGCGGCCCCTGGTTCTGGACTCGCCCAACATTGGGAACATTTTTCCTGCAACAATTTACACCAACACCAAGCCAATCAACCTACTTACCTGCACGTCTTTGGAGTGTGGGAAGCAAAACTGAAGGTCTCGGAGAAAACACACGCAGGTCACGGGAGAACGTGCAAACTCCGTACAGACAGCACCTGTGGTCGGGATCGAACCCGGATCTCCGGCGCTGTGAGGCAGCAACACTACCCGCTGCGCCACCGTGCTGCTCAGGAATGGAATGTGTCCTTCGGCCCAACAATATTTGTACCGAACATGAACCTGATACCAGGTTAATCTGACATCTGCCTGTACAGGATCCATATCCCTCGATTCCTGCGTGCCGATCTAAAAGCCTCTTAAACACCAGTATCCTATCCGTAGATAGGGCTCTTAAAGATAGCGGAGTTAAGGGATATGGGGGAGAAGGCAGGGACGGGGTACTGATTGTGGATGATCAGCCATGATCACAAAGAATGGCGATGCTGGCTCAAAGGGGCCGAATGGCCTACTCCTGCACCTATTGCCTGCCTCCATCACCACCCCAGGCAATGCATTCCAGGCCACCAATCTGTGTAAAAACTTGCCCAATAAACAAAAGGTGCAGGAGTAGGCCATTCGGCCCAGCACCGCCATTCAATGGGATCATGGCTGATCATCCCCAATCAGTACCCCGTTCCTGCCTTCTCCCCATATCCCCTGACCGTTATCTTTAAGAGCCCTATCTAGCTCTCTCTTGAAAGTATCCAGAGAACCGGCCTCCATCCGTTTCCCCCTCACCTCATAGCTACGCCCTCTAGTGCTGGACATCTCCACCCTGGGGAAAAGGTTCAGACTGTCTACCCTATCTATGCCTCTCATCATTTTATATACTTCTATCAGGTTTCCCCTCAACTTCCAGTGAAGACAATCCAAGTGTACCCCACCTCTCCTTGTACTGTAGCTAAATCCCTCTAATCCAGGCAGCAATCTGGTAAACCTTCTCTGCACCACCACCAAAAACATCCACATCCTTTAAACTTTCAAGATACAGCGCGGAAACAGGCCCCTTCGGCCCACCGCGGTCCGCACCCACCGACCAGCGATCGCCCCGTACAGCGATCAGCCACGATCACATTGAATGGCGGTGCTGGCTCGAAGGGGCCGAATGGCCTACTCCTCTGCACCTGTTGTCTATACTAACACTATCCCACGCACACTAGGAGCAATTTATCATTTTGCTGAAGCCAATTAACCGACGGGCCTGTACGCCTTTGGAGTGTGGGAGGAAACCGGAGCTCCCGGAGAAAACCCACGCGGGTCACGGGGAGAACGTGCAAACTCCGTACAGGCTGCACCCTTGGTCGGGATCGAACCCGGGTCGCTGGCGCTGCAAGTGCTGCAAGGCAGCATCTCTACCGCTGTCCCCACCCCCCCTGTAATGGGCCCACCAGAACTACACAAAATACACGTCTAACAAGCGGCCTATAAAAGCTGCACCACCACCTCCTGACTTTTATACTTGCAATGAAGGCAAGCAGACCACACGCCTCCTGTCCCACCCTGTCTACCGCTGCTGCCGGCTCCAGCTAGTGTTCCTCTCTACGGGGCAGACAGGTCGATGTGGGATTGAGATTTAATGGGGCTTGCACCAAGCAGCCCCGGGATAATCCCTGTGGAGCAAAGGATGCAGGCGAATCGACACCAGCCTCAAGTTGTGTTTCTCATATATATATATATACATACAACGACCCGACATTCAAGTGGCTGGAAGTCCGACTTGTATATTAATATCATTAATTTTATTTATACAAAAGAAAAAATGCTAACTTCAATTTTCTGGACTGTCGCCTGCCAGAATTATTATTTTTTGTTTATGCACAACGGCCCGCAAGCCACAAAATTCACGATTGAGGAAATAAATTAGCCCTGGGGTGGGGGTGGGGGGGCTACGAAAAGACTGAGATAAGGGGTGGGGGGGGGGGGGGGGGGGGGGGAGAGGAGGAGGAGGAAAATTAAACACATTGCCGGGGCGAAGCTGGCCAACACGACTTCCACAGCGCAGGGTCGACCTGATTGGAAAACGCCGGGCGATCTCTCCACATGCGCCGCCCGACCGTGCGAGCATTTTCGGACGGCGGGAAAAGAAATGCACTCTCCACAAAAAAAAAATTACAATTGCAGCGGCCGGGGTTATCCAGTGGCCTTGGTCACCGTGTGGAGATTGCAACCTTCACGTGGTCTTCCACCCAATGTTTCGACGAATGCAATCAACCTGACGTGCACAATCAAATAAGATCAAATAGAACAAGTTGTCTGACAACTTTAGGCTGTGCACGCCGTACGCAAGAAGAAGTCATCGTACAAATTCATGGCCAACGCAACACGGGTCCACCACTGATTTTCCTGCAACTGGTGGTCTGGCACCTCCTTTAATGCGGACAAAATGACCAGACAGCGCTCAAAATCCCCCCCCCCCCCCCCCGAAAATGATGTAGGCCGGGTGAGGATCCAGCAAGGCTGTGGAACCAAGGGTGCCGGAAGATCGGTGGTGGACCTGAACCGGGAAAACACACACATACATACATACATATATATATATATATATACACAGGTGTGCCTTCAATGCTGGAAGTTTTTAAAAACACTTTTATGCATCGTCAACAAGAACCACAGAAAATCTCGGCGAGGGAGAGATGCGACTCCAAGCTCCTGTATCAGGGAGTCAAACTGCAGTTGCTGAAAACCCAATGTTAAACTGTACCCCTCCCCTCCCCTCCACCCCAACTCTAGGCTCTTGCGACCCGCTGGAGCCCGAGGAGGACAATGACCCAACAGAGACCTGGGGTTAGAAGAAGCACCGGCCCCTTCTCCGCACTCTTCCCCCCCCCCCCATCGCAAACCTTGCCCCATTGCAGACGCACAAAGTCCCGGAGTGACTCAGCGGGTCAGGCAGCATCTCTGGAGAACATGGATAGGTGTGGCTGTATGTTAACTGTAATCTCACTGTAGCAATTGGTGCCTGCAACAATAAACGGAACTTGGACTTGAGGTGACGTTTCTTCAGACCCCCGACTCTGTCTGAAGAAGGGTGCAGAGCCGAAACATCACCTATCCACGTTCCCCAGAGATGCTGCCTGACCCGCTGAGTTACTCCACCTTCGTTGTAAACCAGCATCTGCAGTTCCTTCCTCCCCGTCCTGTATTCGCTGGACTGTCAGTCTTACAAAAGGCCTAGCTTTTTAACTTTATTTAGAAAAAAAAGGGGGGGGGGGGAAGAAGAAAACAAAAAAATATTTACAGGGGATAACAGTGCAAAACAAAAACCTTACGGTTGTAACAGGACGAAACAGAAAAATGGTCTGCTTATTGCAAACACAGACTGGGTTGCTCAGGGGGGGGGGGCAGATATCTCTGGAATGTAGGAGAGCGGGGGGGGGGGGGGCATTTGATGGTGGTGCATAAAACAGGGGGCTGCACGGTGGCGTAGCAGTAGGGTTGCAGCCTTACGGCGCCAAGACACGGGTTCGATCCCGACTACGGGTGCTTGTCTGTACGTTCTCTCCGAGATCTTCGGTTTCCTCCTACACCCCCAAAGACGTACTGTTTAATTGGCGGTTTGTAGGTTAATTGGCTTTGGTGTCAATAAGATTGTCCCGGATAGAGTTGATGTGCAGGAATCGCTGGTCGGTGTCCTTGCTGCACCTCTAAACTAAGTGGGGGCGGAAATGGAAGGGCACTCCCTCCCGCCTCCCAGAAGAGAAGGCAATAACCCAAAGAGGGCAGAGATTCACTGTAGTTGGTGGGAAGTTTAGTTTGGAGATAGAGCAGGGAAACAGGCCCTTCGGCCCACCGAGTCCACGCCGACCAGCGATCCCCGCACATTGACACCACCCGACACACACGAGGGACAATTTTACATTTATACCAAGCCAATTAACTACAAACCTGTACTGCTCTGGAGTGCGGGAACTTTAGTCAGAGGAACTCATTGCCACAGAGGGCTGTGGAGGCCAAGTCAGTGGATATTTTTTACGGCAGAGATAGACAAATTCTTGATTTGAGCGGGCCGTCAAGGGTTATGGGGAGAAGGCGGGAAAATTGGATTAGGAGGCAGAGATCAGCCACGATTGAATGGCGGAGTGGACTCGATGGGCCGAATGGCCCAATTCTACCCCTACAACTTGTGAGTGTGGGAGGAAAACCGAAGATGTCAGAGAAACCCCAAGTAGCTCACGTCGGGAGAACGTACAAACTCCGTACAGACAAGCACCCGTGGTCGGGATCGAACCGGGGGCATCCGGCGCTGTGAGGCTGCAGCTCTACTGCTGCTTCACCGTGACAAAAGACGTCCCTCCTACTCAAGAGCAGTGGGGGGGGGGGGGGGTCTGCGTCTCACTGCTGGGAGGGTGAAAGTGGACACCCACAGTATATTTAGCTGCACAACTTGGATGGTTATGGATTCAGAAGTAGGACTGCCCTTGCCCATTTTTGGCCAGCACCAACTCGATGGGCCGAAAGTGAGCACCGCAAATGAGTGCGACTCTTTGATCGCCCAAGGGGTCTTGGGTGGTGGAAGTAGACAACGCTGAATTAGGTTCAACTGGGCTTTTTTTTGTGTGTGATCTTTTTACACCTCCCCAGTGCTGTGGAAGCAACTGTACCGGCGATCGGCCACGTTCATTCCTGTTCCTCCCCCTCTCCCCTCCCCAATCATTTACAAACCCCCCCACCCCCACACACACACACAAAAGTTCACATACTGTACAAGTCTGCAAAAAAGTCTCCATGCACCAACATGCGTGCAGGTTTGCCGAGGTCGGGGAGAGGAAAGAGTCCACCGCTTGCAGCCCGTTCTCTGCCAACTCGCACCTCAAACGACGTGCCTTCTCTGTGCAAACCTCTCCTCCATTGAGGGCCAGTGGAGATAGCCCAAGTCCCCGGCCTTGTCCTGCGCTTCTGACCGCAGGGCCAGGCGATCTTCCCAAAAGCGCTCCAGAGTTCAACGCTCAAAGGCTTTCCCTTCCTGAAAGCCTGTCAAATGGATAACCCCAGCGGAAATCCACCAAGCCCAATTCCTAACCCCCTCCCCTTCCCTTCCACCTTTCAATAAGGTGTTCCTCACCCAGACACACACACACACATGTCCACAAACGGCGAGAGTAACTTCGAGTGAACAGCTCGGGTCGTCGAATGGTTCTTGTTTGTTGTTCCGTCGGTGCAAGAGTCACAAAAAGGTGTGGCGTCGCACGAGGGCGAGGGTCGTATAAAAGTGTGCAAGGTCGGTCTGGCCAGTCCCTCTTGCTCTCCCCCCCCACACACACCCACAATGGCAAACCTCACCCCTTCCAACCACTTGCCACTGTGTAGGCTTCTCCCTCCCTCTCCATCTTGCACTCCCCTCTCCTCTCGTCCTTGGCAAGTGGAAGCAGGGAGTGTGTGTGTGTCTGTATGTGTGTGTGTGTGTGGCAGAGTGGGGGAGGACGGGGGGGTGGGGTGGGGAGAAAGGGGCCATCTCACTCCACCCGGACCAGGAGGCCATACAGGACGGTGGAAGCCCTCTCCTTGGTGATCCACTCGATCTCGTTGTTGCTGAAGCGCGGGTCGATGGACTCGCTGGCCCCGGCCGATGGCGGGCCGATCTTGTAGGAGCCAGGCCGCACGCACACCTGGAAGGCCACCTGCGCCTGGTGGTGTCGCTGAGACCGCACGTCCTTGAACCTGAAGGGGGGAGAGCGTGTGGCAGATTTTACCGTCTGCTCCACTCCAGAGAGCAGCAAAGCCGCGAGTCGACACCCCTTCCCCCAATCCTTATTATAGTTTAGTTTAGATAGACGGCTTACTGTAGAGTAGGGGTCGGCAACCTACGGCCCCCGGGCCGAATGCAGCCTGTAACCCGAAATCATCCAGCCCGCATGCGGATTTTCCCCCGTAATCACCCGGCCCAGCTCTGTCTGTACCGTATCCTGCGCAAAGCCGCCGGCACGGCCCCGCACCTTCTGTCAACACGTTTAAGAAAGAACTGCAGGTGCTGGAAAATTCGAAGGTGGACAAAAAATGCTGGAGAAACTCAGCGGGCGAGACATGCGAGGATTGCACGAGGCTGCCTCACCCGCTGAGTTTCTCCAGCATTTTTGTCTAACCTTCTGTGAACACGTGATGTGATGCCTGCCATCCAGGGCGGGATCCATGTGTGTACATGCGATAGATGTGGCCCGCCATCCGCTCACGGACTTGCATCCCGGCCCCTATGCACAACAAGGTTGCCCACCCCTGCTGTAGAGTGTAGTTTTTAGAGTTTGTAATTTAGCGTGCAGTTTGGAGTGTAGTTTTCAGTTCAGAGTTCAGAGTGTAGTTTGTAGTTCAGAGTTGAGAGTGTAGTTGTGTGAAGATGTGGCAAGGAGCAGGACAGCCGGGAAGAAACTCTCCCTGAATCTGGAGGTGTGCGTTTTCACACTTCTATATCTCTTGCCTGATGGGAGAGGGGGGGAACAGGGAGTGACTCTCCCTTGATGATGCTGCTGGCCTTGCCGAGGCAGCGCAAGATGTAAATGTCGTCAATGGGAGGTTAGCTTGCGTGACGGACTGGGCTGTGTCCACAATTCTGCAATTTCTTGCGATCTTGGAAAAGTGTTTGTTTACTTGTTTAAAAATATATATTTATCCATCCAATTTCCGATTTTTCCATTTTCCTAATTGATCTATTTTTTAATTTTAATTTTTTTTATTTTACTTATTTCCTTCTTTTGGAGAATGGGGTTAGGAGGGAGATAGATCAGCCATGATTGAATAGCGGAGTAGACTTGATGGGCCAAATGGCCTAATTCTACTCCTATTCCTTATGACCTATTCTGAGGCTCTGAGTCCAAGACTCTCCCACTAGTGGAAACATCTCCACCACATCCACTCTAGAGGATTTGAGTTTAGGAGCAAGGAGGTCCTACTGCAGGTGTACAGGGCCCTGGTGAGATCTCACCTGGAGTGTTGGGTGCAGTTTTGGTCTCCTAATTTTGAGGAAGGACATTCTTGCTATTGAGGGAGTGCAGGGTAGGTTCACCAGGTTAATTCCCAGGATGGCGGGACTGACATATGATGAAAGAATGGGTCGACTGGGCTTGTATTCACATGAGTTTAGAAGGATGAGATCTTATAGAGACATGTCAAATTCTTAAGGGATTAGACAGGCTAGATGCAGGAAAAATGTTCCCCATGTTGGGCGAGCCCAGAACCAGGGGTCACACACAGTTTAAGAATAATGGGTAGGCCATTTAGGACTGAGATGAGGAAAAACTTTTTCGTCCAGAGTTGTGAATCTGTGGAATTCTCTGCCACTGAAGGCAGTGGAGGCCAATTCACTGGATCTTTTCAAGAGAGTTAGATTTAGCTCTTAGGGCTAACGGAATCAAGGGATATGGGAGAAAGCAGGAACGGAGCACTGATTGTGGATGATCAGCCATGATCATATTGAACGGCGGTGCTGGCTCGAAGGGCTGAATGGCCTACTGCTGCATCTATTTTCTATCCAAGACTTTCCCCATGGCACTCACCGTATTTTGGGGCAGAATCGGTCCAGCCCCACGTATCGCATGGTTGGCGACAGGCTGACTTTCACCGTGTCCTTCTCCTGCACGCTGTTGACCTCGGGGTCGTTGTATCCGTTCTGCAGCTCCACCTTCGCCTGCTTGCTGCAGAAAATGGACGCGCTCCCAGCTTTGTGTTCGTGCAAGAGGGGCGAGGGAGGAATGGGCGTGGGGGGGGGGAGGGAGGACAGGAAAGGAGGAGTGTTAACCAAGAGGAAAATAGCCGTCAAAACACACCAGGCCTTCAGCCCAACCTGCCCACCGGGTGAGTAAAGGCAACAACTTGGGCCCGTCGAATCCTAACTAACACAGGGTTTGGCATTAACATGGTGGGATGAACATCGCGGCTTGGTTTGGGAAAGGCTCCATCCAAGACCGCAAGAATTGTGGACACTGCCCAGCCCGTCACGCACACAACAACCTCCCTTCCACTGACTCCATCTGCACCGAACGCTGCCTCAGCAAGGCCAGCAGCATAGATACATATAGAAAATAGGTGCAGGAGTAGGCCATTCGGCCCTTCGAGCCTGCACCGCCATTCAATATGATCATGGCTGATCATCCAACTCAGTATCCCGTACCTGCCTTCTCTCCATACCCCCTGATCCCCTTAGCCACAAGGGCCACATCTAACTCCCTCTTAAATATAGCCAATGAACTGGCCTCAACTACCCTCTGTGGCAGAGAGTTCCAGAGATTCACCACTCTCTGTGTGAAAAAGTTTTTCCTCATCTCGGTCTTAAAGGATTTCCCCCTTATCCTTATGCTGTGACCCCTTGTCCTGGACTTCCCCAACATCGGGAACAATCTTCCTGCATCTAGCCTGTCCAACCCCATAAGAATTTTGTACGTTTCTATAAGATCCCCTCTCAATCTCCTAAATTCTAGCGAGTACAAGCCAAGTCTATCCAGTCTTTCTTCATATGAAAGTCCTGACATCCCAGGAATCAGTCTGGTGAACCTTCTCTGCACTCCCTCTATGGCTATAATGTCCTTCCTCAGATTTGGAGACCAAAACTGTACGCAATAATCAAGGACCAGTCTCACCCCCGGCCATTCCCTCTTCTCCCCTCTCCCATCGGGCAAGAGGTACAGAAGTGTGAAAACGCACACCTCCAGATTCAGGGACAGTTTCTTCCCAGCTGCTATCAGGCAACTGAACCATCCTACCACAACCAGAGAGCAGTCCTGAACTACTATCTGTTTAAGAAGGAACTGCAGATGCTGGAAAATCGAAGGTACACAAAAATGCTGGAGAAACTCAGCGGGTGCAGCAGCATCTATGGAGCGAAGGAAATAGGCAACGTTTCGGGCCGAAACGTTGCCTATTTCTGTCACAGTCGTAGCAGGTCGCCAAAAAAACAGCGACAACCTACGCCATCATGGCGACAACCTACGACTGCACCTGCGTCAGGAGAAGTCAAGCTTCGCTCATTGGCGTCAAACCTACTGCCGTTGAAAATTTTTCAACATGTGGAAAATTTAGCGGCGACAAGAAAGACGTTACGACTTTTTGCGCGACTGAGGAGACGACCGCTTGTGAACATGTGGCGGCAAACTAGTCGCTTGTAGTTACCTAAAAAATCGCCTAAGTGGGACAGGCCCAATAGATCTTTGGGTGACGTGGTAGAACTTTTTTAATATATTCTGCATGGGTGACGTGGTAGAACTTTTTTAGTATACTCTTGTCAATGTGATGTCATACAGCATAGAACAGTACAGCACAGGAACAGCCCCTTCGGCCCACAATATTTGTGATGTCAGGATAAACTGTGTAGGAAGGAACTGCAGATGCTGGTTTAAATGGAGATAGACCACAAAAAACTGGAGTAACTCTGCGGGACAGGCAGCATCACGGGAGAGAAGGAATGGGTGACGTTTCCAGTCGAGACTGGTTAGGGAATAAGGGTAACGAGAGATACAGACGATGACGTGGAGAGATAAAGAAGAATGAATGAAAGATTTGCATAAAAAGTAATGATGATAAAAGAAACTGGCCATTGTTAGCTGTTTGTTGGGTGAAAAACGAGAAGCTGGTGCGACTTGGGTGGGGGAGGGATGGAGGAAGGGAATGCTGGGGCTACCTGAAGTGAGAGAAATCAAACTTCATACCACTGGGTCTGATAAACTGATCGCATTTGCCTGTACATGTTCCCCATCCCTCTATTCCTTACTTTTCCATGTACCTACCTAAGTCTCTTCTGCCTCCACCATCGCCCATCTCAACGCATTCCTGGCCTCCCCCACTGTGTGTGGAAAAATAGTTTCCACACATCACCATTAAAGGTTGCTCCCTCTCATCTCATAGCTATGGCCTCTCGCTTAGCTGAGAGATACAGCGCGGAAACAGGCCCTTCGGCCCACCGAACCCACGCCGACCCGTGAACCCCACACACTAGGGGCAATTGACAATTTCACCATGAACCCACAAACATGTAGGCCTTTTGGAGTGTGGGAGGAAACCCACGGCGGTCATGGGGAGAACGTGCAAACTCCATACAAGCAGCACCCGTAGTCAGTATTGAACCTGGATCTCTGCGCTGTAAGGCAGGTGCTGAGAGCTCTCTTATACCTGCATTAAGGAGGCAATTAAACACACCTGAGCAATTACAAACGCCCGGGAAGCCATGTGTCCCAAATATTATGGTGTCCTGAAATGGGGGAGGACTATGTATAAACACAGCTGTAATTTCTACATGGTGAAACCAAAATGTATAAAAATGGCCTTTATTAAAATCTGACAATGTGTATTTTAACCACATGTGATTTTTTTCTATTACAAATCTCAAAATTGTGGAGTACTGAAGCAAATAAATAAATGACGGGTCTTTGTCCCAAACATTATGGAGGGGGCACTGTAGATTCAGAATAAAGGGAATAACCTTTAGTGCAAGATAAAGTCCAGGAAAGTCCGATTGCAGAGGGTCCGAAGGTCGCCAATGAAGTAGATGGGAGGTCAGGACCACTCTCTGGTTGTTGATACATCGATGGTTCAGTTGCCTGATAATAGCTGGGAAGAAACTGTCCTTGAATCTGGATGCTTCTGGTGTTGGACATTTCTAAAAGGTTCTGACTGTCTACCCCTCGCATAATTTTATATACTTCCATCAGGTTTAGATTTAGCTCAGAGAAATAGGGGGAAAAAAGAAGAAAAAAACCGGCCCTTCGGCCCACACCGACCAGCAAACCCCGTACACCAACTCTATTCCACACATACTAGGGAACGAATAAGTGAATAAGTTTATCGGCCAAGTATTCACATACAAGGAATTTGCCTTGGTGCTCCGCCCGCAAGTCACGGTAGACAATTTACACTTCGACCAAGCCAATTAACCTACAAACCTGTACGTCTTTGGAGTGTGGGAAGAAACCGAAGATCTCGGAGAAAACCCACGCAGGTCACGGGGAGAACGTGCAAACTCCGTACAGACAGCACCCCGTAGTCGGGATTGAACCCGGGTCTCCGGCGCTGTGAGGCAGCAACTCTACCCGCTGCGCCACCGCGCCGCCCAACCGCCACCGCACCGACATTGAGGAACGTCCATTGAGGTGTCGAGTAGGAATCGGCCACCTTTCCTTTCACGTACCTGATACCAGCTCGCCGTGGTCGAGCGTGCGCCGTAGGGACCCGACGCACGTCCCGTGGTAAGCTGTGTGCCACTTCTTATACACGTTGGTGACTTCACAGCGTGGGTTCAACCTGTGGGACCCAGAGGAGATACGAATGAGGGCAGGGTGCGAGAACAAAGAGACACAGCATGGAAGCAGGCCCTCCAGTCCACGCCGACCATCGATCACCCGTTCTGCGTTATCCCACCGTCTCATCCACTCCCTACGCAGTAGGGGGCAATTTACAGAGGGGCCGATTAACCTGCAAACCCGCACGTCTTTGGGATGTGGGAGGAACCCGGAGCACACGGACGCAGTCAGCCCCATCCCCACGCCACACAGCACCACACACACACACACAGCGCCCCACACACACACACAGCGCCCCACACACACACACAGCGCCCCACACACACACACACACAGCACCCCACACACACACAGCACCCCACACACACACACACAGCACCCCACACACACACACACACACACACAGCACCCCACACACACACACACAGCACCCCACACACACACACAGCACCCCACACACACACACAGCACCCCACACACACACCACACCACACACAGTGCCACACACACACACAGCACCACACACACACACAGCACCACACACACACAGCACCACACACACACAGCACCACACACACACTGCCATACACACAGTGCCATACACAGTGCCATACACACACACAGCACCACACACAGTGCCATACACACACACAGCACCACACACAGTGCCACACACACACACAGCACCACACACACACGCAGCGCCCCACACACACACACAGCACCACCACACACACACACAGTGCCACACACACACAGCACCACACACACAGCATCACACACACACACAGCACCCCACACACAGTGTTTCACACACACACACAGCACCACACACACACACACACACACACACAGCACCACACACACACACACACCACCACCACCACACACAAACAGCACCACACACACACCACCACCACACACACAAACAGCACCACACACACACACCACCACCACACACACACCACCACCACACACACAAACAGCACCACACACACACACACCACACACACACACACACAGCACCACACACACACACAGCACCACACACACACAGCCCCACACACACACACAGCCCCACACACACACACAGCCCCACACACACACACAGCCCCACACACACACAGCACCACACACACACACACACACAGCACCACACACACACAGCCACACACACACCCCCACACACACCCCCACACACACACACACACAGCGCCACACCCCCCCACACAGTGCCACACACACACAGCGCCACTGCTGCGAGTGGAGCTGCTGCCACTGGTCCCGTCTCCAGTACACTGCGGCATGGTGCACAGCGGGCCCTTGCCCTGCGACAGGGCCGGCCACCTACCTGAGGGCAAACCTGCACCATCCGAAGGGGAGGGCGTAGTCTTTGGGCGGGTCGCCCCGCTTGTAGTAGGCCTCGTCTCCCCGCAGCTTGTGGCACGACTCGCAGTAGCACAGGTTGCACTTCAGCTCCTCGTTGAAGTATCCGTCTGCGAGGGCAAGGACACCAGTCACCGCCACGTCAACCCACGGCCCCTTCTTCCCCCACTGAGATCTGAAGAAGGGGCCCCAACCCCAAACATCACCCAGCTTTTTCCTCCAGAGATGCTACCCAATCCGCTGGGTTACTCCAGCGTTTAGTCTCCACCCCCACTCACCTCAAGGCCAAGACATGCTTCCTCAATCCCCTCCCCCCTCCTCTGCCGCCATTTTGACCGGTGATGGGTTGCTGTGCTTCTCACCAATTTACTTTCAGTTTTAAGAGAACCAGCCTGGAAACTGGGCCCTGGGCCCACTAGCTCTATGTTTGTCCACTTCTCAGCTCCAGGTGCGGCAGAGGTTCACCTGCACCTCCTCCAACCTCACCTATTGCATCCGCTGCTCTAGATGTCAGCTGCTCTACATCGGTGAGACCAAGCGCAGGCTTGGCGATCGTTTCGCCCAACACCTCCGCTCGGTCCGCATTAACCAACTGGATCTCCCGGTGGCTCAGCACTTCAACTCCCCCTCCCATTCCCAATCCGACCTTTCAGTCCTGGGCCTCCTCCATGGCCAGAGTGAGCACCACCGGAAATTGGAGGAGCAGCACCTCATATTCCGCTTGGGCAGTTTGCACCCTAGCACCTTGAACATTGACTTCTCCAATTTCCGGTAGCCCTTGCTGTCTCATCCCCTTCTCAGCTCTCCCTCAGCCCTCTGGCTCCTCCTCTTCCTTTCTTCTTCCCGCCCCCCACCCGCACAGCAGTCTGAAGAAGGGTTTCGGCCCAAAACGTTGCCTATTTCCTTCGCTCCATAGATGCTGCCTCACCCGCTGAGTTTCTCCAGCATTTTTGTCTACCTTCTTTGCTGGACTTGCTGAGTTCATCAGATTGTAGAATCAGGCCATTCGACCCATCGAGTCTACTCCGCCATTCGATCATGGCTGAATTATTTTTCCTTCTCGACCCAATTCTCCAGCCTTCTCCCTGTAACCTTTGTCGCCCTGAGTATTCACGAACCTGTCAACCTCCGCTTTAAAAATACCCATTGACTTGGCCTCCACCGCCACGTGTGGCAATGAATTCCACAGATTCACCACCCTCCGACCAAAGAAATTCCTCCTCCTCTCCATTCGGAAGGTACGTCCTACGGAAGACTGCAGAAAGTTGTGACCACTGCCCAGTCCATCACCGGCTCTGCCCTCCCCACCGTCGAAGGGATCTATCGCAGTCGCTGCCTCAAAAAGGCTGGCAGCATCATCAAGGACCCACACACCATCCTGGCCACTCACTCATCTCACCGTTGCCACCGGGAAGAAGGTACAGGAGCCTGAAATCTGGAACATTCAGGAACAGCTGCTTCCCCACAGCCATCAGGCTATTAAACATCAAACAAACTCTGAACAATAACAGTATTATTATTGCACTAGGTACACAAAAATGCTGGAGAAACTCAGCGGGTGCAGCAGCATCTATGGAGCGAAGGAAATAGGCAACGTTTCGGGCCGAAACCCTTCTTCAGACGCTTCTTCGGCCCGAAACGTTGCCTATTTCCTTCGCTCCATAGATGCTGCTGCACCCGCTGAGTTTCTCCAGCATTTTTGTGTACCTTCGATTTTCCAGCATCTGCAGTTCCTTCTTTAACACTTATTATTGCACTATATCTGTTTATTTATTGTGTATCTATGGTCTATAGACACGGTGAACTTTTATCTCCTGTTCTGTACTATGTTTACATAGTCTGTTGTGCTGCAGCAAGTAAGAATTTCATTGTCCTATCTGGGACACATGACAATAAAACTCTCTTGACTCTTATTCTGCGGCTGTGCTCTCTAGTCCTAGACACTTCCACACTCTCAAAGGGTGTGAGTGAGAGTCCATTCATTATTGATGGAGTTGTTTTGGGTTGGTTGTCCAGGATTTTGAAGAAGAGGCTAGTTAGTACTTGGGGGAAAGTGACCGGAATCTTTCTCCTTCCAGCTTGCCTCCTCTGAAAACCATCTCATCTTCAGACTAACATCAGGACCCACGACCGGACGCTGATTTTTGGTTTTGGTTTAGTTAAGAGACACAGCACGGAAAGAGGCCCTTCGGCCCACCGAGTCCACACCGACCAGCGATCCCCGCACACTAACACTACCCTGGGGACAATTTTACATTTTATACCAAGCCAATTAACCCACAAACCTGTACGTCTTTGGAGTGTGGGTGGAAACTGAAGATCTCGGAGAAAAGCCATGCAGGTCATGGGGAGAACAATAGACAATAGGCGCAGGAGGAGGCCATTCAGCCCTTTGAGCCATTCAATGTGATCATGGCTGATCATCCGCAATCAGTACCCCGTTCCTGCCTTCTCCCCATATCCCCTGACTCCGCTATCTTTAAGAGCCCTATCTAGCTCTCTCTTGAAAGCATCCAGAGATCCGGCCTCCACCTCCCTCTGAGGCAGAGAATGCCACAGACTCACCACTCTCTGTGAGAAAAAGTGTTTCCTCGTCTCCGTTCTAAATGGCCAACCCCTTATCCCGAGTGTGTGCAGTGTTATGGGCCTGTCCCACTTAACACTAGTTCTACACAAGGGACAATTTACAGAAGCCAATTAACCTACATAAGGAGATAGATACAAAATGCTGGAGTAACTCAGCGGATCTAGGAAGCATCTCCAGAGAAAATAAATAGGTGATGTTTCGGGTCGAGACCCTTCTTCAGATTCCATTTCCTCAGAGATGCTGCCTGACCCGCTGAGTCACTCCAGCATTTTGTGTCTACCTTCGGTGTAAACCAGCATCCGCAGTTCCTTCCTGCACATTTAACCGACAAACCTGTACGTCTATGGAAATGTGGGAGGATACCGGAAGCCGGGAGAATGTACAAACTCCAAAGACGCAATGGGTTTGTAGGTTAATTGGCTTGGTAAATGTAAAAATTGTCCCGAGCGGGTGTAGGATAGTGTTAGTGTGCGGGGATCGCTGGTCGGCGCGGACCCGGTGGGCCGAAGGGCCTGTTTCCGCGTTGTATCTCTAAACCAGGGGTTCCCAACCTTTTTTGACCCGTTTACCCCTGGCAACTTTTAATAGCACGTAACAATGTTATTTAACTGATTTATGAGCAACTAATGAACAGATACCAGAACCAAACACAGTCAGTCAATGAGGAATAATATGTACAAATCCAGAATCAACAAATTTACCCCCTGGGTCGGCAAAATGTACCCCCTGGGGGTAAATTTAACCCAGGTTGGGAACCCTTGCTCTAAACTAAACCTCCATACAGACTGCACCCGCAGTCAGGATCCAACCCGCGTCTCTGGTGCTGTGAGGCTGCAACTCTACCGCTGCGCCACCGTGCCGACCCTGGAGCTTAATAACAGGCCAGCACCTCTTCTTCTCTTGACCGCGACATAATATAGAGAGGCCTCTCACCTGGCAGAGGAAGGAGCTCCTTAAACCTGGCGCAGAGGGCCTGGTATTCACAGGTCTTCATGGGATTCACTTCTGGCGGTGGAGTCCAGCACAGGTTCTCCTTGATACCTTTGGTGAGGACAACAGCAGAGACAGTCAGAGGCACAAGGGACTACAGACACTTGGAGTAACTATTATGGCCAGCTAGCGTCTCTCAAGACCATGGATTGGTGATGTTTTGGGTTGGGACCCTTCTTCAGACGGCTTGTATTAGGGTGGGGGTGGGGGTTTGGGGAGAGAAGGCTGGAAAAGAGGTGGTGGTGGGGCAAAGCCCGGCAAGCGATAGGTGGGTCTCGTTGAGTTGATCATCGCGTGTACCGAGGAGCAGTGAAGAGCTTTTGAATGGCAGATGGGTGGACGAAGACTAGGGGCAAATCGAAGAGGAGATAAAAGGGTGGAAGATGAGCAGGGAAGGGGTGCAAAATGTGAAGCCGGAGGAAGGGATAGAGGTGGAAGGGGTCAGGGGGAGGGGAAAGGGGCGGGATAGCGGGAGAAATGGGGGGGCGCACCCAGGTGGAATACAGGGAAGAGAGGGGAAGATAGACAAAAATGCTGGAGAAACTCAGCGAGTGAGGCAGCATCTATGGAGTGAAGGAAATAGGCGACGTTTCGGATCGAGACCCATGTGGGGGGTGGGGTCGGGTAGATGGAAGAGGCGGAGACAGTGGGCTGCGGGAGAGCTGGGAAGGGGAGGGGAAGGAGGGAGAAAGCAGGGACTACCTGAAATTGGAGGTCAATGTTCAAGGAAGATAAAGGGAGGGAGTTATGTTATTAGAATTGGAGAATTCAACGATGATACTGTTGGGTTGCAAGGTGTGCAAGCAGAACACGAGGTGCCGCTGGTGCCTCCAGTTTGCGTCTGGGCCTCACTCTAGTGATGGAGGCCGCCCAGTAACAGGAAGATCGGTGCAGGAATGGCCGCGGGACTTGCTAGCGTCCGCCGGGGGCTCCAACATCAAGACCCGGAGCGCGGCCTTGCATCGCCCGCCGGGGGGGGCTTTGACTTTGACATCGGGAGGAGAATGGGGAGTGCAGGGGAGAGACAAGACTTTGCCTTCCATCACAGCGAGGAGGAGATTCACTGTGATGGATGTTTGTGTAAATTGTGTTGTGTCTTGGTTCTTTTCTTGTTGTATGACTGCAGAAACCAAATTTCGTTTGAACTTCAGTGAGGTTCAAATGACAACAAATAAATTGTATTGTATTGTAGGAATGGGAAAGGGGAGTTAAGATGGCGATGAACTGGGAGATCCGGCAGGCCAAGGGAGATGGTCCCAGGGGAAACCAGTGGGAAAGTGGGAGCAGGAGACGCTGCGGGGGGGGGGGGGGGGAAGGGGGGGGGGGGAGGCTATTGACTAAGGATAGACAGCTCGGCTACAAAGAGGGCCTGCTGTCACTCCGAGTCTCACTCTCATCTCCGAGTCCAACGCCTACCAATTCATGATGGACACAAAATGCTGGAGTAACTCGTGTCCACCTTCGGTTGCACGCAGCATCTTGTGTCCACCAGCGTCTGCACTTCCTTCCTACACGGTTACCAATTCATGTACTGGTCAAAAGGCTTAGCCATCGAAATGAGACGACAGCCTGGGGTACTCTCAGGGCTCCATTTTGAAGAGCAGGGAGAGATCTAATCGTTGAACTCTGGGACAGTTTTAGTCACTCAATCAATGTCATTGTAACAGAATACAGGCAGTCTCTGGATACGCAAGGGTTACGGTCCTGAGATCTGTCCACAAGTCAGAAACATTCTTTTTTTC
>JAXLNO010001295.1:0-69541 GCA_038087875.1 Malacoraja senta
TGACTCACCATATGTTAAGATGCAAGGCCAGCATTATCAGATCTGGGCATCAGACCATGCGAATGAGGGTGGGTATCTGGGCCCAGCAAAGTTCAACCCATTGGATTGTTTAGCTAATCAGAAAGTGCTGGAGTAACTCAGCAGGTCAGGCGGTATCTGTGGGGGGAATGGGCAGGTGACATTTCGGGTCGGGACACTTTTACTAACTGATTGTCGCAGAGGGATAAGTTAGGCAGCAGCAGGACAAAACCTGACAAGTGATAGGTAGATACAGATGTGGGGATTATTTGGCAGAGGGATGGATTATGTGACAAAAGATAGAGATGAAAAGGAGACAAAAGTGTGTCAGATAATGAGAGGAGTGAAATTTAAAACCATAAGGGATTGGTAGAAGGGGACCAGGCTAGTGGTGGGAGGGGGGCACACAGGAAAGGGAGGGGGAATAGGGGGATATTACTTAAAATAGATGAATTCAATGTACATGCCGTTGGCTTGTAAACTACCCACGCAAAATATTATTATTTAGCTATTTGACTTCACTCAATTTGGAACATCATAAAGGTGGCAACAGTCCAATTCCATCAGTTGTGAAGATATCTGTAAGTACTTCATGAATAAATATATGGGAGCTTCTGCCTCTGTCATCAATAGCGCATATTTCATTGTATGTGTTCTATGAGCCTATTTGTGAACATAATGAAAAAAATGCAAACTCTTCAGTATGAAATTGCCTAATATTTTCCAAATTCAATCATGCAATGATACATCCACATGAGAACATGTCTCCGTAAGATTTCTGTTGTAACAATAAATTAACATGAATAACTATTTCCAGCTATTTAACAGAATTTTCCATTCATGTTTCCTTTAGAATTAGCTGGGCGGAGAAAAAACTAAAATCTTTACATAATAAAAGATTGGACATTGGCACATGTGTTAAACAATGGCACATTTGTTCTGAATTAGCACAGTTGGAACACTGGGATAAATAAAGAAGTTACTTGAATAAGCATGTGGGAAAGTTTGGATGCAAACAGTTTGAGCTGACCGTCCATTCTAGTCCAATCTTATGATGATCTTGTGTTAATTTGAAAGTCATTCTACTTGAGCAAATTATCTGGCTTTCAGGATCTCCATAAATTGAAAGAGGTGATTAAATGCAGCAGGTTGTTTCAGACTTTTCCCAGGCTGGCTTGAATTGTGAGTCTGCCACTTGGCTGAGCTCTACTTGGTAACTATTAGCTTTTCTGGAACCGCGACATTATTTAGGGTTACATCCTTCATTTCCTCTAAAGTAAACCTCAGAGTTGGCCGGTGAGTTAAACATCAGTGGTTAGTCTGTGGTCTGAAATTAATATCTTTTGGCAATCAAGGTTTGCCAGTTTATTTAATTATTTTATTTGGTTCATTTTTACCATCAAGATAACTTTTAATACATAAATCCATGAAATTACTTCGTTTTAGCGTAACAGGTCCACCAACGATGTTCCAGCACCCTTGATTCCTGAGCCTTGCTGTATTATCTGTTTTGGTCTTTGCCTTGGGGGGGGGGGGGGGGGGGGTCAAGATACTGCCCTCAAAGTCGACCATGGAAGACGTTTCAAAAGCCCTCTCGCAATGCTGTATTACCACTGAGTTTTAGTCTGATGCTGCAAAATAAAATCCTTTGACTTCTCCAGTCCTTCAATCGGTTTATCCAGGCAGAAGTTGGATGTGGGCTATGGAGAGTTGCTGCTTTGATTCTGGAGTACTGCCAAAGCTGAGACTGTGAGATTGCATCTGTTCTCTGTGTCACTCAGGGTGGGAAGGAAACAAAGTATGTTCATCCCTGATCACTTTCCATGACTCCTGTTGGAAAGTCAAATGTGTGGCCAGAAATATGGGTAGGAATGTTCAGGGGGGAGGTTGTTATGGATGCACATCAAATTCAGGCAAGGCAGCTGCAGTGGAAAGTTAAATTATTAAAAGTAAGTTAGCATGATGTGCCGAGGAGAGGAGGGATGTCATCCTGCTGAGAAATTTGAGCAGTCGTGTGCTGAAAGGACTGTTTCTCTGCTGATTCTCTCTATGATACCCTAATGGGCCTGTCCCACTTAGGTGATTTTTTTCGGCGACTGCTGGCGATTGTCATAGTCGTAGCAGGTCACCAAAAAACTGGCGACTGGACTCCCCTACAACAATGTCTACAACAACCTACCACCTAGTCGACGCAAGCTACGTCAAGCTACGACAACCGGCGACCCATTAGGACGTCCACCCTACGACCATACCTACGACAACCTATGTCCACCCACGACAAGCTACGACCCTGTCGGCGACAACTGAAGACAACTTAAGAGAATTCAGTCGCCAGTAGCTGTCGCCGGTTGACGTAGGTAGTCGCCAATGGAATTCACCAAAGTCAGCACCGGTGACAACCTACGCCACCTGGCAACAACCTACGTTATCCTGGCGACAACCTATGACAGCACCTACGTCAGGAGAAGTCAAGCTACGCTCATTGGTGTCAAGCCCACTGTCGCCGACTGTCGCCGAAAATGTTTGAACATTTCAAAATCCAGCGGCGACCAGAAAAACACTACGACTCTTTGGGCGACTGAGGAAACTATTCACGACCATACAGGCGACACCCCGGCGACCATGTGGTGACAGCATAGTTGCCTGTAGTCGCCTAAAAAATCACCTAAGTGCGACAGGCCCTTAACTCTAAAACTCAATGGCAGTGAGGATAAACAAGGCTAGAGAGTAACATTTAATCAAAGGCCCATGGTTACTATGGCCAGCTATGTAAAATAAGATATTAGGTGGTTTGAGAGGATGGTGTTGGGCAAAATGTTGGTATCAGGGTACATTATAGATGCTAGTGGATATGATCATTTTCAAGCGTGTGAAAGATAAAGTAACAGGAACAGTAAAAAGTAACTTAATGTGTTATTAAGGATCACACACCTATTGATCATTAACAGGTGGAAATATGATTCGGCTTAGAGGTTTCAGTAATAGCTTAGGTGCCACACCTAAGAAGCAATTTCATTCAGAGCCAAATTTCAACCCACAACAAGCTCGGTGAGGTAGAGGACATCATTTGTGACTAAACCGATATCTTTGAGGAAAAGATGGGAGGGTATCATTGATTGTAGGATTGATGGCTGAACTCATGGCAGAGGTGCTGGTTGAGACATCATTGAGAAAGGCCAGTGAGAAGCATTTAATAAGTCTGAAGAAGGGTCTCGACCCTAAACGTCACCTATTTCCTTTGCTCCATAGATGCTGTCTCACTCGTGAGTTTCTCCAGCATTTTTGTCTACCTTCGATTTTCCAGCATCTGCGGTTCCTTCTTAAGCATTTAATAAGCCTTCACTGGCAAAGAACTTTGCCACATTTGATTGCTCCTGATATGGTTAATGTATGTAGGTGGATGTAAGCTGAACTAAAGAGTTATCTATTTCATGGATGGTTACACAATACTGCAGCTGACATTAAACTGACTGGTCGTTCTTTACTCAGTCAAGGCCATTTCCTACTTGGCCATTGCTCCCGTAAAACTCTTGCTGGGGCCATGAATGGTGATACACTGCAAATGCCAAGATTGTTGATTGTTTACTCTTTGATCTCCTCTTAATTCTGTATGGATTTTAAAGTGAATTAGGTGAATAAAGGGGAAAAGAGGGAGAGACCGGGATGAGACTCATCCTTGATTATGCTGGTAGCCTTGCTGAGGCAGCATGAAGTGTACATGGAGTCAATGGAAGGTTTGTTGATATGTGTGATGCTCTGGAACGAGTCCACAAATCTATTCTATTTCTTGCGGTCTTGATGGAGATGTTCCCAAACCATGCTGTGATACATCTGAAGAAGTTGGTGAGAGTTGTTAGGAAATGGAGGCATTGGTGAGCTTTCTTGGCCATTGCTTCGATAAAGCTAGTCCAGAACAAATTGCTGGTGATATTTACTCCTAGGAACTTGAAGCTTTCAAATCTCTACTTCAGCGTCATCAATGTATATTGGAGTATGTGTACCATTTCGTTTCCTGAAGTCAATCACTATCATCTTTGTCTTACAGACATTGAGCAAAAGTTGTTGTCTTTACATGTCTTTATGAGGATCTCATACCTCTTCCTATACTCCGTCTCATTATTATTTGATGTCCGGCCCACAATGGTGGTGTCCTATGTGAATTTGTAAATTGAATTGGATTTGCACTTGGCTGCACAGTCATGGGTGTACAAGGAGTAAAGGAGGGGGTTGAAAACGCATCATTGTGGAGCACTAGTGTTGAGGATTATCGTAGAGGATGATTTGTCCTTTATCCTCACTGATTGGGGTCTGTTGGTCAGGAAATCAACTCTGTGGGTTTCTAGATTAATTGGCCTCTGTAAAATTGCTCCTAGTCTGTAGGGAGTTGATGTGAAAGTGGGATAACATAGAACTAGGGTGAATGGGTGATCGATGGTTGGTGTTGTCTCGGTGGGCCAAAGGGCCTATTTGCATGCTGTATCTCTAAACTGCACTAACTTAATTGGAAAGGGCATTTGGACACTTTGCTTATTCTGCAGAAAATTGATAATTTACCTTCTGGGGTATCCATGTCCTTGACATGCTTACAGACTGTTGTGCTAAAGCATATTCTTCTTCTTGCATATGGTGTACACAGCCTAAAGTTGTAGGACAACTTGTTATATTTGATCTTATTTGATTGTGCATGCCAGGTTGATTGCATGAGTTGAAACAGGGCGGACCACGTGAAGGTTGCAATCTCCCACCATATGTAGTGGCATAAAATGAAGTAGTAAAGTTAGAGAGACGTACTTTCTTTTATACATTGGAGCTTTATTTCATACCACAATAGAAGCAGGCCCAGGCATCCATTTACACCAGCCCTACATTAATTATTATTCCCCCATGTTCTCAACTCTGCCCAGACCTAACTACAGTGGTGTGGTTCGATCACATTTGGCTGTCCCTTGGCTGACTCGTGTCTCATGGCAACTCTTGTGGAATTTGACCACTACAGTGTGTGTGAGGCCTGCTTTGGTGTAAGATGATGAGCAAGTCCAGACTTGGTGTCCGTTATGGGTGGAAGCTACATGGATCCTCTTTAATTAACTAACGCTCCTTGCAGTGAATCACCTCAGCTTCCCAACACTTCCATCAACCCAGGCACAACACCCAATGCCCCCTAACTCACCTACCACTTCTCAAATATCTAATGGTAGCATTTCCTATTCCCCAATCTGGCCTCAAGGCTATTGTGTGGTATTAATATAGGATGTGAACAATAATTGTTATTTTAAGGTTCTCACTGCTTTAAGGACGTTGTTTTGTGACTTATGGTTTTGAAGTAAATTTCAGAAAGACAACCAATCCCTTATATAAATACAACGATTTTTTTGTGCTCAGTCAGTCTCATGGGTTTCAAACCACATAGTTTTTTGAGGTTATGAACCCATTAAACTCAGATAATTTGCAGCCAAGATAACCCTGTCCCACTATTAGTGATACCCAACCCTTTCCACTTCTGTGTTCCCTGTGATCATCAACCCAAACCCCACCTGCAAAAGCATGGGAAGTCCATTAAGTGCATTAAGCATGTAAGGACTTATATACCGGAGTGATGCTCGCAACACTCAGGACCCTGTGCACAATACAATTTTGTTGTGACGACCCTTTAAGAAAACAGTTGACTGCATCAGCATCTGCCCATTTAACACAGCTTGCCAAATGCCAAAAGAGTTCTGGAATTATCCACCTTCATCAACTGATTTGGGCAAAGAGCAGATATGACTCATTCAGTCAACGCCAGATTAAACTAAACTGTTCAAGGGCCTCTTAAGACCATAAGGTCATTACATTTAGGAGCAGAATTGGGCCATTCGGCCCATCGAGTCCACTCGCCATTCAATCATGGCTGATTTATTTTTCCCTCTCAATGGAGAATGACGGATTACAAGAAGGAGATTGAGAACTTCTTAACCTGGTATCAAGACAACAACATTTCTCTCAATGTCAGCCAGACAAACAAGATAGTGGTCAACCAGGAAGCAAAGTGGTACGCATACCCTAGTATACATTGACGGTGCTGAAGTAGAAAGCCTCAAGTTCCTGAAAGTGAATATCACCAGTAATTTGGCCTGGACTACCCATATCAAAGCAATAGTCAGGAAAGCACACTAATGCCTCTACTTCCTTAGAAGGCTTAAGAAGCTTGGCATGTCCCCAACAACTCTCTCCACCTTCTGCAGATGCACCAGAGAAAGCATTTTATTGGGATGAATCAAGGCATGGTTTGGGATCAGCTCCGTCCAAAACTGCAAGAAATTGCAGAGAATTGTGGACGCAGCCCAGACCATCACATAAACCACCCTCCATTCCATTGACTCCGTCTACACTTCACACTGCCTCGGCAAGGCTACCAACATAATCAAGGATCAGTCTCACCCAGTCTTCTCCCCTCTTCCATCAGGCAAGAGGTACCGAAGTGTGAAAATGCAGACTTCCAGATACAGGGACGGTTTCTTCCCAGCTATTATCATAAAACTGAACCATCCTATCAACAACTAGAGAGTTGTCCTGAGCTACCATCCACATAAATCTGGTGCAATGTGCCTTCCTCCATGGGGAATCTGGGAGCAGTGTGACAACGTGCATTTCTTCAATTAACTGAAGTAACCTCCCAGAGGCAAACAAAACACAATTTGGGAATTCTAAATTACAATATTTAATTAAATACAAAATTAGAAAGTGTAAAAAGAGAGGGATAGACAGATGCCATTAAGTGCAAGAAGAGATAAAAGATTCTGTGTGGACTTTACATTGAGCATAGAACCATGAAAGCACAAGAACTGGCTCTTTGGCCCACAATATCCATGCCGTATATGATGCCAAATTAATCTCTTCTGCCTGCACGTGACTTTGCAAACAGAATGAGTGTGACTCACAATATTGTCTAAACACCATTAAAAAAAGAAGGAAAGGTTCTAAGTTATCACTTTAGGAAAGAAGGAAAGGACGTTTCTAAGTTATCACTTTATACAACTTCACATACCAGAAAGGGACAGACATTTTTCCTTGCAAGTTATGTAGGTTGCTAGTGGATAAGTGCATCAACTTCATGGCTTTCATGCTGCCAAATATTTTGATTTCTACACTGAACAGTGCACTTGCACACACTAGACTTTGCTATTTACTCCATGATAACAATGAAAGCCTCATCATTAATCTTCCAAAAAGTCCCTGTCCTGAAATCTCAATGGACATTTTTTTTCTTCCCACTATTGCCCCCCCAAATGCTGCAGAATATTTCCTTTTTTTCCCCTTTCTTTTTAATTTTGTATTTTCAGCATCTACACTAGTTTGCTTTTTGTTTTAATTAAAAAAATAAGGTTACTGCCTCAAGCATCCATTTAAACATACACTTTCTAATGTTAATTCTGGTCAAATTGGAGATGCCAGGACAATAAAATTGAGTAAAGGTTTCTGGGCTGCTAGGCCATTTGGTCAATTTAAATGTGCCTTCTGCAGGAATGGGACAATCTGCAGAATGGTGCCAGCTTGCCTAGAGCCCAGATAGGAGTTGCAGGGAAAGAATGGGACATCTGCAGATTCTTACAATCAGGTGTAAATTGCATGAAATGGATTGGGTGAATGCAAACCAGATTTACACATTGTAAATATTGTTGCAAAGCTTTACTTTGCTAGATGTTGATTGGGTTAAGTGTTGAGCCTTGACTGGGTTTCTTGAATATCTGGGCAAATGTTGCTATGTTTGCTTCCTTCCAGAAGCCCCGTTTGAATACAATGTATTGGTTACTGTATTATTGGGTTAGGGAAATGTCTATCATGTACTGTGTTAATCGATATCTGTTATTGGACTGTAAAGAGACCACCCCTATATGGTTCGGCCCCTCAAGGTTCGGGGACCTATAAAAGGTAGCTCCCACCAGGTCCTGTGTCGATCTTCTGGAAGAACGCTTGGGACTGCGTGACCTTTTGTAGTGTCTCTGCTTGCACAAGGCTAGAAGGGCTTGGCCAAGCAGATACAAGGATCAAACCCGCGGTGGTTAGGTATAGTAGTGGGGAACTGTTATTGTGTTTTTCCAAAATAAAGTTTAGATGCACAAGTGCTTGACTCAGTATTTTAATGACTGAAACTAGACTGGGGGAAGCTTAGAATGAGTTATTTACACTAATATAGAGTAAAGAGCAAAGAAAGAATAGCCTGCAATTTTAAGGTATAAAAAGTTGATCCAATTTCTATCCTCAGGCATGAAATGATTACTGGCCGTGCTTAACGAGAGTCAAGAAAATCATTGGAACAAATTATCCAAAGCTATAATAGATACATAGAAAATACATAGAAAATAGGTGCTGGAGTAGGCCATTCGGCCCTTCGAGCCTGCACCGCCATTCAATATGATCATGGCTGATCATCCAACTCAGTATCCCGTACCTGCCTTTTCTCCATACCCCCTGATCCCCTTAGCCACAAGGGCCACATCTAACTCCCTCTTAAATATAGCCAATGAACTGGCCTCAACTACCCTCTGTGGCAGAGAGTTCCAGAGATTCACCACTCTCTGTGTGAAAAAGTTTTTCCTCATCTCAGTATTAAAGGATTTCCCCCTTATCCTTAAGCTGTGACCCCTTGTCCTGGACTTCCCCAACATCGGGAACAATCTTCCTGCATCTAGCCTGTCCAACCCCATAAGAATTTTGTACATTTCTATAAGATCCCCTCTCAATCTCCTAAATTCTAGCGAGTATAAGCCAAGTCTATCCAGTCTTTCTTCATATGAAAGTCCTGACATCCCAGGAATCAGTCTGGTGAACCTTCTCTGCACTCCCTCTATGGCTATAATGTCCTTCCTCAGATTTGGAGACCAAAACTGTATGCAATACTCCAGGTGTGGTCTCACCAAGACCCTGTACAACTGCAGTAGAACCTCCCTGCTCCTATACTCAAATCCTCTTGCTATGAAAGCCAACATACCATTCGCTTTCTTCACTGCCTGCTGCACCTGCATACCTACTTTCAATGACTGGTGTACCATGACACCCAGGTCTCGCTGCATCTCCCCATTTCCTAATCAGCCACCATTTAGATAATAGTCTGCCTTCCCGTTTTTGCCACCAAAGTGGATAACCTCACATTTATCCACATTATACTGCATCTGCCAAACATTTGCCCACTCACCCAGCCTATCCAAGGCACCTTGCAGTCTCCTAGCATCCTCCTCACAGCTAACACTGCCCCCCAGCTTAGTGTCATCCGCAAACTTGGAGATGTTGCTTTCAATTCCCTCATCCAGTTCATTAATATAAATTGTAAATAGCTGGGGTCCCAGCACTGAGCCTTGCGGTACCCCACTAGTCACTGCCTGCCATAATATGATAATTGCACTCCTGGACCAAATGGTGAATTTCATCTCAAACCCCCAATGTTGCCAGATTACAGAGAAGATCTTCTCTATCTGATGGTTGAAGTTACTTTATAAATAAGCACATAAATAACATGTACCTGTCTCGAAAAGAAATTCCATCCACAACTAATTTAGCCATAATTAATACTTTGATTAATTTTCCAACAGCATAAATTAAGTGCAGGATTTTGGGGAACTATCATTTTTATTAAAATTCACCCTTAATAAAATTGTTTAACTAACATCAGTTATCTGTATTTACATGGTGTATGGCTGCCAAAATCTCCCATGGTCTTGGCTATGCCTCCAAATTAGGATGTCATTTGAATATTTTTTCAATAAATTAATTATCAAGAATGCAGACCAGATCTCAACAGAGCAAAGGTCCATTGACATCACACTAAATTTATAGATGTTCAGATTTTGGACAGATGAATAGCAACTTGAATTCAATGCTATGAAATATTAACACGAGGCTCCAGCTGGCAAAATGGATAATGATGATAAAAATAGTTTAAATATTTGGACAAAGGCTACTTCAATTAAGTAAACATTTTGATTTCTTAAGAATTTTAACTTAACAGTACATTTGGATTCTGTAATCATTGCCGTCTGTGTAAAATAGAAAGATTATTTTTCAACAAATAAAGTAAGATAGCGAGTGTTCAAGGTCTCCATGTTCCTGTTAGAGTGAAGGGTAAATCTGGCAGGATTAGGTCACCCTGGATCGCAAGGGGAATTGAGACCCTGGTCAGAAAAAGGAAGGCGTATGTCAGGTACAATCAGTTGGGATCATATGGATCCCTGGAGGAGGATAAGGGATGCATGACTATACTTAAGAAGGAAATCAGGAGGGGGGGAAATGGACACGAGATAACTTTGGCAGAGAAGATTAAGGAGAATCTAAATAGATTTTACAATTATTTTAAGGAAGAAAAGGGTAACTAGGGAGAGAATAGGGCCTCTCAAATGCCAAAATGGGCATCTTATAGTTTTAGGTTACAGGAGATAGGCAAGATCGTCAATGAATATTTCTCCTCTGTTTATACCATGGAAAAAGACACAATAACTAAGGAACCTGAGGAAGCTAGTGTTCATGTCTTGGGGATAGACCTCATTAGAGCACAGAAGGTGCTGGATGTCATAAAACATTTGAAGGTAGATACATTTCTTGGGGCTGGTTGGATATATCCAAGAACACTGTGGGTAGTTAGGGACGAAATTGCAGCAGCCCTGGGTGAGATATACGTATCATTGCTAACCAGAGGTGAGATCCAAGAAGACCAGAGGTTGGCCTTTATTTAAGAAGGGCTGTAAAGAGAGGCCCGAGAGCCGTTGGAGAGGTCGCAGAGGGAGGAGCTACACCCGAGCGGTAGGAGATAAAGAGGAGCGCGGGGCCTGCTTCTACAGAGGCCCGAGAGCCGTTGGAGAGGTCGCAGAGGGAGGAGCTACACCCGAGCGGTAGGAGATAAAGAGGAGCGTGGGGCTTGCTTCTACAGAGGCCCGAGAGCCGTTGGAGAGGTCGCAGAGGGAGGAGCTACACCCGAGCGGTAGGAGATAAAGAGGAGCGCGGGGCTTGCTTCTACAGAGGCCCGAGAGCCGTTGGAGAGGTCGCAGAGGGAGGAGCTACACCCGAGCGGTAGGAGATAAAGAGGAGCGCGGGGCTTGCTTCTACAGAGGCCCGAGAGCCGTTGGAGGGGTCGCAGAGGGAGGAGCTACACCCGAGCGGTAGGAGATAAAGAGGAGCGCGGGGCTTGCTCCTTACAGAGGCCCGAGAGCCGTTGGAGCGGTCGCAGAGGGAGGAGCTACACCCGAGCGGTAGGAGATAAAGAGTAGCGCGGGCTTGCTTCTTACAGAGGCCCGAGAGCCGTTGGAGAGGTCGCAGAGGGAGGAGCTACACCCGAGCGGTAGGAGATAAAGAGGAGCCGAAATCTGT
Source organism: Malacoraja senta (assembly GCA_038087875.1). NCBI lineage: Eukaryota > Metazoa > Chordata > Chondrichthyes > Rajiformes > Rajidae > Malacoraja > Malacoraja senta. Next base: position 11,356 of record JAXLNO010001295.1, read on the forward strand.
AACGTTCCAAGTTCCACTTCAAAACAAGTGGGTTTGAGGAAGCCGCTGATTGGTGGAAGCAGACAAGAGGGAGCAGCTGATTGGGAGTCAGATCCCTGCTGATTGTACTGTATTGTAGCAGTTTGTTTTTGTATTCTAGCAGTTTGTTTTATATTGTATCCAGGGTAAGGGGAGTATGAGGGCCAGGGCAGTTTAATGTTCTGGATGTCAGATGTGGGAAGTCATGGAGTCTGATAGCCCTCCAGACGTCCACATCTGCGCCAGGTGTATCGAGATGGGGCTCCTAATGGACCATATTAGGAACCTGGAGCAGCAGCTCGATGACCTCCGTCTGGTCAGGGAGAGCGAGGTAGTCATTGAGAGGAGTTACAGGGATGTGGTCACTCCAAGACCACAGGAGGCAGGCAAGTGGATCACGGTTGGGAGAGGCAAGGGGCACAGGCAGGGACTAGAGAGCACTGTTGGGGTGGACAGCCTACCTGGGGGTAGCGACAGCGGCCGGGCCTCCGGTATAGAGACCGGCCCTGTTGCTCAGAAGGGTAAGGAAAAGAAGAGGAGGGCAATACTAATAGGGGACTCTATAGTTAGGGGGTCAGACAGGCGATTCTGTGGACGCAGTCGGGAGACCCGGATGGTAGTTTGCCTCCCTGGTGCCAGGATCTGTGATGTGTCTCAACGTGTCCAAGATATCCTGAAAGGGCAGGGAGAGGAGCCCGAGGTCGTGGTACATATAGGTACCAATGACACAGGTAAAAAAAGAGAAGAGGTCCTGAAAGGAGAATTTAGGGAGTTAGGAGGGGAGTTAAAGAGAAGGACAGCAAAGGTAACAATCTCGGGATTACTGCATGTGCCACGCGACAGTGAGAGTAGGAATGGAGCGAGGTGGTGGATAAATGCGTGGCTGAAGGACTGGTGCAGAAGGCAGGGATTCAAATTTCTGGACCATTGGGACCTCTTTTGTGGAAGGTTCGACCTGTACAAAAAGGATGGGTTGCACTTGAACCTGAGGGGGACCGATATCCTGGCGGGGAGATCTGCAAAGGCTACTGGGGAGACTTTAAACTAGAATGGTTGGGGGGAGGGACCCAAATAGAGAATGCTATTAGACAGTGTGTGAGGCAGGAGGCAGAGAAGGAAAGCATTCAGACCCAACATGTAGGGGGGAAAGAAGAAAACAATAATAAACAGAGAATAAGAGGTGGTGGGGTTCTTAAATGGGTGAGCAGAGAAACAGAGGGGTGTAAAATGCGGGCGGAAGCAATAGGTAGCAAGGTGAAAAGTAAAAGTGGCAGGCAGACAAATCCAGGGCAAAAATCAAAAAGGGCCACTTTTCAACATAATTGTATAAGAGCGTTGTAAAAACAAGCCTGAAGGCTTTTGTGAGGAATAGGTTAATAGGTATAGTTGATTTAGACAAGAACCCATTGTCTAGTAGGGAGTATAGAAGGGAGAATAGGGGGAGTAAAGAACAAGTACAGATGGTGACTTTTCAAGGATGAGAACAGAGAAGATAAGGAGACCGTCCATTCTGGAATTAGGGTAAGGGTCATGAAAAACTCTATGCGCTTGCGTAATGAGATAAATGAATATTGCAAACACGCCCATCATGACAAGATGTCTCATTTAAATGTACATGGGATGTATAATCTGGGAGGTACCAGGGGTGGTACCTGTAGAGTGTGCACCTCAGTGCTCTGATTTGACAAGAGCCCGAAGGGGAGGAGTAAATGTAACAAATGTAAAATGATGTGAATAAGAGAGAGATGAATTCCATCCCTCGGTGTGTCTTGACAGGGGAGACACCCAACTCTGCAGACTTGCTAATAAATAAACTTGTTTCTCTACATTCTCTACGCATCGTGAGTCTTCTTTCACGATTTGCGCCTGACAGCCTGGGGGCTCGTCCTCGGGATCCCCACTCCGGCCAGCTGGCGACAGTATACGGAAGAAGGGACGGTGCACCCCGTTGATTTCAGCGGTCCCTGACCCCTAGATTGTCGTCAGCGGTTTGAGCGAGTGATATCCAGGACCAGAGATTAGAGAAACAAGTGGGAAATCCGATCGGGAGGAAGATCGGTGGGAAAATCGCGAGGGAGCCAAATCGAGTGATTCTTGTGCACAGGACCCGGGTAAGAAAACTGACTATTAAGTACTACTCGGGCGATTGATAAGACCTTGTGGATACCGCCCTGAAGAATTCAGGGGTCTGTACGGGCAAGGCAGGAAAGGCGGGAAAATAGATCGGGGGGAAATTCCGATCGGGAGGATGGGCCATGAGAACGGAAAGCCCACCAGGGAGGGGAAGGGCGGTAAGCCCGACCCCAGCATTCTGCCTGATAGTCCATTGGGGCGAATGCTGAGCCTCTGGGGGCAGAGAAATACCCAGGGAATTGGAGGACAAAAATGATTGAGCCTCTGGGGCAGAGAAATACCCAGGGAATTGGAAGACAAAAATGATTTGATTCTGTTATATTGAGTTTTAATACATGTAAAAGATGTTGCATTTTTTGAAGTAAGAATGGAACGAATGTGATTTGTGTGTAAAAACCGGTTTGGAATGAAAGAGGAAGTTTATATATGTGATAATTATTTTGTTTATTGTATTTGTAGACCACATTGTAAGAGTAAGTAAGTAAGTTTTATTAAAATCAAAAATGTTCACTGTAGGTAGGTGTATGTTCCTTTAAATAAATCAGGTCATGGTGAAAGACGACGAACAGCTGTAAGATAACGATTAATTGTTTGTATCCTCGTAAGAAGGGGAAGTTGTGAAACCAGCTTTGGTTTTTCTGATGTTCTTTTAGATTTCTAGTCAGTAAAGATAATTTGGAAAATTGTTACTAGTGCTAGGAATTGGACATTTAAAATAGTGGTGAATATGGATTGAAATAATTGGAAATAAGTTAATTGGTAAACATTCAAGTTTAGAAAGAAAGGAGAGAGAGGCAGTTAGAAGATAACAGAAGTAGAAAAACGACAGGCGTGAAAGTAATAAAGCAGGAGGAGTCAGTGGAAGATTTTTGCAAGGAGGCTAGAATATTTGAGAAGCAAGAAATTGAGTTTAGAATTAGAAAGAAGGCATACAGAAAGGATTAAAGTTGGAAGCATTGGGATAAAGTGATGAGACTGCTTTAAAGAGAAAATAGAAGGACAGACACAGATTATCCCTTGGGCACCCATAAACTGAAAGGGCTAAAAAATACCCTCACCCTATATCCCTGATGGGGGAGGAAATGGATTAGGGCTTTGGAGGAGGAGAACGTGGGACGATTATTGATCATGGAAGATTTGAAGGCACTGTTGGTAAAAGTGATAGGAACCACTAAAGTGACAGAACTGAAGATGGATGGTATAAACTGATGCGAACACATGTAACAAGCAATGGCATACTGTTTGACACAGTCAGGCAGAGGGTATGGCAGACCCTCAGACAATGTTACCCACTTAAGAGAACCCCAAGGAACAAGGGGAGATACAGAAGGAAAGGCAAATAGCCTATCTGGAAAACCAGCTGAAAAGGTGGAGAGTTGATTGATGAACATTATATTATGAACAGGCAGAGGGCATGGCAGGCCCTCAGACAATGTAATCCAGCAGCCTATCTGGAAAACCAGCTGAAAAGGTGGAGAGTTGATTGATGAACATTATATTATGAACTACTGTGGTGGATGTCATTCTTCTTAAAGTCAAGCAGATTCAGCGAACAGTTGGTCTCTGTGGTCGAGAAATATCGCAAAGATAGGAAAAAGACTTGCAAACCAGCAGGAGGAGTTGTTGTCAATAAACAATGGACCTAAGTGAGTCCTATGACGGAACCAAGCAGGGCCAGAGAATTACATGCCAATAATGAATGTCTTTGGGGTATGTTTCCTCAAAAAGTCCTATCAGGAGTGAAATTAATCTGGATATAAGCCCTAACAGGACTGGGGTCCCCAAGAGAGAAAGGGATTTAAAGGAGGATTTGTTGGTATTGTTCCATAAGTAACAAGCGATGTAAGAGAGAGAGATTTAAAAAAAAAAAAAACTTCAGAATGTAGGACAGAGTATGATAACCTCGGGAAAAGGCAGGATATAGTTCAGACTAGATTAGGTATAAGCCCTGTAGTGTCGTTTATGATGAATAAGGTAATTAAGAGGTTTGGTAGACCTACAGAAATCAGCTTTGACAACAGATTGTTTTCATTTAGGGAGTAGCTAAGTTGGCGATAGAGACCCTTAGAGTAAAATACACATTTGGGTATGTAACAGCTGCAGTCACATGCTTGGTGGAAAGAATAAATGGAACATTGAAGGTTAATATAAATAAGATTTGTTTAATTACAAAGTTGAATTGGATCGATGCCCTGCCATTGGCACTGAAGAGATGTTGCATGCAAACTAACCGAGCAGGTGGCACAATGGAGAGGTCCTACAAGAGACCGGGTTTGGAACAGTTAAAGATAGAATTTAAAAAGTATATGAAACAGTTAATTATGATATACAAGTCTATTTATGAACAGGAAAAGTAAAAGCTGTTGAGGTGGACCAGGAGGAAGGACCCTTTAAAACCTGAAGACAAGGTGTATGTATGAGTTTTCTAAACTACCGACCGATGTTCAGGTAGAAGGTTGATATACCTGGTACCATTTCAATAATACCTGAGGGCTGTCCCGCAGGTATGAATAGATAATAGCCCTGAGGTAAGTGAACAGGAGGACAAGAGATGTGAGAAAAGAAGGAGAGTTTGAACAAGAACGTTGTTTGACATCAGTGGTGGGCAAAATAATGGAAAGCATACTTAAGACAAATATAAGATTAGGGTAGGATTAGGAAGAATTAGCATGGATTTGTGATTGTGATGTTTGACTAATCTTGAATTTTTTGAAAAGTTTATTAGGGAAATTGATGAGGGTAAAGTGATGGATGTTGTCTAGATGAACTTCAGTAAGGCCTTTGACAAGGTTCAATAAGGAAATAAGGTTGGTTAAGAAGGGTTAGTAAGGAATAGCAAGATGGATTAAAAAGTGGCTCTATGGGAGATGTCAGAGAGCAATGGTGGATGGATGTTTGTCAGGTTGGAGGTAAGTGACTAGAGGGGTACCTCGGGGATGTGTGTTGGGTCCACTGTTGTTTGTCATGTGAATCAATAATCTGGATGTTGGAGTGGTAAAATAGATTAATACGTATGTAGATGATACTAAGATAGGTGGTCTTGTGAATAATGAAGTAGATTTTAAAAAGTGTACAGAGAGATTTAGGTCATTTGGAAGAATGGGTTGAAACATGACAGATGGGTTTAATGTTGATAAGTATGAGATGATACATCTTGGCAGGACAAATCAAAATTGAATGTACATGGTAAATGATTGTGAATTGAGGAATGAAGTTGAATAGAGGGATCTAGGAATAACTGTGCATGGTTCCCTGAAGGTGGAATTTCATGAAGATAGGATGGTAAAGAAAGATTTTGGTGTGTTGGCCTTTATAAATCAGAGCATTGTGTATAGAAGTTGGGTTTGTAATGTTAAATTGTACAAGGTATGTGGTGAGGTCAATTGTGGAGTATGGTGTAATAATTTTGGTAGGAATTATAGGAAAAGGTCAACAAAATAGAGAGAGTACAGAGGAGATCAATTAGAATGTTGACTGGGTTTCAGCAACTAAGACAGAGAAAGGTTGAACAAGTTAGGTCTTTATTATTTAGGAACGATAGAAGGGGTCCCAACAAATACAAGGGAATGATGTATTCCTAAGGAACTATTTACTGGCAGTATCTCGTACTATTACAGAATTAAGAACCAAGGGGCTGCTGGCACAGAGTCCCCATCTCGACTTTCCAATCCATTCTGTGAAAGCGGGGGACTGGGATCTTGTAACATCATGGAAGGAAGAAAAGCTGCAACCTAAGTGGACTGGACCCTACCTGGTGTTACTAATCACCGAGACAGCAGTACGAACAAAAGAAAAAGGGTGGACACACGCAAGCCGATTTAAGGTCCTGTGGAGGCCCCACCAAACAATATCAGCCCGTGGACTGTGCGCAAAGGAGAGGAACCATTGACTTTAATATTTAACAAGAACCCGCGGGAAAAATGAAGATTTCGTGTTGGTGGGTCGTGTGTTGGGTGGTTACCCAACTATGTAAGCATACAGAGTGTTCAAATGCAGGAAAGTGGAAGGATGTGCAGATAGAACAGGGAGAATGAGCCTAAGGATTTGAAGATAATGATAGTAGCAGGATTAACAGAATTAAGGCAATTATATGAGGAGGGAATACCTACAGGAGGGAAGGGAGCCAACGCCTGGCTTGCCTGGATGATGTACACGGCCAGGAGTATGCAACACACCAATTGCTACGCCTGCGCCGGAGCTAAGCCTCAGCTGGTTCCAGTACCATTTCCCTTGAATTGGGATAGAACACCTGGGGCTATGTCATGTATACTACAGCTATTCACGAATCCCATCCTACCAAAGGATGCGACCTGCCAGAGTTATCATTACCTATTCTCGGCTAGCAACAACAATACAAAGGGCCGAAGACAGACCCTTCAACACACACATATATATAGATGCGATAGGGGTGCCAAGAGGGGTACCCGATGAATTCAAAGCCAGAAACCAGATAGCTGCGGGCTTTGAGTCCATACTCTTCTGGTGGTCCACACTTAATAAAAATGTGGACTGGATCAACTACCTATACTACAATCAACAACGCTTTTATAAATTACACTCGAGATGCGGTTGAAGGATTAGCGGAACAACTGACAGATACCAGCCTAATGGCCTGGCAAAATCGCATGGCCTTAGACATGCTACTGGCTGAGAAGGGAGGGGTGTGTGTAATGTTTGGGGAACAATGTTGCACCTTCATCCCCAACAACACTGCTCCTGATGGGTCAGTATCGAGAGCCCTAGCAGGTCTCACCTCCCTGTCTATCGAATTTAAACACAGTATGACCAGCGAGAGGAAGATAAGGAGGCGAAGATTCTGCTGCTAGCATTAGAGAACGGGCAGATAGTCTAAATCAAAGATTGCAGTAGCAAAAGTAAAAGTCTGGATTGTGAGGAATGGGTTAATAGGTATAGTTGATTTAGACAAGAACCCATTGTCTAGTAGGGAGTATAGTAGGGAGTATAGAAGGGAGAATAGGGGGAGTAAAGAACAAGTACAGATGGTGACTTTTCAAGGATGAGAACAGAGAAGATAAGGAGACCGTCCATTCTGGAATTAGGGTAAGGGTCATGAAAAACTCTCTATGCGCTTGCGTAATGAGATAAATGAATATTGCAAACACGCCCATCATGACAAGATGTCTCATTTAAATGTACATGCGATGTATGATCTGGGAGGTACCAGGGGTGGTACCTGTAGAGTGTGCACCTCAGTGCTCTGATTTGACAAGAGCCCGAAGGGGAGGAGTAAATGTAACAAATGTAAAATGATGTGAATAAGAGAGAGATGAATTCCATCCCTCGGTGTGTCTTGACAGGGGAGACACCCAACTCTGCAGACTTGCTAATAAATAAACTTGTTTCTCTACATTCTCTACGCATCGTGAGTCTTCTTTCACGATTTGCGCCTGACACTTTGTGTCTCAATGCAAGGAGCATTCGTAATAAGGTGGATGAGTTGAACGTGCAGATAGCAATTAATGATTATGATATAGTTGGGATCACGGAGACATGGTTCCAGGGTGACCAAGGCTGGGAGCTGAACATCCAGGGATATTCAATATTGAGGAGGGATAGAGAGAAAGGAAAAGGAGGTGGGGTAGCGTTGCTGGTTAGAGAGGAGATTAACGCAGTGGAAAGGAAGGACATTGGCTTGGAGGATGTGGAATCGGTATGGGTAGAGCTACGAAACACTAAGGGGCAGAGAACGCTGGTGGGTGTTGTGTACAGGCCACCTAGCAGTAGTAGTGAAGTTGGGGATGGCATCAAACAGGAAATTAGAAATGCGTGCAACAAAGGCAAAACAGTTATAATGGGTGACTTCAATCTACATATAGATTGGGTGAATCAAATTGGCAAGGGTGCTGAGGAAGAGGATTTCTTGGAATGTATGCGGGATAGTTATCTAAACCAACATGTAGAGGAACCAACGAGAGAGCAGGCTATTCTAGACTGGGTATTGAGTAATGAGGAAGGGTTAGTTAGCAGTCTTGTTGTGCGTGCCCCCTTGGGCAAGAGTGACCATAATATGGTTGAGTTCTTCATTAGGATGGAGAGTGACATTGTTAATTCAGAAACAACGGTTCTGAACTTAAAGAAAGGTAACATTGAGGGTATGAGACGTGAATTGGCCAAGATTGACTGGCAATTAGTTCTAAAAGGGTTGACGGTGGATATGCAATGGAAGGCATTTAAAGACTGCATGGATGAACTACAAAAATTGTTCATCCCAGTTTGGCAAAAGAATAAATCAGGGAAGGTAGTGCATCCGTGGATAACAAGGGAAATCAGGGATAGTATCAAAGCAAAAGATGGTGCGTACAAATTAGCCAGAAAAAGCAGCATACCAGAGGACTGGGAGAAATTCAGTGACCAGCAGAGGAGGACAAAGGGCTTAATTAGGAAAGGGAAAATAGATTATGAAAGGAAACTGGCAGAGAACATAAAAACTGACTGCAAAAGTTTTATAGATATGTGAAGAGAAAGAGATTAGTTAAAACAAATGTAGGTCCCTTGCAGTCAGAAACAGGTGAATTGATCATGGGGAACAAGGATATGGCGGACCAATTGAATAACTACTTTGGTTCCGTCTTCACTAAGGAAAACATAAATAATCTGCCGGAAATAGCAGGGGGCCACGGGTCAAAGGAGATGGAGGAACTGAGTGAAATCCAGGTTAGTCGGGAAGTGGTGTTGGGTAAATTGAATGGATTAAAGGCCGATAAATCACCAGGGCCAGATAGGCGGCATCCCAGAGTACTTAAGGAAGTAGCTCCAGAGATAGTGGATGCATTAGTGATAATTTTTCAAAACTCTTTAGATTCTGGAGTAGTTCCTGAGGATTGGAGGTAGCAAACGTAACCCCACTTTTTAAGAAGGGAGGGAGAGAGAAAATGGGGAATTACAGACCAGTTAGTCTAACATCGGTAGTGGGGAAACTGCTAGAGTCAGTTATTAAAGATGGGATAGCAGCACATTTGGAAAGTGGTGAAATCATTGGACAAAGTCAGCATGGATTTACGAAAGGTAAATCGTGTCTGACGAATCTTATAGAATTTTCGAGGATGTAACTAGTAGAGTGGATAGGGGAGAACCAGTGGATGTGTTGTATCTGGACTTTCAGAAGGCTTTCGACAAGGTACCACATAAGAGATTAGGATACAAACTTAAATCACACGGTATTGGGGGTTCAGTATTGATGTGGATAGAGAACTGGCCTATCAAACGAAGCAAAGAGTAGGAGTAAACGGGTCCTTTTCACAATGGCAGGCAGTGACTAGTGGGGTACCGCAAGGCTCAGTGCTGGGACCCCAGCTATTTACAATTTATATTAATGACCTGGATGAGGGAATTGAAAGCAACATCTCCAAGTTTGCGGATGACACTAAGCTGGGGGGCAGTGTTAGCTGTGAGGAGGATGCTAGGAGACTGCAAGGTGACTTGGATAGGCTGGGTGAGTGGGCAAATGTTTGGCAGATGCAGTATAATGTGGATAAATGTGAGGTTATCCACTTTGGTGGCAAAAACGGGAAGGCAGACTATTATCTAAATGGTGGCCGATTAGGAAATGGGGAGATGCAGCGAGACCTGGGTGTCATGGTACACCACTCATTGAAAGTAGGCATGCAGGTGCAGCAGGCGGTGAAGAAAGCGAATGGTATGTTGGCCTTCATAGCAAGAGGATTTGAGTATAGGAGCAGGGAGGTTCTACTGCAGTTGTACAGGGTCTTGGTGAGACCACACCTGGAGTATTGCGTACAGTTTTGGTCTCCAAATCTGAGGAAGGACATTATAGCCATAAGAGGGAGTGCAGAGAAGGTTCACCAGACTGATTCCTGGGATGTCAGGACTTTCATATGAAGAAAGACTGGATAGACTTGGCTTATACTCGCTAGAATTTAGGAGATTGAGAGGGGATCTTATAGAAACGTACAAAATTCTTATGGGGTTGGACAGGCTAGATGTAGGAAGATTGTTCCCGATGTTGGGGAAGTCCAGGACAAGGGGTCACAGCTTAAGGATAAGGGGGAAATCCTTTAAGACCGAGATGAGGAAAAACTTTTTCACACAGAGAGTGGTGAATCTCTGGAACTCTCTGCCACAGAGGGTAGTTGAGGCCAGTTCATTGGCTATATTTAAGAGGGAGTTAGATGTGGCCCTTGTGGCTAAGGGGATCAGGGGGTATGGAGAGAAGGCAGGTACGGGATACTGAGTTGGATGATCAGCCATGATCATATTGAATGGCGGTGCAGGCTCGAGGGGCCGAATGGCCTACTCCTGCACCTATTTTCTATGTATCTGTGTATCAAAGCCAGTAAGCCAGATAGGTAGGTAGAATTATTGGAGGAGATTCTGAGGGATAAGATATACATAGGCAAGGCAACGGTTGATTAGTGATAGTCAGCATGGCTTTGCACATGGGAGATCATATCTCATGAATTTTATTGAGTTTTTTGAAGAAGCAACCAAGAATGTTAATGAGGACTGGTTCATAGACAGTCTGTACAGACCTCAGCAAGGCCTTTGATAAGGCTCCGTATGGTAGGTTACTCTGGAAGGTTAGATCTCATGCAATCCAGAGAGAGTTAGCTAACTGGATACATAATTGGCTTGATGGTAAGAAGCACAGGATGATGGAGGATGGTTGTTTTTCAGACTGGAGGCCCATGGCAAGTGGTGTGCCTCAGGGATCGATGCTCATTGTTGTTTGTCACAATGTGGATGAAAACGTACAAGACATGGTCAACAAGTTCACAGATGCCATTAAAATAGGTGGTAACATAGACAGTGAAGAAGATTATCAAGAATTGCAGTGGGATCTTGATGAGCTGGGTAAGTGGATCACGGAATGGCAAAAGGCAATTCACATCAGTGCAAGGTGTTGCATTTCGGGAAGTCAACTCACAGTGAATGGTAGGGCTCTGGAGAACATTATCGAAGAGAGTGACTTTGGCGTAGAAGTACATAAGTTGCGTGCTAATGGTGTTATGGATAGACAGAATGTTGAAGAAGGCGTTTGGCAAGATGGCCTTCATCAGTCAGGGAATTAAAGAAAATAGGATATTATGTTGCAGTTATACAAGACATTGGTGAGGCCGCACTTGAGATATTATGTTTAATGCTCCAAGAGCTGCCTCCAAACAGTCCAAGGGGTGGGTGCTGACCCATTCATTTCCTCCACGGATGCTGCACGACCTGCTGATTTCCTTCAGCACAGGAGTTTGCTCAGGATTCCAGATTCTGCAGTTCCCTGTGTTTCAGTATTGTGTCAGCCTGTTATAGGAAAGATGTCGTTACGCAGAAACAAGTACAGAAAATATTTTCAAGGATGTTGTTAATAGTTAAGGGACTGAGGTATATGGAGAGGTTGGACAAGCTGGGAATTTATTCCTTGGAGCATAGGAGACTGAACACTGATTTAATAGAGGTGTATAAAATCATGAGGGGCAATTTTAGGGTGAATACAGTCTTTTTCTCAGGTTTGGAGAAACAAGAAGTAAAGGGCATGTGTGTGAGATGCTTGACCAGCCTTTCCCTGTAACTCAATCTCTTGAATACTAGCAACATCCTTGTAAATCGTTTCTGTATTCTTTCCTGCTTAATGGGAAAGATTGAACAGGAACATGAGGGGCAATGGTTTCACACAGACGATGGTATATAAATGCAATGCGTGTTGAAGACATTTTGGAGGCAGGTACTATAGCAACATCTAAAGACAATTCGACAGGTACATGGATAGAAAAGGTTTAAAGAGATATGGATCAAACATGCAAACAGGACTGGGGTAGATGGTCAGTATGGACGAGTTGCTTCAAAGAACCTATTCCTGAGCTGCATGACTATGATTTTTTCATTATCGGAACACCATCCAGAGGTAAAGGAATTTTTATTAGCTCTGTGGCCTTAATGTTTTATTTACACTTTTGTTCCTGGGGATTAGGCATAGAAATTACACAGCCCTGTAGTAAATATCAAATGTCAAAGCTCAAGTTGGCATTAAATAGAAGCCAGTGTGGCTGTATGATTGCTGAACTATACGACTGGTTAATGGCTCAATTGTAATCATGTATTGTCTTTCCACTGGCTAGTTAGCACGCAACAAAAACTTTTCACTGTACCTCAGTACACGTGACAATAAACTAAACTGAACTGGACTGGTTAAGACAGGAGGGAAAGAAAAAAAGAGAACTAAAGGCTCGAGGGTTCCAGAACCAGGGGTCACAGTCTTAGAAGTCTTAGAATAAAGGGAAGGCCATTCAAGACTGAGGTGAGAAAAAAGTTTTCACCCTGGGAGTTGTGAATTTGTGGAATTCCCTGCCACAGAGGGCAGTGGAGGCCAAATCACTGGATGATTTAAGAGCGAGTTAGATAGAGCTCTAGAGGCTAGTGGAATCAAGGGATATGGGGAGAAGGCAGGCACGGGTTATTGATTGGTGACGATCAGCCATGATCACAATGAATGGCGGTGCAAGCTCGTAGGGCCGAATGGCCTCCTCCTGCACCTATTTTCTATGTTTCTATGTTTCTATGTTTCATTATCCTGACTTAAAAAGCAGTGGAAATACTGAAATGTATTATTAAGCCAAATGGCAACAAGGTGCTTGTAAAGTAAATATAGGATTAGTCAAAGCCAACAATGATTTGTGAAAGAGAAATCATGTCAGAAAAAATCTTTTATTTTTTAACCAACAGAATAGACGAAGGCAAAGCAATTGATGTTGTATATTTGGCTTATCGGTAGGGCATTACAAATGTTGGCACATAATGTTATTAAACAAAATTAAAGCACCTGGGTTGGGTAATGTATGGGTATGTATTGAGCATTAATTAGTGGACTGAAAACAGAGAATAAGAATGAATTGGTCATTTTGGGAAGATACATAACAGGGATCAGTGCTGGGATCTTGGCTGGTCACAAAGTGCATTAATGATTTCAATCAACGGATTAAGTATAACTATCCAAGTTTGCTGATGATACCAAGGTAGGTGACAGAGTGTTTGTGTGGTGGATGCAATGAGGGTCCAGTACGTTTCGATCAGCCAAATGAGAAGGATAGAAAATGGCAAATGAAGGTCATATTGGGTAGAAAAAAATAGAAAGGCAGTGTATAAAACTGGACACAGATTGTAAAATGTTGGTGTTCATAGGAATCTATCTGCCCCAGTACACAAATCAGTCAAAGTTAATATGCAGGTTCAGTAAGCAATTACAAAGGCATGCCGTACTTTATTGCAAGTGGATTTGAGTACAAAATTACTGAATGCATATTGTTCGAGTTATACAGGGTCCTGTGAGATAGCATCTGGAATATTGTTTACAGAGTCTCTGGTCTCCCTACCTACAGAAAAGCATACTTGGAACAGAGGGAGTTCAGCAAAGTTTCACCAGGTTGATTCCTGGGACGACAGATGTGTAGTAAGAGGAGATACCAAATCTAGAAGAACGTGAAGTGAACTCAATGAAGCATAAAAGTTATTTTGGGACTTGATAGAACTGATGCAAAGAAAATGTTTCCCTCAGCGGAAGGTATATAGAACTAGGGGGTCACCATCACAAAGTAAGGGTTGGCCATTTACGAAAGGGATGTGCAGAAAATTCTTCATCCAGATTAATGAAAGAATGAATGAATGAATTAATTAATTAATGATAGTTAGATAATGGTGTATTTTTTAATTTCAGGTGGGCTCAGTTGCTCATATATTCAAGGCTGAGATAAATAAGTTCTAACAGAATCATACAGTAAAACCCCTGTCTCACGGTGCGAGCTGACCCACGAAGTACCCCGAGCTTAAAACAAATTTAACTCGTGGTAATCACGTACAATTAACGTAGCGGGAACATCGGAACTCGTGGACGCAACTTAGCGACTCGTGGCGCTAACGGCAGGTACCCGTGAAACTTGGAAAAATTCAAACATGTTTAAAGTTTTCCACGAGTAAAATGTACTCTTGAGGTTAAAAATTGAAACATTTAAACACGTTGTAAGAACATAGTGGCCCGTGCGTTTACCTTAGTGACTCGTGAGTCTACCGTGCGAACTCTTTAACTCAGCGGGCAGGCAGCATCTCTGGAGAGAAGGAATGGGTGATGGGATGACATTTCCAAATTGGGGGGGAGTGGGGGGTTGGAGGAGGGAGGGGGGGGTGGAGGAGAGAGGGTGGAGAGTGGAGGGAGAGGAGGGGGAGACAGATGGGGGTGTCTTCATTCACTAGAGGCGGGTGACGGTCACTGAAACAGGCAGGTGAGATTTCACATCCACCTTGTGTGTGTGTGTCTCTCTCTCCCTCCCTCCCTGCCTCTCACACAGGCTGAGAGACTCTGCCTCTGTGAGTGTACGTCTCTTTCCCCCTCTCCCACACACAGTATGACCGAGGTAAGTCCATCTGTGTAAGTCCATCTGTGTCTCCCACATACACAGTAAAACTCTGCTTTGTGTGAGTATATACGTCACCCCCCATTTCTCTCTTTCTCCCCCCCCCACCTCTCTCTTTCCCTCCACCACCTCTCTCTTTCTCCCCCCACACACAATAAGACCGATGTATTCTGCTTAGTCTCTCTTCCCTCCCACACACAGATAGACCGAGGTCCTGTGCGCTCTTTCTCTCTCCCCCACAGTCACGCCGAAGTACACCACACTGCCTCTGTGCCTCTCTCTCTCTCTCTCTCCTTCATACACAGTCAGAGGTCCACACTGTCTCTGTGTGTCTCTCTCCCCTACACACACACACACAGACTGAGGTACACACTGCCAGTTGTGTGTGTGTGTCTGCCTCTGTCTCTCTCTCCCACACACACAGTTAAAGGTACTCCACGCTGCCTGTGTGTGTGTGTGTCTCTCTCTCTCTCTCTCTGTCCCACCCCCCACACCCACACCCAGTCAGTCAGTCAGAGGAGCTCCACACTGTGTGTGTGTGTGTGTGTGTGTGCGCCTCTGTCTCTCCCTATCACAGTCAGAGTGAGGTACTCCCCCCGCAGTCTCTCCGCGGCCTCTCCCCAGGCAGGGTGCATCTGCCTCAGGCTGCCCAGGCAGTCAAACACGAATCCGATGGCAGGCTCCATGCACAGCTCCTGCCGGCCGGCTGGGAGCGGCGACGGAGGACATGGGAAGTTGGCCACCAGCGTGGCAGTCTCGGCTCTCCATGCAGTCCGAGTCTCGCTGGATCCTCATAATCCTCTGCCTCTGTCAAATGGGTGAGTTTAACCTGACCCCCCCCCCCCCCAACCTCCCTCTACCTCAACTCACGCCTGGGCACCAAAGCAGCTCAGGAGGCGAACCCTGAGCTCCGTCTCCCAACAATCTGATGTGCGAATCCTTGCACATTCAAAGATTTCATCTCCAGTCTCCCCGCAGTGTGTAGACCTGGCAGTAAATTCAATTAAAATATAGCAAACCTCCGCCTGCTGGTCTTCTAACTACGTGATGTGTGTTTCAAACAAATCATCAGTATAACTGCTCTGGCACTGGACGGTGCGCATTTTCCCTTTGTAGGTCACATCAATAGATGCGGCCTTCAAAGCCGCAGGATGGAGATGTTGCTTATTAAAACAGACCTTCATTGAAGGTTGGTTCAAGAGTAACTCGGGAAAGGAACTTGTTAACTCGGGAGACCAACTTGGAACATCGCAGAAATGACAGTTAACGGCAAACTTGAGTCATACCCGTGGGAACTCGGTTAAACTCTTGATCATAAACTTGGAGTCTCGTACGCAACCACGAGTCTTTCACTCTGGGTCACTCGTGGGTCAACTCGCACCGTGAGACAGGGCTTTTAATCTGTTTAGAGTCGTACAACCAAGCCCTTCTGCCCAATATGCTCATGCCAACCAAGCTGTTCCATCTACACTAGTCTCATGTGTCCAAATGTATTTTAAATGTTTTTCCCCATTCATCTTAAAGCTGTGTTCTCTGACTCTTGATTCCCCTCTCTGAGTAAAAGACTGTGCATTTACATATTCTTCTTGTGATACTACACATATGGGGAATCAGAAACCAGAGAACATAGGTTTAAGGTGATAGAGGAAAGATTAAATAGGAACCTGAGGGGCACCTTTTTTTAAATAAAGGGTGGTGGGTATATCGAATGAGCTGCTAGAGGAGGTAGTTGAGGCAGGTACAATCACTTTTTTTTTTTAAATGACATTTTGACAAGTACATGCATAGGATAAGATTAGAAGGATATGGGCCAAACACAGGCAGGCGGGACTAATGTAGCTGGGGCATGTTGGGCCAAAGGGCCAAGTTGAATAGTTCCATGACTCTACATCATAATAAGCAGCAGAAGTAGGCCATACGGATTATCAAGTCTACTCCACCATTCAAACATGGCTGATCTTTCTATCTTTCCCTCTCAACGCCATTGTCTTCTCCCCATAACTCTAGATACCCTGACCAATCAAGTTTCTGTTAATCTCCGTCTTAAAAACACCAAATGACTTGGCCTCCACAACCGACTGTGGCAATAAATTCCACAGATTCACCACCCTCTGACTAAAGTAATTCCTCTTCATCTTTCTAAAGGTATGTCCTTTTATTCTGAGGCTGTGCCCTCTGGTTCTATGCTTTCCCACTAGTGAAAACATCCCCTCCACATCCACTCTATCTAGGCTTTTCGCTATTCAGTAAGTTTCAATGAGGTACCCCCTCATCCATCTAAACTCCAGTGAGTACAGGCCCAGTGCCGTCAAATGCTTATCATATGTTAACCCAGTCATATCAGGATCATTTTTGTAAATCTCCTCTGAACCCTCTCCAACGCCAGCACATCCTTCCTCACATATGGGGCCCAAAACTGTTCCCAATACACCAAATCCAGTCTGACCAGTGCCTTCTAAACATATCCAATCACTTACCAACTTCTACCAATGCACTGTAAAAAGGATTTTACTTCGGAGTCACGTGAGTGACTACGTGAAGAAGGCCGTCAGTCTGCATACGCGTCATTATGTCTAGCGCATTGCGCAACGGCTGACTGGCAGGCGCGCTGCTCCTGCCAGCGGTAAGTTTAAACCTGCAGGTAAGTTTTAAACTTTCCAGGTTATGTTTTCTCTTGCAAGAATCTCTTCTTACAGAGTTTTCCTGCTGGATTTCGGGGCGAAGTCGGGACGAGCCGCAGGGAAACCTTTATGGACCGTGGGTTATCCCAGTCACGGACCGCGGGGTTATCCCGGTCACGACCTCGGGGAATCCCGGCCACGGACCGCGGGGAACCGGCTACGGAGACCGCGGAAGTGCGGGTCGCGGTCGGCGGTCGAATTCGCCTTCCGAGTCGCTGGCAGTGGAGCCAGCGGCTTCAGACTGGTGCCGGTAGCACCTTGACAACCCCGCTTGGAGGGTATGCCACAAAGAAAGTCTGTACGGCCCGTTGACGCAAACGAGTCGGGCCAGGAGGATTCCTGATGGAGAGGATCCCCTCCTTCAATGGGTAGCGTCTTCGGACGTCTAACCCACATGGAGCACCTGATGGAGAGGTGCTCCACAATGGTATGCTCCAAAGGAGGGAGTTATATCACTGCGGGTCTCCTCGGGGGCCCGCGGCAGCGGCACCTGTTACAGGGCTGCACAGTGTCTCCATCTCTGAGGAGGGGAGCATTCGGGGTCAGTCTTGTCTGACTCGGAGTTCGGAGGTATAGCCGGGGAGCATACCACGAGGCACGAAGGATATGGTCAGTGGAGGGGCCATATCAGCGCAGGTCTCCTCGGGGGCCTGCGGCAGCACCTGTTTCAGGGCTGCTTACTATCGTCCTCGCTATGGAGAGGAGTGCGAGGGGTCAGTGTGTAACTGACTCCAAACTCGGAAGTCCGGGGACCATACTGGAGCACATGTGTGAGGTACAAGAAATAACCTGTCATGGCATCCAGGTTTGCGACATCCTCGCAAACGAAGGAGCTGCTGCAGGAAGAGTTGGTTCCAGCCGTTGGCAGCAAAACCTCACGTCACGTCATAACAGGAACAGGTGATGGCTGTGAGATACCTTGCACCTGTAAATTGTTCCTGAAAGTGCCGGCAGTGAACAGCGCTATCAGGGGTGACATTGGGGCAGGAAATGAAACCAGCCGCCAAATCTTCTCTTCAGGGAAAACCTATCCAACAGGTAAGACCTGGATGAGGAAGCTAAAGCTGTCGAACTAATCATACCACAACGAGTATAGCTTCATCGTTGTGGCGTCAACACACCCCACGCCTCCATCGGCAGTAAGCGATTCACTGAAGCTGATGGCAGCCTGTAAGCTGGGCAAAGGTCTTTTAGGCCAAGGCCCAAGCCGGTCTCAGGAAAAATGTGGAATCCACGCACCCTACCAGTCCTACTCTCCAATCAAGGACGGAAATAGAACCCGCATCAGGGGCCTTTGGGCTTACCATAAGACCACCGGTAACCATGAAGGTAGGTGGGTCTGGTTCTTTCCGAAATATGGGGTATGTGGACCATTTACGTTGGTAATATTTACACTTGTTTTTTGTACAAATGACAATGTGAACATGTGAATAGTTTATACTGCACAGTATACAAGGGTTCCAAGCAGGCTTGGAAATGTGGCCAGAGTTGTCCTTCGAAGCAGGATCAGTATTATGGCCAGGATTGCCTTTTGAGACAGGCTCGGAAATATGACCAGAGTGTTTTTTCAAGGCAGGTTCGGAACTATGGCAGGCGTGGCCTGATCATTGTGTAAGGTGCAGGATGTGGGTTCATCCTTGATTTAACTTGCATGTGCAGTATAGACATTTCAGCATAGCAAACTTCGTTACTGTCTAACAACTGATTTCCATAGGATCTTTATGGCATGCATTGATCTCAAAAATACATACTATTCAGTTCTCATTCACAGGGATCACCGGAGATATTTTGAAATTTAGCTGGATGGGGCAATGATAACAGTTAAAGTGTTGCAAAATTTGCTAACTTCATTTCCCATGCTATTTACCAAATTACTAAAACCGGCGCTTGGGCTGCTCAGAGCTCAAAAACACTTGTTATGGCCCAGCTGCAAAAACAGGAAAGCAGACTATTATCTAAATGGTGGCCGACTAGGAAAAGGGGAGATGCAGCGAGACCTGGGTGTCATGGTACACCAGTCATTGAAAGTAGGCATGCAGGTGCAGCAGGCAGTGAAGAAAGCGAATGGTATGTTAGCTTTCATAGCAAAAGGATTTGAGTATAGGAGCAGGGAGGTTCTACTGCAGTTGTACAGGGTCTTGGTGAGACCACACCTGGAGTATTGCGTACAGTTTTGGTCTCCAAATCTGAGGAAGGACATTATTGCCATAGAGGGAGTGCAGAGAAGGTTCACCAGACTGATTCCTGGGATGTCAGGACTGTTTTATGAAGAAAGACTGGATAGACTTGGTTTATACTCTCTAGAATTTAGGAGATTGAGAGGGGATCTTATAGAAACTTACAAAATTCTTAAGGGGTTGGACAGGCTAGATGCAGGAAGATTGCTCCCGATGTTGGGGAGGTCCAGGACAAGGGGTCACAGCTTAAGGATAAGGGGGAAATCCTTTAAAACCGAGATGAGAAGAACTTTTTTCACACAGAGAGTGGTGAATCTCTGGAACTCTCTGCCACAGAGGGTAGTCGAGACCAGTTCATTGGCTATATTTAAGAGGGAGTTAGATGTGGCCCTTGTGGCTAAAGGGATCAGAGGGTATGGAGAGAAGGCAGGTACGGGATACTGAGTTGGATGATCAGCCATGATCATATTGAATGGCGGTGCAGGCTCGAAGGGCCGAATGGCCTACTCCTGCACCTAATTTCTATGTTTCTATGTTTCTATATTCTAAACGCTGTATTTTGCTAAAATTAACTGTTTCAGCCGCACACTATATTTGAGAAATTGGAGTTTCTCATCCATCCAGTTAAAATTTAAGTTGATACCAACTAGAGTTATTGATTATTGGGATTTACCTTTAAATCTATTAATTTGTCTGTGACTCCGCCCTGGGGCAAGAGATTGGAATTAATAAAAGCCTGTAACAACCTTGTTGTTATGAAGCAGCCTTTATTCATCAAGTGTAATTGGCAATATAGTGGCTGTGTTTCAGCTGTGCATTTGGACCTTTGCATTATCAGACCTTACAACGTGCAAAGGAGTAACCTCTTAAACATAGAAACATAGAAAATAGGTGCAGGAGGAGGCCATTCAGCCCTTCCAGCCAGCACCGCCATTCATTATGATCATGGCTGATCGTCCCCTATCAATAGCCCGTGCCTGCCTTCTCCCCTTAGCCCTTGACTCCACTAGCCCCTAGAGCTCTATCTAACTCTCTCTTAAATCCATCCAGTGATTTGGCCTCCACTGCCCTCTGTGGCAGGGAATTCCATAAATTCACAACTCTCTGGGTGAAAAAGTGTTTTCTCACCTCAGTCTTAAATGACCTCCCCTTTATTCTAAGACTGTAGCCCCTGGTTCTGGACTCGCCCAACATTGGGAACATTTTTCCTGCAGCTAGCTTGTCCAGTCCTTTTATAATTTTATATGTTTCTATAAGATACCCCCTCATCCTTCTAAACTCCAGTGAATACAAGCCTAGTCTTTTCAATCTTTCCTCATAGGATAGTCCCGCCATCCCAGGGATCAATCTCGTGAACCTACGCTGCACTGCCTCAATCACAAGGATGTCCTTCCTCAAATTAGGAGACCAAAACTGTACACAATACTCCAGATGTGGTCTCACCAGAGCCCTATACAACTGCAGAAGAACCTCTTTACTCCTATACTGAAATCCTCTTGTTATGAAGGCCAACATTCCATTAGCTTTCTTCACAGCCTACTGTACCTGCACGCCAACTTTCAGTTGCCGGTGTACAAGGACACCCAGGTCTCGCTGTACCTCCCCCTTACCTAACCTAACCCCATTGAGATAATAATCTTCCCCCTTGTTTTTGCCGCCAAAGTGGATAACCTCACATTTACCTATATTATACTGCATCTGCCACGCATCTGCCCACTCACTCAACCTGTCCAGGTCACCCTGCAACCTCCTAACATCCTCTTCACAGTTCACACTGCCACCCAGCTTTGTGTCATCCGCAAACTTGCAAGTGTTGCTCCTAATTCCCTCTTCCAAATCATTAATATATATGGTAAACAGTTGCGGCCCCAACACCAAGCCTTGCGGCACTCCACTCGCCACTGCCTGCCATTCTGAAAAGGACCCGTTCACTCCTACTCTTTGCTTCCGGTCTGCCAATCAATTTTCTATCCATGTCAACACCCTACCCCCAATACCATGTGCTCTCATTTTAGTCACCAATCTCCCGTGCGGGACCTTATCAAAGGCTTTCTGAAAGTCTAGATACACTACATCCACTGGCACCCCTTCATCCATTTTACTTGTCACATCCTCAAAAAATTCCAGAAGATTAGTCAAGCATGATTTCCCTTTCATAAATCCATGTTGACTTGGACTAATCCTTTTACCGCTATCCAAATGCCCCATTATTACCTCTTTAATAATTGACTCCAGCATCTTTCCAACCACCGAAGTCAGGCTAACTGGTCTGTAATTCCCCGTTTTCTCTCTCGCTCCTTTCTTGAAAAGTGAGATAACATTAGCTATCCTCCAATCCACAGGAACTGATCCTGAATCTATTGAGCATTGGAAAATGATCACCAATGCATCCACTATTTCTAGAGCCACCTCCCTGAGGACCCTGGGATGCAGACCATCAAGCCCAGGGGATTTATCATCCTTCAGTCCCATTAGCCTACCCAATACTATTTCTCGCCTAATGAAAATTTATTTCAGTTCCTCTACCCCCTTAGATCCTCTGTCCTCCAGTACATCTGGGAGATTGTCTGTGTCTTCCTTAGTGAAGACAGATCTGAAGTACCTATTCAACTCTTCTGCCATTTCCTTGTTGCCCATAATAATTTCACCCGTGTCTGCCTTCAAGGGACCCACATTTGACTTTGCTACTCTTTTTCCCTTAACATATCTAAAGAAGCTTTTACTGTCCTTCTTTATATTCCTGGCCAGCTTCCCTTCGTACTTCATCTTTTCAGCCCGTATTGCCCGTTTTGTTTCCTTCTGTTGTCCTGTGAAAGTTTCCCAATCCTCTGGCTTCCGGCTACACTTTGCTGTGTTATACATCTTTTCTTTTAGTTTTATTCTATCCCTAACTTCTCTTGTCAGCCACGGTTGCCTCCTACTCCCCTTAGAATCTTTCTTCCTTTTTGGAATGAAATGATCCTGCGTCTCCCGGATTATGCCCAGAAATTCTTGCCATTGCTGTTCCACTGTCATTCCTGCTAGGATCCCTTTCCAGTCTACTTTGGCCAGCTCCCCTCTCATGCCTTCATAGTCCCCTTTGTTCAACTACATCACTGCCACTTCCGATTTAACGTTCTCCTTCTCAAATTGCAGATTAAAACTATTCATATTATGATCACTACCTCCAAGCGGTTCCTTTACCTCGAGTTCTCTTATCATATCTGGTTCATTGGACAACACTAAATCCAGAATTGCCTTTTCTCTGGTCGGCTCCATTACAAGCTGCTCTAAGAATCCATCTCGGAGGCATTCTACAAACTCTCTTTCTTGGGGTCTTGAACCAACCTGATTTTCCCAGTCTACCTGCATATTGAAATCCCCCATCACCACAGTGGCATTACCTTTGTTACATGCCAGTTTTAACTCCTGCTGCAACTTACACCCTACATCCGGGCTAGTATTTGGGGGTCTGTAATGAACACCAATTAGTGTCTTCTTGCCTTCACAATTCCTCAACTCAATCCACAGTGACTATACCTCGTCAGTCCCTATGTCTTCCCTCGCAAGGGACTGAATTCCCTCCCTCACCACCAGAGCTACCCCCCCTCCTCTGCCCACCTGCCTGTCCATTCTATAGGATGTATAACCCTGAATATTAAGTTCCCAGGCCCAATCCTCCTGCAGCCACGTCTCAGTAATCCCCACAATGTCATATCTACCAACCTGTAACAGCCTCAAGCTCATCTACTTTACTTCTTATACTTCGCGCATTCATATACAATACTTTTAATTCCTTACGCATCTCACCTTTCACATCGATCCCTATTACACTTGGCCATACTCTCCTATCCCTTTGTGAGCTTCCTTTCCCGTTAATTCTGGGGTCATTAACCCTCCCTTTACTCTCTTTCCCTTTAACTCCATCCTCAACCCCACCCCCATTATTCAGTTTAAAACCACCCGTGTAGCAGTGGCAAACCTGCCTGCCAGAATGCTGGTCCCCCACTTGTTAAGATGCAATCCGTCCATTTTGTACAGTTCCCCCTTACCCCAAAACAGATCCCAGTGATCTAAGAATCTAAATCCCTGCCCCTTGCACCAGTTCCTCAGCCACACATTCAGGTCCTGTATCTCCCTGTTCCTGCTCTCGCCTGCACGAGGAACTGGAAGCAAACCGGAGATAACAACCCTGGAGGTCCTGCTTTTCAGCATTTTTCCGAGCTCTCTAAAGTCACGCTGCAGAATATTCATCCCCTTCTTTCCGATATCGTTTGTGCCGACATGCACTACCACTTCCGGCTGTTCACCTTCGCCCTTGAGGATTTTCTGCACTCTGTCCGTGACATCCTGGATCCTGGCACCAGGAAGGCAGCACACCATCCTCGAATCCCGTCTGTTGCTGCAGAAACCCCTGTCCGTACCTCTCACAATGGAGTCTCCCACTACAATGGCGTTGCCTGACGTTGGCCTCTTTGGTTTTGGCTCAACAGCCCTTTTTGCTTCGCAAGCCAGTCCGCCGCTCAGTGTGATAACGTCTTCTGTCCCGACGGCTTCTAAGTGGGTGAACCTGTTCACAAGAGGTACAACACCCGGGGACGTTTGCATTCCATGCTTCCCTCCCTTTCTCACTGTCTCCCACCTTCTCTCTTAGGTGTAACAATCTTACTGTAGGACTTGTCGAGGAACGACTCAGTTTCTCGGACGAACCTGAGGTCATCCACTTGCTTCTCCAGTTCCCCAACACGGTCCTTCAGGAGCTGTACCTGGATGCACTTCTCACATTTGTAGCAGCCAGAGGCACCAGCAGTGTCCTTGACCTCCCACATACTGCAAGCATCACACTGAATCAGCTTGCTTGACATCTCCTTCTTTCGTCTCTCCCTCTCCAGCATTTTGCGTAGCCTCCTCTCCTCAGCCTCCTCGCCGAAGACTCTCGAGCCAAAGACTCGCACTTTTCTCACAGGGCACTTCCCTCACAAGGCTGCTCCCTAAGAGCCAAATGCTTACATTGATTGATAAATTGCCTAATTTACCAATTTACAAACCAAATTCCTCAGTTTTAAACCTCTGACTCACTTCTAACTCTCCTCCCACTCGGGCTAGAGCCAAACAGTGTTTTCTCCTGCTTCTCTTTGTTGCTGTTTCTTCCAAATCCACGGGAGCTCTGAGTCATGTAGGTCATTAAGTGCCATGTAGGTCATTATTAACAGACCTATGCTATTACCAGCTGAAGCTATCAAAGTCACAATGGTGGACGAACAGTGTTCAACATTGCTCCTCTAATTTTTGCTCAGTACTCTTCAGTTATATTACAAACTGATGCTAGTGCTCAAAGATGAAAAATCACGAATACCATCTCTAGTTACGGAGGCGGATGGGATTTGCATGAGTTACCAATTCTTCAGTTATATGGTATCAACTACCTATAGACACTAGGTGTATTCCATGGGTTAAAGTTTATTGTGCGAATATGCATAATCTGCATGCTCAACCAAGTTGATACACTATGGTGGTGGCACATGTTAATCACATGGGTGCAGTCAAGTTAAATATCCTGTGATAATTTACTTAACCTCACTTGGCGCTGATCATCACATAAAATCTATGACAACACAGAATGGATGTTGTATCACAAAGTATTTAATGACATTGTGGTTCGATGAAACACCGAATATCAATATGTTTGAATCCAGGCTCAATCACTAGTTGGAAAAATATATGGCACAGTAGCGATAGATGATTCTCGCTACACTGAGGAGGAATGTTCTTTATGTCTTTCCTCCATTTTGCCTCATCAGTCGGGTCTTGCACTAAATCCAGCAAGATCTCGCTTCAGGCATTTCGTACTGCCTGACTGGCCTATGCAGCCATGGTTCCCGCTAATGTTGGGAATGATAATAGGACCTTATATGGTAATCCTAAACACAAAAATTTGCCGGTTCACCCCGTGACTCGGGAAACCATCCTCTGCATGATAAAATCAATTTATAGACTTGCAGACTCTGAGAAGACCATTCCGGCGGCTCGGGTTGCCAGACCGATCTATGTACGTGCTCACTGCAGAGTGCAGGGATAGCACTGAAAAGCAGTACATTTTCCTCATCAGGAGATGGGAAGTGTTTTGTTTAAATGCCAATGTTACATATAATACGGCACGGATAACTAACGTCTCAGAGTTCATTTTCAGATGGGTCTTTGACAATTAATTTAGTTATAGTACCATTAACTGTGCCAACGTGCCTTCTCATCATATTTGCTGCAGCAATCGGGACCCACTCTGTCGGGTCTCACCCTCTGATATCCAGATTTATAAAGGATATCTTTAACGTAAATTCTCCCAGGCCCAGGTACTCGGAGATATGGGATGTCAGCATTGTGCTAAACCTGCTTCGCCGGTGGGGCCCAGCTACATCTCTATCCCTGGTCCAACTCACTTACAAAGTGGTTATGCTCATGGCGCTAGTCTCAGCGCAACGGGTCCAGCCACTACTTAAATTACGACTGGACAGGATGGTTACATCTGCTAATATATAATATGTTATGTTTATGATGTAGTTAAGCAGAGCAGACCAGGGGCGTCAGGTCCCAAACAAGTTTTCATGGCATACCCCATGGACCTTTGGTTGTGTGTCGTCACACATTTACAACAATATGTCAAGGTCACCAAGAGCCTTAGAGGCTCTGCACTAGCAATGATTGTTAGTTACTAAAAACCTCATAAAAGGTATCAATCCAGACCATCTCCAGGTGGTCAAAACGGGGTTTGGCGTATGCAGGAGTAGATACTAATATTTTCTAATCTCACTCCACTAGGGCTGCTACAACATCAGCAGCAAGGGTTATGTACGTTCCACTGGACCACATCCTAGCAGCTGCAGGATGGTCAAACGAACGAACTTTCCAACATTTTATAGTGACCCATTGCCAGACCGGGGGTATTTGCCAAATTCCATTTATGTTCTGTTTCATAGTTTCCCCCCAGGATGGGAGGGGCACTATTATTTTCCTTTGATGATTAAAACATCAGCATTTTTAACAAACTATGTCATGTCTGAATGCATTAATCTTTTTCACTCATCCATGGTCAATTGATGCGGTGTGTGACGCTTGGACTCGTATCCGGCATGAAATCACAGAGCTTTGAAGTCTTCACGTAGTCACTCACGTGACTCCGAAGTAAAATAGTAAGATTAAATGAGAACTTACCAGTTTGAAGTTTGATCTTTATTTTATGAGGAGTTACGATGAGCGATTACGTGCCCACCGCTCCCAACCCTCATATTTTGAAGGTCATCTGGTAGTTTCAAGTTCTCTCCAATCTTACTATGTTCAGGTCAACTACTGTTATCTGTATTTCACACCGCTGCTTTGAAGATTGACGCGCATGCGGGCTGACGGCCTTCTTCACATAATCGCTCACCGTAACTCCTCATAAAATAAAGATCAAACTTCAAACTGGTAAGTTCTCATTTAATCTTACTATTCTATCAGTATGCTATGGTACCTTGTAACAGCAATAACACTACCCACGCTCACAGGAAATTGCTGAGATTTATGGATGCAACCCAGTCCATCACGCAAACCTGCATCTAAACTTCAGCCTCTTACTTTAATCCCTAGGTACACTAAAAAGGCTGGAGAAACTCAGCGGGTGCAGCAGCATCTATGGAGCGAAGGAGATAGGCAACGTTTCGGGCCGAAACCCTTCTTCACACTGATGGGGGGTGGGGGGAGGCGGGGAGAAGAAAGGAAAAAGGAGGAGGAGGAGCCCGGGGGCTGAGGGAGAGGTAGGAAGGGGAGGAGACAGCAAGGGTTAACTGAATTGTGAGAATTCAATGTTTAATCCCTAGTCACTTGAACAGGTACATGGATAGGAAACATTTAGGATATGGGCCAAAGGGACCTGTTGGGATGAGGCATCTTGATCGGCATGGATGAGTTCGGCCAAAGGGCCTGTTTCCGTGCTGTATGACTATGATTATGACTATGACCACAAAAAGATCACCCCTCAGCCTCCTGTGCTTCAAGGAATATAGTCCCAGCCTGCCCAACCTCTCCCTATAGCTCAGCCCCTCAAGTCTGGCAACATCCTCATAAATCTTCTCTGCACTCCTTCCAGCTTTATAACATCCTTCCAAAACTGAACACAATACTCCAAATACAGCCTCATGAATGTATGAGGCCATATGTTATGTATACCAACATACCAACGTCTATACTTAATATCCTGACTGATGAAGGCCAATGTACCCAAAGCCTTCTTGACCATTCTATCTGCCTGTGATGCCACTTTCATGGAACTATGTACCTGCACTCCTCAGTCCCTCTGCCTACTCCCCAGGGCCCTGCCATTTACTGTGTTGGTCCTGCCCTGGTTTGACTTCCCAAAATGCAACACCTCACTTATCTGCTAGTTCACTGAAATATTGATCAATTTATCAATATTTCAGTGAACTAGCGAAGAATGTTCTTAACATATTTAGTTATTAATAAAATGTACTTAAATACTCTGAAATGAGAGAAAATGTAATTATTTAAAATAAATAACAGAAGCCGAAGCATTTAGCAGCATGAATTGTATATCATTTGGTAAAAATTGGTGCATCTAACTGATTGTAACGAGACTGCATGACATCTACATTTCTTGCCTAATGCTGTCCCGTTGTCCACAGCTGATTTTTCTGTTTCTCTGGCAGTATGACCATTCAACTAGCATACAAGTTCAGCTAAATGACCTGCTTCTTCACTTTAATTCTCCTATAATTTAAAAAATCGGTCTTAGATTACAAAATCTGTGCAAAATGTCAGGTAAATTTTTCTCTCCAATTTTTTATGAATTCCAATTTCCCCTGTTAACAGCAGGGAAACCTGAAACTGATACCTGCAACGATAAAACATGAAGTAGATTACTTAACTATAACCAATTTATACTTTGTAAGAATTTTATATTTCCCAAGTTTATTTTCATTGCTGCTTCCCCCCATCTGTTTTTCTTAAGCAGTCTAAAACACAATGAAGTATCTCATCGGAGCATGGAAACTTTACAAAGGGGCTAAACGGTCAGGCAGTAGAGCATAATTAATATGCAAGTGGTTAACCGATTGAAGATGAAGTATGTGAAAACTATGGTGAATTCAGTGATCTACATGAGCTTGTATCTGACCTCCAGCTTGATTCAAAACTTTGCCCTTCACCATGTGGGATGTGGTGAGACATGGTTAACTGAACCCCAGTGCCCTGTTGGCTATCAGTTAGCACAACACAGGTCTACATGTCAGCAGACTGGGGAAGACACCCAAGCTCAACCGTTTTCCCACACAATAACCTCTTATATCAGAGGTCACTAAATAACACTGGGAAGCTGTGCCTTTTGCCTCCTTTGGTCCATTGTAATGCGTCTCCTATCAACCAAAAGAGATCAGGATGAAACCTCTCTCGTTTCTAGAGTTCAACTACGTATGTGTGTTGAACTCTAGTTGTGCACGACCTGGGGCTCCAGTTGTGGAGCTGCGGACTACTCACCGTCACGGGGCTGGCCGAGTCCGGAGCGGGTGGAGCTGTGGTGGAGACAATCGCTGCTGCGACCCGACCCCCGGAGATTCGGAGGCTACAACCGCGGGTCTGGCGGACGGCAACACTGGGAGCCCACGGGTCCCCTGGTGGGAGACCGCTTTTCGGGGCTTCCGCAGCAGCGACTTCTCCCGCCCGAGTTGCGGGGTTGAAGAGCACCTGGAGCGGGGCTTTATCCCCCCGCGCGGCTTGGAATGGCCTCCGAACTTTGCGGGCGCGCGCCGGGGCTCTAACACCAAGACCCGGTGCGCGACCTTGCATTAACCGGCGTGGCTTTAATGGCCGCGGGATAATCACCATCGCCCGCCGGGGGCTTTGACTTTGACTCTGACATCGGGGGAGGGGGGGAGTGCAGTGGAGAGATACGTTTTTTTTGCCTTCCATCACAGCGCTGTGATGGATGTATGTGTAAATTGTGTTGTGTCTCGGGTCTTCTTCGTTTTGTATTGTATGGCTGCAGAAACAACATTGCGTTTGGACCTCAAGGGGTCCAAATGACAAATTTGTCCAAAAGACAAATAAAATTGAATTGAATTGAATTGATTTGAAATAAATAACTGCAGATGCTGGTTTATACCAAAGATAGACAAATGCTGGAGTACCTCAGTGGGTCAGGCTGCATCTCTGGAGAAAAAGGATGGGTGATGTTTCGGGTCGGGACATTTCTTCAGACTACTCTTTAGAGTCCTTAGATTCTTTAAAGTCTGAAGAAGGGTCTCAACCCGAAATGTCACCCATCCTTTTTCTCCAGAGATGCTGCTGACCCGCTGAGTTAATCCAGTACTTTGTATCTATCTTGTTTGTTGTTTATAAACATGGAGTTGGCAAAAGCACAAATTTAGAAAAATCTGTTATATTTGCACAAGTAGTTACTTTCCTTTTTTATTTTAACAGGGTTATTGGAAGTGTTTCCCAACTTGATGAATTTGGAAGAGTGTTCCATTGTCCGAAAGGAGCCCCAATGAATCCCATTGAAAAGTGTTCAGTGTGGTGATTTCAAATTTGCATACTTTGAAATACACAGGTTTTTTTAAGTGTCCAATAAAATGTGGTTGGTTCTTTTTATTGTCTTGATTGCATTTTTAATTTCTAAAATAAAAACACATGAATTCTAGCTATTAAGAAAAACAGAATATTTCTATTAATTACTTGCTAAGAAAATCTTTGTGTAAGCAGTTCTTCTGTTCAAATAATATATTTTGTTTCACCATGCCTTGTAATAAGTCATTCACAGTTCTAAGAGATCAATATGTGTTTTTTTCATAATTGCACTGTTCATGTTGCCAAATAAACCACGAGGCTTAAATTGGTTGATTATTTGTACACTCTACTATATACCTGTAAATAAAAATGTCAAAAAGAAAATCAACAGATTCTTGTCACTTTAAATCCACAGCAGAAAGAAAAAATTGCACTGAGAAACCTAAAGTACCCAGTTTTACAAAGGTAGTGATAAAACTTAACGTATTGATTTGTATTACATGTTTCTCACAGAGTGAGATCAGAGCACCCAGAGTCAGAAAGCTGAACATGGAATGTCCACAAGAAATGTGATGAGTATGTACAGGTAAATGATGTGTTAGCAGAGGAATGCCAAGAGATCCTTGCTACATCCAAGAGATTATCTCAGCACTAACATCACAACTTGCATCTAACAATAACAATGTTTGATGTTAAATGTTATTTAAGGAGTTAATGTTAGAAGAAATTTAAAAGAAAATATAATGAAGAGGGAAAATACTAGCTAAATGGGGGAATTGGATGGCTGAAGAAAATGTCACAAACGTGAATGGAGCATATGAATTAGGACAGAATGTGAAGGCTGAGAGAATTTAGAAGGGTGTTGTTTATTCAAAAGAAAGCTTGGATAGAATTACTGACATTCCGTGATTATAGTACAAGGAATTAAAAAAAAATTGGCATCCAGAGGGAATACACTGGTTGGAGAAATTGAGTAGCTGAGGAAATGTCACCAAATTTGCAGATTTTTATAAGGAGGATTGCTAGCCCAGCATATTGATAAAGCATCAGAATTTAAATCCAGTCATCAATGGGATTGTGCTTTTAATCTCGTGATCAAATATTCTGGAGGGAAGAAGTAGTTTAGAGGAGCTAATTGATGATTTTTTAGTACAGCTGCTTCATATTAGATTCAGTGCTAAATAGGATAAAGACCAGTAATTCTGGTACGATAGAACAAGATTATGAAAGGCCAAATATTAATTAAAAATTATAAATGATAAATCAAAATCGTAATTACTAATTACCATGCAGGTAATGTTATCTGGCTATAGCTTATGGGAGTTGAGGAAGCCACAATACGTTTAGGTTGATTATTGCCACATGTTCTGAGGTACAGTGAAAAGTTTAGTTTTGCATGCTATCCAATAATCAGATCAGATAATACAGTGGCACAGTGGTAGAGATACTGCTTTACAGCGTCAGAGACCTGGGTTGAATCCTGACCAGGGGTAGTTTGTACATTCTCCCTGTGACCACATGGGTTTTCTGCAGGTGCATTTCCTCCTACATTCCATGACGTGCATGTTTGTAGGTAAATTGGCTTCTGTAAATTGCCCCTAGTGTGTAGGATGCAAAACTGTGTTAACATTGAACTAGTGTACGGGTAATTGATGGTCGGCATGGACGGTGGGCCGGAGGGTCTGTTTCCACCTTGTATTTCTAAACTAAACTAAGACAAAACTGGAGTCATCTCCAGTTGAATGCCTCAGCTCAAGGAACCTCAACTCGAGTTGATGTTCCAGAGTTTGAGCTTCAGCCACTTTAGTGCATCCTGGCAAGGGAAAAAATATCTGGAAAACTTGTGGCAGAAGGTACTCTTGAAAGAGCTAATAGTCAGATCTAAAATGGTGTCGTTCTTCCACAAAAACATGGTCTAGTAGAACAAAAGAATGGCTCTGTGCCAAGTCTGAATGACTTTGCAAATTATATGGAATACAATATGGAGGACAGGTTGTCTTTTTAATAAAGACATTAAGATGCTTAATAACATGTGCTCTTTCAAGGCCATAAAGAAGCCAAGATTGAAAAAAATAGCTGACGCTCCAGAGATAAGTAATAACTTATTATTGGATGAGCTTGATGAGGACCCAGCTTTTCCTATATTCTGAAAGGCTATAGAATCTTTCAGTCATGCCATATTCAGACTCGGTAGGAGTGTTTTACTGATAAGAAAAATGTATAATTGTGCTAACTTTCCTTTGTTCTTTGAGTGGAGCCCGAGAAGCACTGAGCAACATTTGTGCTCATTGTAGATCTTGCCACTCCTGTCTGATGAATCAATTAAAGATTGCCATGGTTTACCTTTAACAATGTTGTTGCTATCTGCTTTTTAAGAGACAAACTTTGACATTTGGCTGTAGTTGGCAGGGATCTCGCTAGGACCAGCAATAGATGACTGAGTAAGAGGGTGCAGTTGACCGGGATCTGCAGGGGAGAAAACTGAGCTCTAGTCCGACCCTTTGAGTCCGACCTCC
This sequence comes from Malacoraja senta, assembly GCA_038087875.1. Lineage (NCBI taxonomy): Eukaryota > Metazoa > Chordata > Chondrichthyes > Rajiformes > Rajidae > Malacoraja > Malacoraja senta. The sequence goes on from JAXLNO010001295.1 coordinate 43,788, forward strand.
CGAAGAAGCTCCCAGAAAAAACTAAGGTCCTTCAGTCTGAGGTTGATCTGGTTCCCAGACAAGATCCTTAGAAGCAGACAGTGAAGGTAAGATCACTTGTGTAAAGGATTGGCTTGTGTATTGAATTGGGTAAAGTAAAGGATTGGGCACGGCAAACTAAAGAGGTTTTGTCACAAGTAAAGGATTGGGCACGGCAGACTACAAAGACTGTTTTGACTTTGCTACCAGAGAGAGTAGCCAGGATTTGGGCATTACAGACTGCAAAGGTTTGTTACTAATATAAAAGATTGGGCATAACAGGCTGAAAAAGTTGGTTACAATTTATGTACTAAGTAAGTAGTGATTTGGAGATTGGATAGACATGGAAATAATTTGGATAAGAGTGACGGAAAGACGGCTGTACAACACATGAGTTATTTGTGTCATAAGAACAACAAGGATTTTACTTCGGAGTCACATGAGTGACTACGTGAAGAAGAGCCCATCCAGCCGCACACGCGTCATCATCGTCAGACGCATAGCGCAGCGGAGCTCCTCCAAACCGGTAAGTAAAAAGCCTGAAGGTAAGTGTTTACTTGCGTTTTTCAGGTCACTTTCTTCAGAGAACTTGTAGTTGGAACAACACAAGTTAGAATGGAGAAAGGATGTAAGAAGCGTACCGCAGGTCAACTGGAGAAAGACCGCGGGTCTGCGAGTAGCGGGCACCCTTTTGAGGAGTAGGTGGCAGCAAGGCCATCGACTTTTAAATACGGTTTAAAATAAAAAAAAAAAAAAATACCATTGTAGCACCATTAGGGCGCAAGATAGAAAAAAGGCCGGGTGGCCAGCAGACTCTGTAGGAGTCAGACCGGAGGATCCCCGCCTCAGGCAGACATTTTGTCTATTCGAGGTCCGCGTTGGCCTACGGGAGAACCAGCGCAAGGAGTGCCTGGGGAAGGTCCGGCTTAGCGTTGGCCTACAGGAGAGGCAGCGCAGGGAGTGCTTTGGAAGGTCCGGCTCAGCGTTGGCCTACGTGAGAGCCAGCGCAGGGAGTACTTGGGAAGGTCCGGCTCAGCGTTGGCCTACAGGAGAGCCAGCATGAGCAATGCCTGGATAAGGGCATTTTATGCGTTGGCCTACAGGAGAGCCAGCGCCAACTATGTCTGGAGGAACACAGTTTAAACGTTGGCCTACAGGAGAGCCAGCACCAGCAGCACCTGAAAGAGGGCTGCCTATGCGTGGGCCTACAGGAGAGCCCGCGTGGCGAGCACCTGGAAAAGGGTTTACTATGCGTAGGCCTATGGGAGAGCCAGCACTAGAAATACCTGAAGCAGGATGCCAGTTTGCCTCCTCCATGAGGAGGATTATTTTACGCAGCAAAGATTCAGATGACGAATCATATGAGGACCAGAGCCCAATAACAGAGCCTAAAGGACCAGGTTTGGCACAATATATAAAATTTGTGGTTCCAAAACTATCAGGGGAACCATTGGGAGAAATTAGCAATGTCAATAAATTACTTGCTCTCCCAGCAGCTCCAGGTTCTGACCATGCATGAGCTGTCAAAAAAAAAATGAAACCCGCAGAATTGAGCAAGCAGTCTCAGCGGTGAGAAAATGACAGAGGGTGTTGAAATTGCTGGTTCAGGCATTACGGCTTTGGCCAGAGGTTTGGATGGAGAGCATGTGTCTGTATCACAACAAGGTTGACTTAGCACTCATGTGTAGTGCGCACTTTGAAATAAACTGTATTTATAAAAGTGCTATAAGACCTAACATATACCCTAAGTTTGTGGGGCTCTGTAAACCATCTAATATTCAATTGCCTAAAATCTGTTTTTGGAAAGAATCTAGCCAAAAAAAGGTAAAAGACCTCAATGAAGCCGTCGGTGATTGGCAGATCAAATCGAAGGCAGTTTTCCCTACCAACGTGTGGTGATTGGGGCCAGTGAAAGATCAAATTGGTCTTTCCCATATTTGCGTTATTGGCGCACTGCTCCTGAGGTATGTGGAGGTTACAATATTCCCACTAAGATCAGGGGATAACAATTGCCATAGGCAAACCCTGAGGTAGGGGGTCTGGTTCTGTAAGAGACATATTAATGTTTTACACGTACAAGTTGGGGAAGATTACAATTCTTCCTAAAAGAATGCCAATCTGATGTATTTATACTGTACAGTATTGTGGGGTTTAGAATTGAATCTACCCATATTTGGATTCTCCTACTCAGCATATTTCAAACCGGACATATATTTTCTCAAAAGAAGAGAATATGCAAATTCAGGCAGAACTTGATATATCGTGTAAAAAGAGGTATTTAAGAAGTCAGTTCACCATCACCACCAATTTGTGCCGAGTATTTTATTAGAGCAAATAAGGATGGTGGGTGTAGAATTATTCTAGATCTGACAAGTCTTAACACTTTTTTGTACAGTATAAAAAACAGTTTTGGAGACATTTGCCAATGCTATACAGCTAATTTCAAGAAAATGCTATATGGCTAGCATAGATCTTAAAGATGCATATTACTGTGTGTCTGTACATAGTAATAATCATAGATATTTAAAATTTAACTGGATGAGTCAATTATGGCAATTTAAAGCATTGTATTAGGATTTAACCTCAGCTCTGAAACTATTTACCAAATTGTTAAAACCAATCTTAGCACTACTAAGAGCTCAGGGCCATTTGGTAATGGCCTATTTGGATATATTCTGATTGTAGGAAACACTCGGGCTACAACAGAACCATCAGTGTCAAGAATCAAGCTCACTTTGGAGAGGCTGGGATTTATTATCCATCCAGATAAATCCAAACTATTACATAGAAAAATAGAAACATAGAAATTAGGTGCAGGAGTAGGCCATTCGGCCCTTCGAGCCTGCACCGCCATTCAATATGATCATGGCTGATCATCCAACTCAGTATCCCGTACCTGCCTTCTCTCCATACCCTCTGATCCCTTTAGCCACAAGGGCCACATCTAGCTCCCTCTTAAATATAGCCAATGAACTGGCCTCGACTACCCTCTGTGGCAGAGAGTTCCAGAGATTCACCACTCTCTCTGTGAAAAAAGTTCTTCTCATCTCGGTTTTAAAGGATTTCCCCCTTATCCTTAAGCTGTGACCCCTTGTCCTGGACTTCCCCAACATCGGGAGCAATCTTCCTGCATCTAGCCTGTCCAACTCCTTAAGAATTTTGTAAGTTTCTATAAGATCCCCTCTCAATCTCCTAAATTCTGGAGAGTATAAACCAAGTCTATCCAGTCTTTCTTCATAAGACAGTCCTGACATCCCAGGAATCAGTCTGGTGAACCTTCTCTGCACTCCCTCTATGGCAATAATGTCCTTCCTCAGATTTGGAGACCAAAACTGTACGCAATACTCCAGGTGTGGTCTCACCAAGACCATGTACAACTGCAGTAGAACCTCCCTGCTCCTATACTCAAATCCTTTTGCTATGAAAGCTAACATACCATTCGCTTTCTTCACTGCCTGCTGCACCTGCATGCCTACTTTCAATGACTGGTGTACCATGACACCCAGGTCTCGCTGCATCTCCCCTTTTCCTAGTCGGCCACCATTTAGAAAATAGTCTGCTTTCCTGTTTTTGCCACCAAAATGGATAACCTCACATTTATCCACATTATACTGCATCTGCCAAACATTTGCCCACTCACCCAGCCTATCCAAGTCACCTTGCAGTCTCCTAGCATCCTCCTCACAGCTAACACTGCCCCCCAGCTTAGTGTCATCCGCAAACTTGGAGATATTGCCTTCAATTCCCTCATCCAGGTCATTAATATATATTGTAAATAGCTGGAGTCCCAGCACTGAGCCTTGCGGTACCCCACTAGTCACTGCCTGCCATTGTGAAAAGGACCCGTTTACTCCTACTCTTTGCTTCCTGTTTGCCAGCCAGTTCTCTATCCATATCAATACTGAACTCCCAATGCCATGTGCTTTAAGTTTGTATACTAATCTCTTATGTGGGACCTTGTCGAAAGCCTTCTGGAAGTCCAGATACACCACATCCACTGGTTCTCCCCTATCCACGCTACTAGTTACATCCTCGAAAAATTCTATAAGATTCATCAGACATGATTTACCTTTCGTAAATCCATGCTGACTTTGTCCAATGATTTCACCACTTTCCAAATGTGCTGCTATCCCATCTTTAATAACTGACTCTAGCAGTTTCCCCACTACCGATGTTAGACTAACTGGTCTGTAATTCCCCGTTTTCTCTCTCCCTCCCTTCTTAAAAAGTGGGGTTACGTTTGCTACCCGCCAATCCTCAGGAACTACTCCAGAATCTAAAGAATTTTGAAAGATTATTACTAATGCATCCACTATTTCTGGAGCTACTTCCTTGAGTACTCTGGGATGCAGCCTATCTGGCCCTGGAGATTTATCGGCCTTTAATCCATTCAATTTACCCAAAACCACTTCCCGACTAACCTGGATTTCACTCAATTCCTCCAACTCCTTTGACCCGCGGTCCCCTGCTATTTCCGGCAGATTATTTATGTCTTCCTTAGTGAAGACGGAACCAAAGTAGTTATTCAATTGGTCCGCCATATCCTTGTTCCCCATGATCAACTCACCTGTTTCTGACTGCAAGGGACCTACATTTGTTTTAACTAATCTCTTTCTTTTTACATATTTATAAAAACTTTTGCAGTCAGTTTTTATGTTCCCTGCCAGTTTTCTTTCATAATCTATTTTTCCTTTCCTAATTAAGCCCTTTGTCTTCCTCTGCTGGTCTCTGAATTTCTCCCAGTCCTCTGGTATGCTGCTTTTTCTGGCTAATTTGTACGCATCATCTTTCGCTTTGATACCATCCCTGATTTCCCTTGTTATCCACGGATGCACTACCTTCCCTGATTTATTCTTTTGCCAAACTGGGATGAACAATTTTTGTAGTTCATCCATGCAGTCTTTAAATGTCTTCCATTGCATGTCCACCGTCAACCCTTTTAGAATTAATTGCCAGTCAATCATGGCCAATTCATGTCTCATACCCTCAAAGTTACCTTTCTTTAAGTTCAGAACCATTGTTTTTGAATTAACAATGTCACTCTCCATCCTAATGAAGAACTCAACCATATTATGATCACTCTTGCCCAAGGGGGCACGTACAACAAGACTGCTAACTAACCCTTCCTCATTACTCAATACCCAGTCTAAAATAGCCTGCTCTCTCGTTGGTTCCTCTACATGTTGATTTAGATAACTATCCCGCATACTTTCCAAGAAATCCTCTTCCTCAGCACCCCTGCCAATTTGATTCACCCAATCTATATGTAGATTGAAGTCACCCATTATAACTGTTTTGCCTTTGTCGCACGCATTTCTAATTTCCTGTTTGATACCATCTCCAACTTCACTACTACTGTTAGGTGGCCTGTACACAACACCCACCAGCGTTTTCTGCCCCTTAGTGTTTCGCAGCTCTACCCATACCGATTCCACATCCTCAAACCTAATGTCCTTCCTTTCCATTGCGTTAATCTCCTCTCTAATCATCAATGCTACCCCACCTCCTTTTCCTTTCTCTCTATCCCTCCTGAATATTGAATATCCCTGGATGTTCAGCTCCCAGCCTTGGTCACCCTGGAGCCATATCTCCGTGATCCCAACTATATCATAGTCATTAATAGCTATCTGCACATTCAACTCATCCACCTTATTACGAATACCAAGCACAGTAATTGATTACTTGGGTTTAATTATTAAATCAGAACACATGGTAGTGATTCCGCCCAAGGATAAAGGCTGCATTTAATTGGAAGTTGTATTAAGCTCATTACATAGCACCAACCCTCAATTAGGCAGGTAGCAAGCCTGCTTTGCAAACTAATTCCTCATTTCCGGCTGTACAATTTAGATCGCTGCATTATCAGCATTTACAGCAAGCATAGGTACAGGCATTGAGGATACATTCAGGGCATTTTGCCAGGCCCATGTAATTGCCAGTTGCAGTTATTACTGGAATACTATGGTGGATCATGAGTGTCTCAAATGCTTCCAGAGAGATCCTGGATGAAACACCTTCCATTATTCTACAGACTAATTTTAGTGCTCTAGGTTGGGGTGAGCTGTGGAGGTAGATGGAATGTGGAGAAAGTACCTTTGATCCAATAACAAGGGATCATTTAATGAGAGTTTTTAGGAACATTTTATGGGCCTAAAGCTTATTGCAAAGTTTGCATGTATAGGTACAGATTGACAAACACTACGGAATAGAAACGTATGTTAATCATTTGAGGGGTATTAAGTCAGAATCTTGTGATAGATTGGCTAACGTGATCTGGACCTGGTGTTTTTACCAGAAATATTTGGTTTCGGCAATCTACCTACCAGGTAGATTCAAAATAGTTGCAGACTCAAGGTCATGTAAATTCAATGACAATACAGAATGGATGTTGGATCGTGACAAATTTAATAATATTGTTGCACGGTTGGGGATGCCAGAGATTGACTTGTTTGCATCCAGACTTAACCACCAATTACCTAAATATGTGTCATGGGAACCTGATCCTGGGGCAGTAGCGGTGGATGCTTCTCGCTGCATTGGGGTAGAATGTTTTTGTATGCATTTTCTCCATTTTGCCTCATTTAGTCAGTGTATACAGAAGATCAAACAGGACTCCGCTTCGGGAGTATTGGTGGTACCAGATTGGCCTACACAACCATGGTACTGTCTGTGTTAAAAATGATCACAAAGCCCCTTATGATTTTCCCGAACAGAATTAACCTGTTTGTGCACCCTATAACTGATGAGTCACATCCTTTACATAATCGTATTGGTTTGTGGTTTGCATTCTAAGGAGTGCCATATCTCGGAAGAGGACTATCAGATCGTACTGTGGATGATATTGCGGAAACCTGGAGGGATAGTACCCAGAAGCAGTACATTTCTTACATAAGGAAATGGGAGGTGTTTTGCTTAAGGCAGAATATTACATATCACACTGCAGACATCTCAGACGTGTTAGAGTTTCTGTCAACTCTTTATTTTGATTGGCAGTTAAGCTATAGTGCTATCAATACTGCAAGGAGTGCCCTCTCTGCATATCTATGGAGGGAATCAGTACAAAATCCTGTAGGGTCACACCCTTTGGTCTGTAGATTTATGAAGGGAATTTTCAATTCTAAGCCTCCTAGACACAGGTATACAGAAATCTGGAATGTAAGAGATGTGCTAATGCTCTTTTGTCAATGGACTCCTATTGCAGTGCTGTCCTTGGCCAAAATTACCATGAAGGTAGTCATGCTCAGGGCACTGGTTTCAGCACATAGAGTGCAAACATTGCAGAAAATACGAATAGACATGATGGAAATAGCAACAGATGCTATTACGTTCTATGTCTATGATTTGCTTAAACAGACTAGACCTGGAGTCACAGGGTGTAAGTTGGGGTTTTCAGCATATCCTACGTCTATGTGTAGTATCACATTTACGATGTTATATTGGTATATGTGATAGATACTGATACAGGTATTGATACTGACAAATTTAAATCTCATTCCACCAGGGCGGCATCAACATCGGCGGCCAAGGATTTGGATGTTCCAATAGACCATATCCTCGCGGCCGCAGGATGGGTAAGTGAAAGGATGTTTCACAAGTATTACCATAAGGAGATTACAGTACCTGTGGTTATTTGGTGGTGCTGTTTTGCATTCAGTATTAAGTTTCCCCTTGTGATAAAGGGGTTACTATTGTGGTGATAAATTAACCATTAACTGGTTGCATCCATGTTGTGGTTATGCATTGTTGATTGCTTTACTTATTTAGAGTCAATCAATGCAGTGAGCGCCTGGATTTGAATCTACGGCGTGAAATCACAGAGCTTTGAAATCTTCACGTAGTCACTCACGTGTCTCCGAAGTAAAATAGTAAGATTAAACGAGAACTTACCAGTTTGAAGTTTGATCTTTATTTTATGAGGAGTTACGATGAGGGACTTCGTGCCCTCCGCTCCCACCCCTCATAAAGGTCAAGCTGGTAGTTCTAGTCTTTACGTATCTTACTATCATACCAGTAATTATTATCTGTGATTTCACACCGCTGCTTTGAAGATTGACGCGTGTGCGGCTGGACGGGCTCTTCTTCACGTAGTCCCTCATCGTAACTCCTCATAAAATAAAGATCAAACTTCAAACTGGTAAGTTCTCGTTTAATCTTACTATTATAGAATATTGAATTATAAATTGACCAAACGTTTGAGTGATGAGTCTTGGCCAGTAGGAGAAATATGGAATGTGGAGACTATTGAAGGCAGAGAGAGAGAGAGAGAGAGAGAGAGTGAGGCAGAAAAGAACTGGGTGGAGACCCGAGATAGGAGTTGGATGGATTACGTCTGTAAAAGAGGGATTGAATTGAGGAATAAAGATGGAACTATTAAGGATGGAAAGTACTTCAGATGGAATGCCAGTGGGCAGAGGAATAGGAGATAAGGGCTAAGGCAGAGAAAGAAAACGCTGATAAGAGTTCGGAGAACAAACCCGGTACTGGTCAGTCCTCTATAGACCCTATGAGGGCATGGCGACCCTGTCTATAGAAGAAGGGATAGGTGGCCAATCACAATCTGGATCACTGTTCAATCACAGCTCGGACCACTCCCAATTTGAACATTACCCCGCCCACCATTACAATAAACTACTCCCTTTGTTCATTTTAAAATGTCACTCCAACAAGAAGACAACTTTTGCAAGCCCTCCCAGAGTCCCAGTTCACAAAGTCTCCCAGGGGAATGCCCTAGCTTACGAATTCTGCAAATTGGCCTCCACAGAAACAATGATTCTTTTAAACAGAACGGCGTCATCAGACAAGGGAGGGGAATGTAAAGTTAATAGAGAGACGTCTCTAATGTGCCACGCGATTTTTTTGGAAACGAGGGGGCTGCGCCACTTTGGCTAACTCCTCTCGGATAAATTTGTGTACCTGATGTATGTTTTGCCCGTCTTTTGTACGTTTTCTTTTAATGTTCGAAGGGAAGTATTTGTTCTAAACCCAAAGCTCTCTCAATATATTCTAGGATGTTCTTTCAAGTTGTCACTCATCCAAGTTCTGTGCCTTAGCAGACTTGATAGATCTTCACGTTCTTTCGAGTTGTCACTCATCCAAGTTCTGTCCCTTATCAGACTAGAGAGCTCACTGTTCTTTTCAAGGCCAAGCTGCCGAGATACTTGCAGCTCTATGTGCAGGAGTTCGCTTTGTTTCATTTCTCCCAAAGCCTATCGGGATACTTGACATCCAGTCGCAGGCTATATTTATATATTCATATGTATGCCCCTTTTGATGAAATAGTCCATGTCCGATGAAATAGGATGTCATTGAATGAGCTTGCAATCTATGAAAATTAATTGCTTATTCTTTGTTTTCTCTTAACTTTAAGTTTATTTTCATCCTATTTCTTACCTTTTGAATTGAGTTCAAATAGAGACCTGAATTCCACGATGGCCATGTGGCATCCAGGTAGATAATAATAATAATAATAATGGATTGGATTTATATAGCGCCTTTCTAATACCCAAGGCGCTTTACATCGCATTATTCATTCACTCCTCAGTCACACTCGGTGGTGGTGAGCTACTTCTGTAGCCACAGCTGCCCTGGGGCAGACTGACGGAAGCGTGGCTGCTAATTTGCGCCTACGGCCCCTCCGACCACCACCAATCACTCACACACATTCACACACATTCACACACATTCACACACATTCACACACATTCACACGCAGGCAAAGGTGGGTGAAGTGTCTTGCCCAAGGACACAACGACAGTATGCACTCCAAGCGGGATTCGAACCGGCTACCTTCCGGTTGCCAGCCGAACACTTAGCCCATTGCGCCATCTGTCGTCCTACTGCGCCATCTGTCGTCCTAGATGTGTTAGATGAGATTGGAGATGCCTTTATCTCAGAACAAAATCTGTTAATTTGAAATTGTAAATTTGGGGAGATAGATTGGAACAATAGGGAATATTTTTAAATTGTTTTAAAAAAAAACATCAGCGATGAATTAATTACATACGCACAGCAATTAAGCACAACCTTGTCAGTTTTGCATTCACAGGGGTTGAAAACGCAGAAGCCACTGCCAGTTGAACATAGACACAGTCCATACTACTGGGAGACTACATACTAATAAGGCACTGGGATCGGACAAAATTGGGACTGTGTTGGAGGGGACTGTACCAGGTGCTACTACGACACAAACCGCCGTGAAGATTGAAGATTACCCCCGTTGGAGACATCTGATATGATTGACTGTAAATGGAGGAGAACCAAGAAACGACTATTGATCCTCCTTTTTATCCTGAGGTTGGCCCAGATGGGCTGGACGTGGGGAACAACCCCTGCACCAAGACGTTTATAACACTTCCCAAGATGGATCCATTACCACATGTTCTTGAAGTAACCAGAAAAAGGTGGCAGCTTATCCCGGAACTACAGACCGAGCTGAAACAGATAAGAAATGTGCTCACCAATGCCCAGTCTGAAAATGACCATCTCGCTTCCAACACACAGCAGCTGAAGCAGAGCAATCAGGTTGTGGAGTTGAAAAGCCTTGATTTTGGAGTGCAACTCAGTTACAGAACTGGATTGAGGTAAATCCCAGCTGGGATCAAAGTGAGGAGCTGAGTTGGGATGGATCAGACAGACAGTTCGCATTGATGGAGAAGGAAGAAGAATGCTGGTTTCACACGCTGATGGACAACTTGGGAGAAAGAACGACAACATTTGTGAAAAGTACATTTGTGATGAATGGGGACAGACTTTCAAACAGCAGAAACACCTGTCAGTTCACCAACTGCGCCATACTGGAGCAAAACCTTTGCAGTGTGAAGTTTGTGGTTTCCAGTGCAGGCAAAGAGCATTCTTGAAATACCATATGACCAAGCACAAGGCAGAAGCTGAACTTAAATTTGCTTGTGATCAATGTGAGAAGCGGTTCAGAAAGGCTCACAATTTGAATGTTCATATGTCCATGGTTCATCCCTTGATCCAGAATACAGATAAAAACAAACCTACTGAAATTGAATCGTCAGCTAAGTATAGAAACATTAATTAAGCAGGAACCCAGTTAATAGTTATTCAACAGCTAAATGATGAGTCTAAAGAATCTTGCACCCTTTTTCAGTGTCAGCAAGACACAAAGGATTGACATGAATAAATGCAATCAAGGCTTGCTCACCTAAAATAGGTAGAACAAAGGAAAGGTTAGTCTGGAGAATATAGTTCTGAGCATTATAGCACACCAGTTCCAGAGACAAAGTCCAATGTCTGCAATGGGGTAGAGGTGAATCAGGCAGAATGCTAGCAATTGGAAGGACTGTTCAGAACTCTGATAACAGAGGGGAAGAAGCTAGTTGGTGTTGTGGTGAGGTAGGATTTCACTTTGCCACAGTATATCTGTAGGAACTGTCACGCTCATTTTTATAAGTGTTGGACTATCTTGAAAAACGTAATTCAAAAAGTAAATACTTCACCAGTAGCTACAGTACAACATGGACAAAAGGCTAGCAGATGTGTTGCAGCAACTGAACAATCTCCATTAAGAAATTCTGTGTCTGGTGACTTTAAGCAGATGTTAAACGACGGTTTCTTGGTTGCAAGCCCACAGGGTCTACAGATTTTGGTCACCTGGGCTCACCATCATGGTAGTAGCTGTGGTTCTCAGCCACATGTACAGAGTGTTTTAAAAGCAGAGTATCGAGGAGTAGTCGGTGCTGTGTAGGGGTGTCCAGAGAGCCACAGTTACATCCTGGACATGCCTTCAAGTCGCAGCATTGTTTTGAATGAGGGACAGTGCCCATCCAGTAGAAATAAGGACTCAATGGAGGAAGTTCTGGATGGTTCAATAACCCTTTCACCTCGGAATGGAACAGTGACTGAAAATGGTGAGGGTGATAATGTTGCGAAACATCAACCTGTCCCAGTGTTAGCAGACTTTCAGCCTTGTACATACAGTGGAGCTACTTCACGGTCGGTGGATGTGGACAACTCAGAATCCCCCTTGAAGAAGGATATGTTCTTGCGCTCAGATCCTGAATATACAGAGTGCTCTTGGGAAAAAGTTTAGGTACAAGATGCAACTCAACCATTAAATGTGAAAAAAAAACAGTTAACTGCAATGAAGCATCTTGTTCTATAAGAAATGATGTTGCGGATGGATTGGAGTCCAGTGATCTTTCTGAAAGGTATTTATCAAGTGAAGATGACAGAGAAATGAAAGTTAAGAATGGCTCTTCAGATGAGTCTTTTCAACCATATTGGAAGAAGAAGAGTAAGTTACCAGTTAAGGTGTAATATTAAGGATGTGAAGAAACACTGGACAAAAACGTGGCCTGAAATCAAAGTCAAACTTAGAAAGGGAAGACTTCCCCACCGTGTATCGATGTCAGTATAAGGGTTGCTGTGCTGTTTACAGAGGAGTTGACGGACTTAAGAAACACATACAAGAGCAGCATGAAGAGGTGCGTGAAAGACCTTGCCCCCACCCAGGAGGTAACAAGGTGTTTCTGATTGATCGCTATCTGCAGCGTCATGTAAATCTGATCCATACAGAAAAAAGAACATCTTTACAGATCAGGATGAAGTGCAAAGCCTTTGGTCACAACTTCAGAAAGACAAACCACATTTGATCAACAATCTTGAAGCATTTTGAGCTCTATCGTATGACCAAGGGTCTAGAGAGAGAGAAGCTGAACATTTTGAAACAGATGGACCTCTTGAAAGAGATTATGCATAACCCTATCCAGGAAGACAATGACTCAGACCTGGTGGGTAATCAGTGTGATGACAATTAGGACATTGATGAGGATGGCAATGACGGCATTTCTGATGAGAAGGACAATTGCCGTTTTGTTCCCAACCCTGACCAGATCGATGCTAATGGTGACAGCAGAGGAGACACCTGCAAGGACGACTTTGACAACAACATCCCAGATATCTATGTCATGTGCCCTGAGAACAGCGGCATTACTGAGACTGACCTGAGGAAGTTCCAAAGGGGATGATGCAGATCGTTCCTAACTGGGTAGTGCGCAACAAGAGCAGGAATTTACTGTAGACCGCCAACTCCGACACTGGCCTTGCTGTCGGATTCGAGGAGTTCAACGCCATCAACTTCAGTGGCATCTTCTACGTCAACACAGACCACAATCTACGCTGGCTTTGTCTTTGGCTTCCAGTCCAGCAGCCGCTTCTACGTGGTGATGTGGAACCAGGCCACCTAAAACCTACTGGAAGGAGAAGCTGTCCAAACCAATGGATACGCTAGCGTCGCGCTCAAGGTGGTGAACGCCACCACAGGCCGAGAGGGGAGGGGGAACACCTGTGCAACGCTCTCCGAAGAGACTGGCAACACCCTCGGACAGGTGCGAACTTTATGGCACAACCCTAATATCGGCTGAAAGGATTACACAGCCTACAGCTGGCACCTGATCCATCGACCCTAAACAAGCTTCATCAGGATGGTTGTCAATGAAGAGAGTGAGAACTGGTTGCCATACCATTGGTTTGATGGACTTTGGGGTACTATTGAACTGTAGCCATACCTTTGGTTTGGTGGACTTTGGGGTACTGTGATACATTATGGCTCTATTATTCTGCTATTCATTGCTCTAATGCTTGCGACCATTGTCTGTACCTACCGAGGATTGTGAATGTTATAATGTTTGATAAAAAGGAGGGAATGAAAGAGCTAATAGTCAAATCTAAAATGGAGTCATTCTTCCACAAAAGCATGGTCTAGTAGAACAAAAGAATGGCTCGGTGCCAAGTCTGAATGATTTGCAAATTATATGGAACACAATATGGAGGACAGGTTATCTTTTTAATAAAGACATTAAGATGGAAACCTGCTTAATAACATGTGCTCTTTTAAGGGCATAAAGAAGACAAGATTGAAAAAAATAGCTGACGCTCCAGAGATAAGTAATAACTTGTTATTGGATGAGCTTGATTTGGACCCAGCTTTTCCTATATTCTGGAAGGCTATAGAATCTTTCAATCATGCCATATTCAGACTTGGTAGGAGTGTTTTACTGATAAGAAAAATGTATAATTGTGCTAACTTTCCTTTGTTCTGTGAGTGGAGCCCGAGAACCACTGAGCAACATTTGTGCTCATTGTAGATCTTGCCACTCCCATCTGACGAATCAATTAAGATTGCCATGGTTTACCTTAAACAATTTTGTTGCTATCTGCTTTTTAAGAGACGAACTTTGACACTCTCACCCCATGAGGTAAGTAGAATGGATTTGTTCAGTGGATAGTGACATAAAGGTGTGATCATGAGTGAGTCAACATCATGCAGGTAGTTTTTCAGAAGACTCACCCTTTGCAGCTGGGGAGAGACTGCAGAGAAAATAAGGAAACCAACTGAAACTCTGTGATGCAGTGGATCTTTCAAATTAAGTCCTGATGTAGTGTGTGCAGTTCTGATCATCCATCCCATTGCAGGATGTGAAATCTTAGGAGGGTGCAGAAGAGGTTTACCAGAATGCTGCTTGCATTAGAGTGTATTAGCTGTAAGTAGAGTAGGAAGGAACTGCAGATGCTGGTTTAAATTGAAGGTGGACACAAAATGCTGGTGTAACTCAGCGGGTCAGGCAGCATCTCTGGAGAAAAGGAATGGGTGATGTTTCGGGTCGGGTCTGAAGAAGGGTCTCGACCCGAATCGTCACCGTTCCTTCTCTCCAGAGATGCTGCCTGACCCGCTGAGTTACTCCAGCATTTTGTGTCTACCTTAGCTGCAAGTAGAGGTGGGACAAACTTACTTTTTTTTTCTCTGGAACGTTGGAGGCTGATGAGAGACCTAACACAAGTATATCTATTTCTGAGAGGCATAGATAGAGTAGTCAGAATCTTTTGCTAGGGTGGAAATATTAGAGACTAGAGGACATTAATGCTTTGATAGGAATAGGAATAATTTATTGTCACATGTGACTAGGCACAGTGATATTGTTTGCTTGCATACACAATGTATACAAATAGCAGCCACCTACGCCGCTGACAAAGTTACAAAGCATGCCGGCTCCTCCTTTTGTTCCCCCAAAAGTTCCTCCATGCTGGGTCCCCATTGTCCTTGGTCCCCCCCCCATTGTCCATTGTTCTCCCCCCCTCCCTCACGACAGTCGCCCCACACCGGGTCCTCCATTGTTCTTCCCCTCCCCCCCTCACGGTGGTCCTCCACTCTCTCATCGACCGCGGGTAGGAGGGATAAAATTTACAGATATGCCAGACAAGTTTTTTTACACGTGCAGTGGTGGTTGCCTGGGACACACTGCCAGAGATGGTTGTTGAGGCAGATATGGTAGTGGCAATTAATAAGCTTGCCACTACCGGCATGTGAATGCTCATGGAAAGGAGGGACATGGATTACGTGCAGGCAGAAGAAATTAGTTTAATCTGGCACCATGTTCAGCACAGAAATTGTGTGCCAAAGGACCTATCCCTGTGCTATATGTTCTATGATGATGTGCAGTTACTAGATTTAGGGAGATAGATACTGCTGTCTGCAACTGCAAATGTATATTCAAAAGGTTGTGTTGCCTGCCAGCTGAATAAGGATGCTACTGCAGTATAAAAAATGAGTGACGATAATCTGTCTGACAAGAAAGGGCCGAGTGTACAAAGGACAAAGGACATTTATTTTTCACGTACACCAATTGGTGCAGTGAAATTTGTCTGCATCTTCAAATAGAATCAGAGTAGGGAAAAAGATAAAATTAAAGGCTATTTACGGCGGCATGTAGCATTTGCAACAAGATGAAATTTAAATAATTCTGATAGCTATTTCCAAGATATTTATGTGGTGACCCAGGCTGAGAAGGATACACAGATAGGAAGGTTGGCTCTGATAAAAAAAGTATAAGATTGCCATAGGAGTGAGAAATAATCTGGACTCAGAAGCTCAAAGTATGGAATCAATTTGGGTGGAGACAGGAAATAGCAATATTTGTTCTTTGATGAGGTCGGAGTATAATTCAAAAACATGTTTAGGGCTTGCAAGCTAGATATTGCAATGATCATGTGTGCCCTCAATGTTCGTGTTGAGATGAGGAAACAGATCATATGGTGGATGCTGGTAGACAAAAATGCTGGAGAAACTCAGCGGGTGAGGCAGTATCTATGGAGCGAAGGATTAGGCGACGCTCCATAGATGCTGCCTCACCCGCTGAGTTTCTCCAGCAGTTTTGTCTACCTTCGATTTTTCCAGCATCTGCAGTTCTTTGTTAAACATACAGTGGATGCTGGATAGTTTCTTAGAATATGTTGTGGCCATTTTACATTTTCTCATTAATAATTATACATTGTTACCTTAGAATGAATACCCTGGAGAAAAATGGGGTAACGTTCTATGTTCCCTCCAGAACCTGTGTCAAGCTCTTGAGTCAAGGTACTGCTCACCTGTGGACTTTGCCAGGATGTTGACCTCCTAACCTATTCCAGAATAGTTCATAAAATAATAAAATCACTCTGGGACAGGGAATATTGGGTTTTTTTTAAACATTGGCAACAATAAACAGTTGTCTATGGTGGAGCGTGGTGTTGTGTTCAAAGCGAGAGTTCTTCTTTCATAAACACTAGTCCGAGCAAAAAACAAACTGCTGGGAATGGGACACGAGTGCTGCAAATGGCGGGTCAGCGCCGTGCGCCACGGCTGGTGTCCGCTCCCCCCGAGGTACATCTCCATCAAAGATGATGGACTTGATCTCTATCGCCCGCATCTGCGGTCCGGCCGCTTCCCACTGTCATAATCGGGGTCCCACTGTCATAATTTCTTGTTGGAAGCGAATTAAAACAAAACTGTTCTACATCGGGCCGGCACGGGTTTGAATTGGCCCACATCTGTTTTTGCTTTACATAAACGACATCCATGAAAAAGTCGCAAGCACGACCAGACTATTCGCTGATGATTGTTTGCTGTACCGTCCAATTAAGTCAGCTGATGATGAAGATGCTCTCCAAAAGGATCTCGATACAATGGTTGAGTGGTCACACCAATGGGGCATGCAGTTCAACCCTTGCAAATGTGAAACCATGCGTGTCACCAGAAAGAGGAATCCAGGCGAAACATCGTACAATATACTTGGTACCACCCTTGAAGAATCCAAACAAACCAAGTATCTTGGCATCAAATTGCAGAATGATCTGCGTTGGAATGGTCAGACTCATCATGCAACGGTGAAAGCAACAGGTGTCCTAAATTTTCTGAGGCGCAACTTTCATCATTGTTCAACTTCTGTCAAGGAGAAGCTATACTTCACCCTCATTAGACCTCATTTGGACTACGCAGTTGCAGCATGGGACCCATACACAAATAAAAACATTTCTTCCATCGAACGTGTCCAAAGACAGGCAGCTCGATTTGTTACTAACACCTATGAGAGAGAAGCGAGTGTTACCAAACTTCTGAATTCTCTGGGGTGGAACCCTCTCCAAGACAGACGTGAAGCTCACCGTTTGACCTGTTTTTACAAAATGTTAAATGGTCAGCTCAACATAGATTACAAGACCTACACCAAACCCAAACCAATTAGGAGCAGACGAGGGCATTCGATCCAATTTGTGATTCCAGCTACCAAGACAGATGTGTACAGCAATTCATTCTTCCCCCGCACAATTAAAGCATGGAATAATCTCCACCCTACTTTAGTTACCCAACCAGATGCAACTACATTTAAGGTAGCTCTTTCTTCCCAAAAACCCTTTCTGGCTTAAGTCCCCCCTCCACCACCTCCAGTTTAAATTCCATTTGGAATATTTTGGAGGACCAAGAAACCAAGAACCAAGAAGAATTCAAATATTGCCATGACGACGAACCGCCAACCGCCGCCCTGAGGCGGGCCCCCGGGGACGATGGACAGTTGCCTGGGCTAATCGGAGCACGCGCTGGCTGCAGGAGGTTCCCGCGAAGCAAGGACCTGACTGAGGGAGAGGTGCCGCCTCCTCTGTACAGGCCGGGCCGCCGCCGCCTCCTCCTCGTTTACAGGCCGGGCCGCTGCCGCCTCCTCTCTATCGGCCGGACCACTGCTGCCGCCTCCTCGTGTACTGGCCGGGCCGCCGCCGCCTCCTCTCTACCGGCCGGACCACCACCACCGCCTCCTCCTCGTTTACTGGCCGGGCCGCCGCCGCCTCCTCTCTACCGGCCGGACCACCACCGCCTCCTCCTCTGTACAGGCCGGACCACCACCGCCGCCTCCTCCTCGTGTACAGGCTGGACCACCACCGCCTCCTCTGTACAGGCCGGACCACCACCGCCGCCTCCTCCTCGTGTACAGGCTGGACCACCACCACCTCTGTACAGGCCAGACCACCACCACCGCCTCCTCCTCGTGTACAGGCCGGACCACCGCCTCCTCTGTACAGGCCGGACCACCACCACCGCCTCCTCCTCTGTACAGGCCGGACCACCACCACCGCCTCCTCCTCTGTACAGGCCGGACCACCGCCTCCTCTGTACAGGCCGGACCACCACCACCGCCTCCTCCTCTGTACAGGCCGGACCACCACCGCCGCCTCCTCCTCGTGTACAGGCCGGACCACCACCACCGCCTCCTCCTCTGTACAGGCCGGACCACCGCCTCCTCTGTACAGGCCGGACCACCACCACCGCCTCCTCCTCTGTACAGGCCGGACCACTGCCTCCTCTGTACAGGCCGGACCACCACCGCCGCCTCCTCTGTACAGGCCGGGCCACCGCCGCCGCCTCCTCCTCTGTACAGGCCGGGCCACCACCGCCTCCTCCTCTGTACAGGCCGGGCCACCGCCGCCGCCTCCTCCTCTGTACAGGCCGGACCACCACCGCCTCCTCCTCTGTACAGGCCGGGCCACCGCCACCGCCGCCTCCTCTGTACAGGCCGGGCCACCACCGCCTCCTCCTCCTCTGTACAGGCCGGGCCACCGCCGCCGCCTCCTCCTCTGTACAGGCCGGGCCACCACCGCCGCCTCCTCGTTTACAGGCCGGGCCACCGCGGGTACGTGGTGTATAGGCAGGGGCCACGTAGTGTAAGGGCTGAGCGCCGCTGTCACGTTGTCTAAGGGCAGAGTAGCAATGTTACAACATTTTGAGATTTTTAAAATCAAGTCTGCAATTTATCCCATCAGATAAAGCATTAAAATAAGTTTAATTTGACACCTAGTTCACTTTCATATCTTCAGTATTAAATAAGTTATGGCCATTTTCATACTCGGAAATTAGCATCTTGTTCCCTATTGCTTTTCCATTGACAAAAGCTGTGATTGGGGACAGTCAAAAGCCCATAACTTTCTTAAAAATTAAGAGAACTGAATGAAATTTTCAGTTAATATAGATTGAAGCATTCTGAAACAAATATAAAACATCTTACTTGGATGACCTGAAATTAAAGCACATAATTAGTTCATGACCTAATTGTAGCTAATTACAAAATTGACCGTTGTGACGGAAATAGTAATAAACACCCGACTGCCTTGAAAATTCAAAAATTTGATATTCTCAAGATCAGAACTTTAATATTATTGTATAATATGCTGTAAGTCCGTAACAGATAGGTAAATAAATTACAATTTCTAGCAATAGACCAAGTCTATATGGAGAAGATCAGTTGCTAGCTGGTACATTGGCATATCATAATCAGTAGCATCATCACACTTCTCAGATTGTAACCAATAAGCAACTGTGTACACCTTGTTTTTCCTCAACTTTTCCATTTTGGCATTGTAAACTACAAGTTTTTGCTCTACCCACTACTTTCCCATTAAGAATGTCCTGTAGATTTTTTTAAATAGCCTAAGTATCCAAATAACAAACTAATCCCATTCACACAGGAATTCACAATATAACATGATTTTTAAATCTCACTGTCATGAATTTATATGCCAGATGGAAGGAATTTAATGTTTAATTCCCATAAATTAATCCAGAAACGTCCTTTCAAAATATAATCAAAATTATTGTTTTTTGCACAATACATGTTACTCAAACTGTTGTGAATATTTAGTATAAAAATAATGATCATGGGGAGAGAATAACACAAAATATAGATAATTTAGACGGCTTATGACATGATTGTCCAAAAAAAAGGGCATTTTAATCATCTTGCTTCTGGAACGCGATCGATTGGAACGTTGCATTTGCGGTGAATTTGAACTCCATATCGGCAGGAAAAACACTGCCGGTTTGTATGGGGCCCAAATAACATTTTTGCAACGTAAAATTAGATTAAAGCCATCCCAAGAAGCAAGATTATATGTAAAATACACGACTTACCCTTTGTTTTGTCCCATTCTTGCGATCCGTCACGTTGTAGGCGTTGAGGGCGTTAGAAGTCGCTTTTTATTTTAATCCAAATATTAAATTGTCCAGCGAATTTTTTTTTAAATATTGTGCGAACGAAAGTCCGATCGATTTTTCATCAGCAGCTAGCAGCCCGAGGAAGTCCGCCTCTGACAGGCAGTACAAAACGGCATTTTAACCCCGTCCCCCCCCTCCCCCCTCAAAGGCGGCAAAGTCGCGCACAGGGCCAGTGGCAGAACTGCAGCGCCGCTGAAGGTAAGTTTTGTAACATCGTTAGGCAGAGGGGCCACCTCTAGAACCTTGCGTAAGGACAGGGCCAGCAGTGTAAAGGCAGAAGCGCGGGTACGTTGTTTAAAGACGGCCATGGGTACCTACCAGGGGTGCGCAGATACATGGTGTAAAGGGAGAACCGACGGTATGTTGTGTAAAGGCAAGGGGGTCAGGGAGCCGTCCAGGACCAGGTATCAACCGTGTTGCCTCACCTTGTGCACAGGTTTCCGCACCAGCAGCGGGCCGACGGCCATGCAGATGTAGGCCGGGCCTGAGGTGAGGTAGGCGCAACTCCATTCTTCCTGCTTGCGGGTTAAATGTCTCCTTCGTCTCTTCTGCCAGAGGACGTTGTCTGTTCTCATACATCGCAAAGGTGGACGTGAAGCGCTTAAAACTCCCCTTGACGTTAAGAATGTGGCAACCTGGAGAGTTTGATGGAACAAACGAGGACAAGTAACGCTGGTCCAGGGCACTTCTCCCAAAGGAGTGCTGCCTGTTTATCTCCATCTATACTCAAATGATAAGCATTAATGAAACTGACCCCCTTCAAACTCTGCTGGAGGTGTGCCTCAATTGTGCTTTTATTGTCACAAAACAGTGACATTATTTTCTTACAAACAATCCAGTGAGGTATTGCCATACCTAGGCACATAACCTGATTTGCAAATTGTACAGAAATAGTCTACTGATCCCGCATGCAGGAGGTGAATTTTCAAAGTCCAGTCCGCGCTCTAGTTGTTAGCGGTGCCCGATCCAGGCAAGCCCCAAGCTGCTGTGGGCCTCCAGCCATTGCCTTCCTTCGATGCATGGATCGATCAGTGAAGTGACGTCCCTCTCCTCGCCCGTCCACCTTTGTGCCCCGGGGACGCCACCCGCAGCAGACCTTGAGGCTGCAGTAGGCCAGTCTCCGGTTCCCTCTCGTACCAGCATTGATCCTTGCCCATCGCATCTGTCATCGTCATGGCTCCATCCTCTGGTCTTTGGAGGACAAGCAGGGGTCAGCTCATCGGCTTGCCCCTTCCAGGCCGCAGCCCGTTGGGTCACCACTTGGTTGTGAGTTAAAGGTTTCCCTGACTCATGCATGGTATTGTTTGCCTTGCATCAGTGGAAAGCCGTCTGCTCGGTGTGGAAGTAAAATTTAGGTTGTTCTAGACTGGTACGGTTAAGTAAAATGTGAGTCATATAGCATGAGGAAACAGGTCACTTTGGCCCAGCGTGCCCATGCCAACCAAGATGCGCCAACTACACTGGTCTCACTTGCCTGCATTTGGCCTATATCCCACTAAAACTTTCCTGTCCATGTACCTGTCCAATTGTATTTAAAATGTTATTACTGTACCTGCCTCATCTACCTCCTCTGGCAGCTCATTCCATATACCCTCCTCCCTCTGTGTGGCTCTTCAGATTTCTATTAAATCTTTCCCCTCTCACCTTAAACCTATGTCCTCTAATTCCTGTTTCCCTCTTGGTAAAAGACTGTGCATCTACTTTATCTATTCCCTTTATGATTGTATACACCTCTATAAGATCACATCCTCCTACACTCCAAGGAAACAGTCCTAGCCTGTAGGAATGCGCATACCTCGAAGCCCCAGACTCTGCTTATTCAATTCCACTTGTCAGCGCAAAATATCTGGTACTTAGAAACATAGAAAATAGGTGCAGGAGTATAGGCCAGTCGACCCATTCGTTCATCATATGTCAGTCCCGCCATTCCAGGAATTAACCTGGTGAACACTCCCTCAATAGGAAGAATGTCCTTCCTGCACTCACTCAATAGCAAGAATGTCCTTCCTCAAATGTAGACACAATATGCTGGAGTAACTCATCAGGACCAGCAGCATCTCTGGAGAGATGGAATGGGTGACTTTTCAGGTTGAGAACCTTCTTCAGTGATGTCGTTCCTCAAATTAGGAGAGCAAAACAGCACACAATACTCCAGGTGTGGTCTCACCAGGGCCCTGTACAACTGCAGTAGATCCTCCTTGCTCCTAACTCAAATCCTTTCGCAATGAAGGCCAACATGCCATTAGCTTTCTTCACAGTCTGCTGTACCTGCATGCTTACTTTCAGTGACTGATGTACAAGGACACTCAGGTCCTGTTGCACCTCCCTTTTCCTAATCTGACACCATTCAATTAATAATCTGCATTCCTGTTCTTGCCACCAAAGTGGATAACCTCACATTTATCCACATTATACTGCAACTGCCATGTATCTGCCGACTCACCCAACCTCTCCGTCACCCTGCAGCCTCATAGCATCCTCCTCACAGCTCACAGCTTTGTGTCATCTCCAAACTTGGAGATGTTACATTTAATTTCCTTGTCTAAATCTATAATATATATTGTAAACAACTGGGGTCCCACCACCGAGCCTTGCGACACCCCACTAGTCACTGCCTGCCATTCTGAAAAGGATCTGTTAATTCTTACTCTTTGCTTCCTATCTGCCAACCAGTTCTCTATCCATGACAATACCCTACCCCCAATACCATGTGCTCTAATTTTGCACACTAATCTCTTGTGTGGGACCTTGTCAAAGGCGTTTTGAAAGTCGAGATACACCACATCCACTGGCTCTCCCTTAGTCATTCTACTTGTTACATCCTGAAAAAATTCCAGAAGATTAGTCAGGCATGATTTCCCCTTCATAAATCCATGCTGAATTTGACCGATCCTGTCACTGCTTTCCAAATGCGCTGCTGTTACATATTTTAATACTATAATTCTTAACGTTATGGTTTGTGAAATCCTCAATAATAGAGAGGAAAATATTTACTTCATAGATAAAACCCAACAACTTTCAATAAATTGTATGCAGGAAGTGCTCTTTCACCCTTCCTCCTTTCAAGGTGATTAGGTTTTTTAAAAAGACACGCAGTGCCGGAGTTACTCAGCGGGTCAGGCACAATCTCTGGAGAACATGAAGAAGTGTTCCGATCCATGTTCTCCAGAGATACTGCCTGACCCCAGGGCTGTGGAGTCGGAGTCGGAACAATTTTGGTGTTGCTGGAGTTGGAGTCGGCAAAAACATCCCGACTCCGACTCCGACCTCAACATAAATTTCAGAGACTATGTAAATCGGAAAAAATCCCTCTTTTTAAACACACTTTATTTCCACTCGAGAGAATGAGAAATCACTCATAACAAAATCTAAAGCCCCATTCTCAATGGCAAAGAAAACTCCAACCAGATCTGTTGTTTTTGAATATTTTACAATAACTACAGATGAATAACATTTTGTATGTCAGTGTATGATAGAAGATGATGATGGTGAAAGATTGTGTGAAACAAAACTCAGTTGTTTCTATGGCTCTGATAAAAAATGCTCCAACAAGAGCTTCAAATTTGAAAAGACATTTGCAGCTTTTCCACCCTAAAATTTTAGTTGTAAATGAGAAAGATACAGGAACCTATAAAAATCTTACAACTACATTAGTCAGCAAAAAACAAATCTCCTGAGGTACAACCCGGACAAGCATCACTTACAAGGTTCATTACTACAGACAAAGTAACTAACAATGACCACAGAAATATTTAAGAAACACCTTATCAAACTTGTTGCAACAAATGGTGTTGCCTTTTATTTTCACAACCAGCCTTTCTAGGCCTAAATGGAGATATGGCTAAAGGGTCTGTCCCACTTGCATGCGATAGCATGCGTTTGGCGCGACCAAACGGAAGCGGAGTTCACGTGAAGTACGCGCTAAGTTCGCGCGTGACGTCATTTGCGTCATACTTACCAATCAGCTGGGCAGGAGGCGGGCCGACTGAATTTGGGCGTCGGGCGGTGACGTCATCACGCAACGCCACGCCGGGCGGTGACGTCATCGTGCAATGCCACGCGCTAGGCGTACGCCGTCAAGACGCTGCGTACGACCGCAATGCGCCTGCGTGCCGACAGACCGTTGGCGCGCGAAGATTTCGGACACTGTCAGATTTACGGAGCCCCACGCGATGTTGGGACCAGCCCCGCACAACTCCACGCTTCTAAGTGGGACTGGCCCTGCGCCAGCATACGGTGCCCGTACGCTTCAAGCGATCACGTTTGGTCGCGCCAAACGCATGCAATCGAATGCAAGTGGGACAGGCCCTTAAGAAACTAGGAGTTTCTCTGGCAAGGGAGAGTATCAAAAAACCTATACTTCAAGAAGCCAAGAATGAAAAGAAAAATGTTAGAAAAATTCTTAAGGGTTGGTTCATCTATCTATCTATCTATCTATCTATCTATCTATCTATCTATCTATCTGTCTGTCTGTCTGTCTGTCTGTCTGTCTGTCTGTCTGTCTGTCTGTCTGTCTGTCTGTCTGTCTGTCTGTCTCTCTGTCTCTCTCTCTCTCTCTCTCTGTCTGTCTGTCTGTCTGTCTGTCTGTCTGTCTGTCTGTCTGTCTGTCTGTCTGTCTGTCTGTCTGCCTGTCTGCCTGTCTGCCTGCCTGTCTGTCTGTCTGTCTGTCTGTCTGTCTGTCTGTCTGTCTGTCTGTCTGTCTGTCTGCCTGCCTGCCTGTCTGTCTGTCTGTCTGTCTGTCTGTCTGTCTGTCTGTCTGTCTGTCTGTCTGTCTGTCTGTCTGTCTCTGTCTATCTATCTATCTGTCTATCTATCTGAGTATCTATCTGTGTGTGTGTGTGTGTGTGTGTCTGCTTGACTTGTGCCAGCCAGCCTTTGATTCCACGCTACGCCAACACCGCACGCAGAAACGACAAGATTATTTCCATTTCGGTAGAGATTTCACTTTTCTTTACGAGTAGCCACTCCTGATTAAATTTCGTCGTGTTTATGTACACATTTTAAATAAAGTCCTTCTCCCCCCCGACCCCCAAAATTTCAAAATGTTTTTAAAAAAAGCTCTCAGCCATAGAATGTTAGTGAAGTTTCCGTTGTGTGATGTCACAATGCCCAATGCTCACAGATGTCCAATCGGAATGGATTCATTTACATATGCCTTTGCAGCAGCCCCAGCCCCCGCCCCTCCCCCCCACCCCTGCAGCCTGTGTCAAAGCGCGTCATCAAGTGTGTGGAAATATAGAAAGATGATTGGGGGTGATAGGGAATGGGGAACAGATGGACTGTCCCTATCCCTCCCCCTTCCACTCTCCCTCCCCACTATTTCCCCTCTCTCCCCCCACTCCTCTCCCCCTCCCTCCACAGTCTTCCCCCTCCCTCCCCTACACCATTTCCCTCCTCCCCTCCCTCCCATCACTCCCCC
>JAXLNO010001296.1:0-140108 GCA_038087875.1 Malacoraja senta
TCACACTGTTAGCGGTGAATTCCAGAGCGGCGGCCATGGCTCTTAGTTGGAGTAAGAATAATCCTAGATTGGTCAATCGCTTCCTCATTCCTAACAAGCATAGGTGGGGCAGGCCATTGGCCCTTCGAGTCAGCACCGCCATTCAATGTGATCATGGCTTGATCATCCGACAATTAGTACCCCGTTCCTGCTTCTTCCCATGTCCCCCGACTCCGCTATCTTCAAGAGCCTCTATCTAGCTCTCTTGAAAGTATCCAGAGAACCGGCCTCCACCGCCGCAGAGAATTCCATAGACTCACAACTCTCTGTGAGAAAAAGTTTTTCCTCCTCTCCGTTCTAAATGGCTCACCGCTTATTCTTAAACTGTGTGGCCCCTGGTTCTGGACTCCCCCGACATCGGGAACAAGTTTCCTGCCTCCAGCGGGTCCAAACCCTTAATAATCTTATATGTTTCAATATCATGCCCTCTCATCCTTCTAAACACCAGAGTATACAAGCCCAACACCTCATTGGAGACCCATGGACTATCTTTAATCCGACTTTACTGGACTTCCCCTGCACTGAACAATATTCCCTTTATCATGTATCTGTACACTGTGCGTTGCTCGATTGTATTAATCATGTATAGTCTTTCAGCTGCCTGGTTACCATAGCAACATATTTTCACTTTACCTCGGTACACGTGACGATAAAGTAAACTAAACAACCCCCCCCCCCCCTGATTATGCACCCTCTCTGGACCTCTCATTATCGTGTACACTTCTATCAGGTCATTCAATCTCCGTCATTCCAGAGACAACAATTCAGGGTTGTACCGATTCAGCTATCTAATATCCTCTAATCCTGAGAAAACCTCGCCCATTCCTTTTCTCCAGAGATACTGCCTGACCCGCCCGGTTTACTCCAGCACTTTGTGCCTATCTCTCTGGTGTTCACTCTGTCCGGGCCTCTCATACTTCTATTCTCAGTTACTATGTGGGCTCCTTTAATATATTAACAATTGCATCCCCTAGTGGATTTCGCTGGGAGTAAGCAGAAACTGACCGTGCTGGAATCTTGAGCAAAGCGCAGCTTGGTTGCATCAAGGCCTGGTCCGGCAACTGCAACGCTCAGAAATGAAGGAGATGAATATTGCCCAGTCGGTCCATCACGGTCCATCACGGAGACTGACATCACTTGCATTTAATGTTTAAGAAAACATTGCATATGCTGGAAAAATCGAAGGTGGACAAAAATGCTCGAGAAACTCAGCGGATGAGGCAGCATCTATGGAGCGAAGGGATAGGCGACGTTTCGTGTCGAGACCCTTCTTCAGACTGAGGGTGGGCGGGAAGAAGAAAGGAAGAGTCAGAGACAGTGGGCTGAAGGAGAGCTGGGAAGGGGATGGGAAGGAGGGAGAAAGCAAGGACTACCTGAAATTGGAGAAGTGAAATCGCATATGTTCAAACCGCTGGGGTGGAAACTACCCAAGTGAAATATGAGGTGCTGCTCCTCAATTTGCGGTAGAACTCACTCTGGCCATTTTGTGTCTATCCTGAGCCTCCTCCATGGTCAGAGTGAGTCCCACCGCAAATTGGAGGAGCAGCACCTCATATTTCGCTTGGGTAGTTTACACCCCAGCGGTGTGAACATTGACTTCTCCAATTTCAGGTAGTCCTTGCCAAAGATACTGGTCCTTGCTTACTCCCTCCTTCCCCTCCTCTTCCCAGCTCTCCCTCAGCCCACTGTCTCCGCCTCTTCCTTTCTTTTTCCGCCCCCCACCCAACCCCACCCCCCCCCCCCGCATATCAGTCTGAAGAAGGGTCTCGACCCGAAACATCACCTGTTTCCTTCGCTCCATAGATGCTGCCTCACTCGCTGAGTTTCTCCAGCATTTTTCTCTACCTTCCCTTCCATTTAAAAGATCTAGAAGAGGTGCTGGCTCAAAAAGGCAGCCAGGATCGTCAGAGACCCGCACCATCTAGGCCCCACGCTCATTTCACTTCTGCCGTTGGGAAGAAGGTACAGGAGCCTGAAGACGGCAACGTTACAACTCGACGGGTCAGGCAGCATCTTCAGAGAGCATGGACAGGCGACGTTTCGGGTCGAGACCTGACCAAAAAACCCCCAAAAAAACACGCACGCACGCACAGACAGACAGACAGACAGACAGACAGACAGACAGACAGACAGACAGGACAGACAGACAGACAGACAGACAGACGGACGGACGGACGGACGGACGGACG
Source organism: Malacoraja senta (assembly GCA_038087875.1). NCBI lineage: Eukaryota > Metazoa > Chordata > Chondrichthyes > Rajiformes > Rajidae > Malacoraja > Malacoraja senta. The sequence continues at coordinate 2,229 of JAXLNO010001296.1, forward strand.
GACGGACAGACAGACAGACAGACAGACAGACAGACAGACAGACAGACAGACAGACAGACAGACAGACAGACAGACAGACAGACAGACAGACAGACAGACAGACAGACAGACAGACAGACAGAGAGACAGACAGACAGACAGACAGACAGACAGACAGACAGACAGACAGACAGACAGACAGGCAGACAGACAGACAGACAGACAGACAGACAGACAGACAGACAGACAGACAGACACACACACACATTATATACTGGTCAATATGTGTGTGTGTGGATATGTACATATATACACACTGAAGCTTTTTCCTCCTGTATTATATTGTTTACAGTGTACTGTGTTTACATATTCTGTTGTGCTACTGCAAGTAAGAATTTAATTCTTCTATCCGAGACATATGACAATAAAACACTGTTGACTCTCCGGACTCTTGAGTTGACTCCTTCTTATTTCCACTGCCAACCCTAGTCTCAGGATCAGATCAAATCGTTCATAGAATCTCATAGAAATGAAGAAATTAATCCAGGAAATGGTGCAAATACAGGGAAAGGAGATTTCTGGACGAGGTCTCCTCCTTCCACTGCCGTGATCTGGCGCGGATTTGACCCTCTTATCCCCAACACAAATTTAATTCACCTTCCATTTGACAGGAACAGTCTCGCAGTCTGCAGCCACTTGTCACATCTGCAATCGTTAAGATTGATCAGATTCTCACCTGGAAAGGGCAGGGCTTCTTCAGTTTAATTTCGTTCAGAGATTCGGAGGGGAAACAGGCCCTTCGGCCCACCGAGTCCGCGCCGACTAGTAATCACCCTTCTATCCTACACAACAGGAAGAATATACAGAAGCCAATTGATCAACAAACCGCGTACGAATAGACAACAGACAATAAACAATAGGTGCAGGAGTAGGCCATTCTGCCCTTCGAGCCTGCACCATTCAATGGGATCATGGCTGATCATCCACAATCAGTACCCGTTCCTGCCGTCTCCCATATCCTCTGACTACGCCATCTTTAAGAGCCCTACCTAACTCTCTCTTGAAAGTATCCAGAGAACCAACGTCCACCGCCCTCTGAGGCAGAGAATTACACAGATTCACAACTCTCTGTGTGAAAAAATGTTTTCTCATCCCCGTTCTAAATGGCTTACCCCTTAATCTTAAACTGTGTGGCCCCTGGTTCTGGACTCCCCCAACACCCGGAACATGTTTCCTGCCTCCAGCGTGTCCAAACCCTCAATAATGTTATAAGTTTCAATAAGATCCCCTCTCATCTTTCTAAACTGCTGAGTATACAAGCCCAGCTGCTCCATTCTATCAACATATGACAGTCCCACCATCCCGGGGGATAACCTCATGAACCTACACTGCACTCCCTCAATAACAAGAATGACCATTCTCAAATTTGGAGAACAAAACTGCACACAATACTCGAGGTGGGGTCTCACTAGGACTCTGTACAACTGCAGAAAGACCTCTTTGCTTCTATATTCAACTCCTCTTGATATGAAGGCCAAATTGCCATTCGCTTTCTTCACTGCCTGCTGTATCTGCATGCTTACTTTATGTGGGAAAACCTTTGGAATGTGGGTGGTAACCGGAGCGCCCGGAGAAATCCACGCGGTTCCGGAAACGTGCAAACTCCGGACAGAGAGCACACGGGGTTATGATCGAACCCGGGTCTCTGACGCTGTAAGGCAGCATCTCTGTCGCTGCACAATCGTGCCGCCCCAGACACCCCAGGGACGAGGGGGGAAAGAATGTAAATACAGTGGAGAAAAGTCTTCCTGAAATTCAAAAGAACTTACATTCAATTCAGCAGAAAACTTCCAGGAACGTATGAGTCAAAAAGACAGTGTGATATATCTGGAGGTGAGATATTACATGTCAGTTCAGTTCAGCAAATGTAACATTCTCGGGAATTATTTGCTGCGATCATGACACTGAGTATGTGACAGATTTGTTTTTCTTCGTGTTCATAAGTTATAGGAACAGAATTAGGTCATTCGCCCCGTCAAGTCAAATCCACCATTCTGTGATGCCACATCTATCTTTCCTTCTCAACCGCATTCTCCTGCCTTCTCCCATCGCCTCAAGACACCCTTACTATTCAAGTTACATAGCAGTGGGAGCCTGGAGCGCCTTGTCAGGGGTGGTGGTGGAGGCTGATACAATAGTTGCATTTAGATAACAGACAATAGGACAGTAGGCAATAGGTGCAGGAGTAAGCCATTTGACCCTCCGCGCTAGCACCACCATTCAATGCTGATCATCCTCTATCAGTACCCCGTTCCTGCCTTCTCCCCTATCCTTAAGAGCCCTATCTAGCTCTCTCTTGGAAGTATCCAGAGAACCGGCCTCCATCACCCTCTGAGGCAGAGAATTCCACAGACTCACAACTCTCTGTGTGAAAAAGTGATTCCTCATCTAAATGGCTTACCACTTATTCTTAAACTGTAGCCCCTGGTTCTGGACTCCCCCAACATCGGGAACATGTTTGCTGCCTCTAGCGTGTCCTTAATAATCTTATATTATATATGTTTCAATAAGACGCCCCTCTCATCCTTCTAAATTCCAGAGCATACAAGCCCAGACGCTCCATTCTCTCAGCATATGACAGTCCCGCCATCCCGGGAATTAACCTGAAACTTTAATAGGCTTTCAGATCAGCACATTAAAGTGAGGGGAAAAGAGGGATACGAATCGTGTGCAGGCTGACGAGGTCAGTTTAACTTGGCAATGTGTAGAAGCAAAGAACTGCAGAAGCTGGTTAATACACGAAAGGGCACAAAATGCTAGAGTAACTCAGCAGGTCAGGCAGCATCTCTGGAGACCATGGATAGGTGACGTTTTGGGTCAACACCCTTCTTCGGACTGATTGCGTGTATGTGTATGTATGTGGGAGGGAGGGGGGGAACTGGGAAAGGGACAAAATGTAGGGGAGGTTGAGAACAAAGCTGGAAAAAAGGGTCTGGACCCGAAACGTCACTGGCTGTCCCGCTGAGTTGCTCCAGCATTTTGTGTCTGCCTTCGTCATCTATCCATGTTCTCCAGAGACACTTCCCGCCAAAGATCTTCGAAGATCTTTGCTTCCCGCTGAGTTACTCCAACACTTTGTGCCTTTTGTATCCCATTCTATGGTCTATGTTCCACGTAGGTAGAGGTGGGAGTGTGGATCAGAGCCTTGGTCAGGCGACGGTCCCTTCAGATTACTGTTGGAGCAATTGGTAAAGGTGGTGGATGGGGGTGGGAGAGATTTTGCGAGTGTTGGTGTAACATTGAAGTTGCGAAGTTTTCAGAGGCTGCTGAGCTCAAGTTGATGACAATAGACAATAGACAATAGCTGCAGGAGTAGGCCATAGGTCCATTCGAGCCAGCACCGCCATTCAATGTGATCATGGCTGATCATCAACAATCAGTACCCCGTTCATGCCTTCTCCCCATATCTCCTGACTCCTCTGTCTTTAAGAGATCTATCTAAGGGAGTGCAGCGTAGGTTCACCAGGTTAATTCCCAGGATGGCGGGACTGTCATATGCTGAGAGAATGGAGCGGCTGGGCTTGTATACTCTGGAGTTTAGAAGGATGAGAGGGAATCTATTTGAAACATATAAGATTATTAAGGGTTTGGACACGCTAGATGCAGGAAACTTGTTCCCAATGTTGGGGGAGTTCAGCACCAGGGGCCACAGTTTAAGAATAAGGGGTAAGCCATTTAGAACGGAGACGAGGATATACTTTTTCTCACAGAGAGTTGTGAGTCTGTGGAATTCTCTGCCTCAGACGGTTCTCTGGATACTTTCAAGTGAGAGCTAGATAGGGCTCTTGAAAATAGCGGAGTCAGGGGATATGGGGAGAAGGCAAGAAGGGGGTATCTAACTCTCTCTTGAAAGCCTCCTGAGAATTGGCCTCCACTGCCTTCTGAGGTAGATAATTCCACAGATTCACAACGAGGTGGTTGGCTAGGTGGAGGTGCGCGACGCCCTGGGTGAGAGTAAAGAGTGTTTTATTGTCTAATGCCCCCAGATAGAACAATGAAATGATGAGGGTACACAAAAATCCTGGAGAAACTCAGCGGGTGCAGCAGCATCTATGGAGCGAAGGAATTAGGCAACGTTTCGGGCCGAAACCCTTCTTCATAATGCCAGTTTAACTTGGCATCATGTAGAAGCAAAGAATAAAGATACATGAGATTAGAAAACGTGAAGGCACGATTGAATAAGGAGACGGCGTCTACTTGCGTCCCCTTTGATATCTTGTTTTCACACCTTAGCCTTCCAAACTTCTATGCCTCCCTCTTCCTTGACTCTCAGTCTGAAGAAGGTCCTGAACAGAAACGTCACGCATTCCTTCCATCCAGAGATGCTGCCTGTTCCGCTGAGTTGCTCTCGCATTTTTGTGTCCATCAGACGGCGTCGTTGCTTGTGAATCGATTCTGAAAACCCCCCAAAAAGGAAGATATATTGACACGAGAAACCGCAGGTGCTTGTTTACCAAAAATCCACAAACTGCTGGAGTGACTCAGCGGGTCAGGCAGCATCTCTGGAGAAGATGGATCTCCAGAAGTGTCCATGTTCTCTAGAGATTTTGCCTGACCCACTGAGTTACTTCAATATGTTATAAGGGCATAAGGACATAAGTTATAGTTGCAGAATTAAGCCATTCGGCCCATCAAGTCTACTTTGCCAATCAATCATGGCTGATCTATCTCTCTCTCCCCTAACCCCATTCTCCTCCCCATAACTTCTGACACCCGTACTAATCAAGAATCTATCTATCTCCGCCTAAAAATATTAATTAACTTGGCCTCCACAGCCTTCTGTGCAAAGAAATCTACAGATTTACCACCCTGAGTGAGGAAATTCCACCTCATCTCCTTCCTAACGGAACGTCCTTTAATTCTGAGGCTGTGACCTCTGGTTCTGGACTCTCCCACTGGTGCAAACATCGTCTCCGCATTCACTCTATCCATTCCTTTCACTATTGGACGTTCCAATAAGGTCCCCTCCCCCCGCCCTCACCTTCTCCTTAGTCATAGCCACTCCACTAACGTCCACGCCCTGACTCTCTTGAATTTCAGGCACGTTGCTCTTGTCATCCACTGTGAAGACTGATGCAAGAAACGTTCTTCAATTCCTCTGCCATTTCTTTATTCCCATTATGACTTCTCCTGTGTCTTATTTTGTGTCTCATAAAGGAAAACGTTGCCTATTGAAAAATAACAAACTATTTACAGGAAAGGAAGCTCTTTTTTTTATTATCGGAGTTGGTTTTGTTTGATGTAATCGTAAATATTCCTGAATAAGATAACGATATTTATCATGTGTAAGAACGAACTGCAGATGCTCGTAAAATCGAAAGTAGACACAAAATGCTTGTATAACTCATAGGGTGGAATCTATGGAACGAGGGAATGGGCGACGTTTCTGGTCGAAACCCTTCTTCAGACTATTGTCAGGGCAGGGGGCGGGACAAAGATAGAATGTAGGCGGAGACAGTAAGACTAGTGGGAGAACTGGGAATGGGAAGAGGAATGAGAGAGAAAGCAAGGACTATCGGAAGTTGGAGAAGTCAATCTTCATACCACTGCAGTATGAACTACCCAAGCGAAATATGTGGTGCTAATGCTCCAATTTGCGCTGGCCCTCACACTGACAATGGAGGAGGCCCAGGACAGAAAGGTCAGATTGGGAATGGGAGGGATATTGGAAGTGCTGGGCCACTAGGAGATCAGGTAGGTTAAGATGGACTGTTTAGGTCCTTGGATGGAGTCGAGGAGGGAAGTAAAGGGACCGGTGTTGCATCTCCTGCGGTTGCAGGGGAAAGTACCCGGGGAAGAGGTGGTTTGGTTGGGAAGGGACGAGTTGACCAGGGAGTTACGGAGGGAACAGTCTCTGCGGAAAGCAGAAAAGGGTGGATATGGTAAGATGTGGCCGGTAGTGGGATCCCGTTGGAGGTGGCGTAAATGTTTGGATTGTATGCTGTATATTCCCCTGCAGCCACAGGAGATGCAACACCTGTCCCTTTACCTCCCCCTCGACTCCATCCAAGAAACTAATCAGTCTTTCCAGGTGAGGCAGAGGTTGACTTGCACATCCTCCAACCTCATCTACTGTATCCGCTGTTCCAGGTGTCAATTTCTGTACATCGGTGAGACCAAGCGCAGGCTCGGCAATCGTTTCGCTGAACACCTCCGCTCAGTCCGTCTTAACCTATCTAATATCCCGGTGACCCAGCACTTCACCTCCCCCTTCCATACCCAATCTGACTCTTCTGTCCTGGGCCTCCTCCATTTCCAGGGTGGGGCCCAGCACAAATTGGAGGATCAACGATATGTATCAATTTGTCGATATGGTCATTTGCAAAATCCAATTCCGATTTTTCTGGTCCTTTTAAATCTTTTCACCAATTCTTCAGATAGAATATTGGGCCAAGGGCAGGTAAGGATGGAACCATAATGGTGGAAAGTGAGGGCGGAGTAGCAGCGACTGTGAAAGATAAAATCTGAGCCTCGATCGGACTCCACAGAGGAAGCAGGATTAAAGTGCAGTTGCCAATGCAATGATACGTGCCGGTCGCCCAGACTCTGGAATGGAGCCAAGAAATGGGAAACAAAAACACAAGGGAACGTAGATAGGCCAGAAGCCAGCAGGAAGGATTACTGAATTTCAAATATATTGTGTCTATCTTTGGTATAAAGCAGGGTGTGCGGTTCAGTTTTAACAGATTCCTTCAACTGTTTCTTATAACTATTCTTTCACGCTGCAGTCATATTCAGGCACTCCTATCGTCTTATCAACTGCTCCCACAAGTGGAATTTATTCCTCGCGTTTAGTGTTCCTTATATGATACTGCAGAGAGCACTTTTGGACAAGGACATTGAATCAGGAAGAACAAGATCGCAACATGGCTTCAACACAGCTGGTTGAGAGTTTAACAGAAGAACTAATTTGTCCCATCTGCCTGGAAATCTTCACCGATCCGGTTTCCCCGGAGTGCGGACACAACTTTTGCCGCTCCAGTATCGCAGTGTTGGGAAAGAGAGGGGAGAAACTCCTGCCCGGAATGTAGAACGGAGTTTGCAGACCGCACACTCACGGTGAATTGGGCCTTGTCAAGCCTGGCTGAGAAAACTCAACAATTAAAGCTGAATCAGAAAGAGAAGAAAACTAAACTTCACTGCGAGAAACATCAGGAAGAACTGAAGCTGTTTTGTGAAACTGACAAGAAATTGGTCTGTGTGATTTGTCGAGACGCGCGGGAACACAGAGAGCACCGCTGCATTCCGATAGAAGAAGCTGTTGAAAACTACAAGGTAAAAGCAAACATCTTATGATCACATTAGCTCCAAGGTAGACAAAAATACTGGATAAACTCAGCGGGTGAGGCAGTATCTATGGAGCGAAGGAAAAGATGATGTTTCGGGTAGAGGCCCTTCTTCAGTCTGAAGAAGGGTCTTGACTCGAAAAGTTACCCATTCCTTCGCTCCATAGATGCTGCCTCACTCGCTGAGTTTCACCAGCATTTTTGTCTACGTTCGATTTTTCCAGCAGCTGCAGTTCTTTCTTAAACATTAACTCTACATCGTTTTTCTCATATCCAAGTCTTCAATTTTGCTTTTTTTTACAAACCTATTTTCAGGCTCGGATCAATTCTTCCATGGAATCTCTCACGAAAAAAAATTCAGAGATACAGGAAATGGAACAATTGCAGAAAACAAAGATTTCTGGAGTTAGGGTAAGGACTCCACCTTCGCTGTGTGATCCCGTGCAGATTTAACCCCCTTGTGGCAATATAATAATATCCACATTTGTCTTCACAGGAACAGTCCCGCAGTCTGCAGTCCCACATCACATCACAATTCACCAAAATGCGACAGATACTCTCTGAGGAAGAGCAGCGTTTACTCAACGCTCTCATGGAAGCAGAGGCGAAGAGTTTAGATATAATGGAGAAAAATCTTCAAGTAATTCAAGCGAACTTAAATTCCATGCAGGAGAAACTCACAAAGATCCAGGAACGGATGGATCAAAAAGACAGTGCGTTATGTCTAATGGTGAGAATTTATTTTCGGTTCAGGCCAATCCAAGTGCCCACAGAAAATGCGCAACTTCTCGGGAATAAGTGGAGACCTTGACACCAAATGGGTGATTATTCCTCTGTTTCCCAAGTTAAATATTACCTTGAAACTGACACGAAAATCCATTTTAGAGTTGCAAGTAAATATGTCCCGTGTGGTACACCTTTCCTGTCTATTGAATTATTTTTGACATAATACATTTTCTTACTCTTTCTACTTTGTCCTGTGGTCCCTCGTCCTTTCTGCAACATTCCCGTGTTATCTGTGCGTCAGAAGGTGTGATACTGCAGAATTTACAACAGGTTGCAACAATTAGTAGAACATCCCGCTGTGGGTTGTGTATGCAGTGCAAATCAATTATAATTTGTCTTTTATTGATTTCAGGAGAAAATTAGTCGGAAGAGGAGGTAGGAAATGTTCTTCGTTGAAACCATGCATGATTTTACAAAATAACTCAGAAAATCATTGTTGTTCATTCTGTAGCCCAGCTGCTTATATTACAGGGTTAGTGATGAGGAATACACGTTCTCTGTGGAAGATTGGGCACTGGTAGTTGCAAAAGTCGATCAACCATTTCTATTGAACGAAACGTTGAGCAAAATGTCCAGTGGTACTCCACAAGGTAATGTTGATATAATTTGTTTTTTTCATGTAAAGGAGATCGCTAGATAATGGACACTTTAATTCAAACGTACAGCCACCTATACCGATATACAACAAACATGCTTTCATCTCTATGTACCAGTGACAAATTTGTGCCTGTGATCACTATTCCAAGCAACGTTGACAGCATGGCAAACACACACATACAAACACACACACTTACACACACACACATATACACACACACGCACACACACACACACACACACACACACACACACACGCACACACACACACACACACACACACACACACACACACACACACACACACACACACACAGAGAGATACACAGGCACGCATACCAAATATCACTGAAACATACAAAGAGATATTGAGACACAGATGTCAAGGCTATCGAAGGCGACGTTATATGTTTACAACATTATGGCCACTGGTAGGGTATAATATTAGTTAATAAATATTAAACAGCATATAATCCTCCAACAATTTCGCCACCAACGGGATTCCACTACTGGCCACATCTTCCCTTCTCCACCCCTTTCTACTTTCTGCCTACAGCCGAGACAATTCCCTCCGTAACTCCCTGGTCAAATCGTCCCTTCCCACCCAAACCACCCACTGCGCAACCGCAGGAGATGCAACACCTGTCCCTTTACCTCCCCCCACGACTCCATCCAAGAACATAGACAGTCTTTCCAGGTGAGGTCCCGGGCCGCTCTGCCAGAGTCACCCCCGATCCCCGGGGACTCTCTGATTCACTGATTCTCCCCCGCAGTCTCCGTCTCTCTGGATGTGGAAACGGCGCATCCGCAGGTCGAGGTGTCTGAGGATCGGAAGAGTGTGAGGGGGACCCGGACCCGGAGGAGTCTCCCTGACACCGGGAAGAGGTTTACAGTCGGAGCGTGTATGCTGGGATAGGAGGTATTCACATCGGGGAGACATTACTGGGAGGTGGAGGTGGTGGGGAGTCGCCGCAGATCCTGTGGAGAGGAAGAGATGGGTCACACAGACCCCGGAGACTGGAGTCTGGAGCATCGGGCGGTGGGATGACGTATTTGTTGCAGTCACCTCCCCTCAATCCCCTCTCCCTGCCTGTCCCATCCCCGGGAAGGTGGGAGTTTATCTCAGTTACGAGTCCGGGACAGTTTCATTTTACGACGCGGACACCAAGTCCCATCTCCACACCTTCACTGGGAATAAATTCACGGAGAAACTTTATCCTTTCTTCTGGAGTTGGGATGAAGATCATTGGCTGAAAATCTGCTTCGGATCCGCTTCGGGTGTGTAAAAGGGTCGGGTCCCGGGACCGGCGTCAAGAGCGGGGCTCAGGAGCTGTGGGGCAGAGACCCGGTGGACAACAGGTCGGCGCTGAACGGCTCCCATTTAATCCCCCAATTCCGCGTCGTGAAACCCCAGTGAGCGCGGAAATAAAACCAGGGGGAATGTAAATGTGGGAAGAGTGAAATAAACTGCAACTGAAATCAGAGCTGTCGATCCGTTCATTTTAATGCGTTAACCGCGTCCGGCAACGGAACAGAAATTACTTTTGTGAAAATATAAAGATTGAAACAATCGCCCTTCCCGCGGGTTCAGCAGCAGCCGCGGGCGGCGGGTCCTGAGCTCCGGGCTCACCCGGGTCTTAAAGTTCAGGTGAATGGGTGCACAGGTTCCAGGTGAAAGCCCACAGGAATCAGGCTCCGCCTTCCTGTCTAGTGGAGCATTGCTTATTTCCGTCGCAGCGAGACCGCTCCCTCGCCTCTCTCTCTCGGCTACATCATGTCTGTATCAGCGCTGCTTCCTGCTGTCGTTCACCACTTTAATGTCTCATCTTACTCACTGCCTGTTTGGAACCGGCTCCCACTTTCACCGATTGAGCTCCGACTGTTCCCTTCCCTTTCTCCGCTTTTCTGAATCCATGTCAGGGAAAAGGCGAGTGGGCCAGAGTCCATTCCCAGTCAGCGGACTCCAGAGATGCTGCCTGGCCCGGTGTGTTACTCTAGCATTTTGCGTCTATCTTCGGTTTAAACCAGCATCTGCAGTTCCTTCTTGCACAGCGATCACCCATACACTAGTTCTACCCTACACACGGGGGACATTATAGAGGGCAAATAACCCACAAACCTCTACGTCTTTGGAATGTAGACGGAAACCGCAGTTCCCGGAGAAAACCCACGCGGCCACATTGAGAACGTATCAACTCCGTACAGACAGCACCCGCAGTCAGGATCGCACCCGCGTGTCTGGCGCTGTAAGGCGGGAACTCTACCGCTACGCTGCCGTGCCACCTAATTGGACTAGAACCTTTTAGGAAGGAACTGCAGATGCTGGTTTAAACCGAAGATAGACACAAAATGCTGGAGTAACTTAGAGGGACAGGTAGCATTTCTGGAGAGTGAGAATGGGTGACGTTTCGGGTCGAGGTCTCTGAAGAAGGGTCTCGGCCAGAAATGTCATCCATTCCCTCTCTCCGGGGATGCTGCCTGTCCCGCTGAGTTACTCCAGCATTTTGTGTCTATCTTTGGGCTAGAACTTTGTTTTTCTTGACGGACTAGAGCCTCCGCCATTCCAACTGAGGCATGTGATGAAATTTCGTTCATTGTGGTGCTGGTTCCCATCACCAGAGTGGTGTCGAGCGGGCTGAAGGATTGTGCAGTTTCGCGGCGCAGGATCGCCACCGGCTGCTGGAAGCAGGAGCTGCAGGAACGGTCGATGCATCAGCCGTAAACCCGCGGGGAAAGTAAACCTGGAACAGAGAGAATTAACAGGTTCCTGTGCTGGAGGCCGTCACCGACGTGGTGGGAGGAGCGGCGGTGACAGGAACGAAATCTGGGATGTCGAGAGAAAAGAACAGGAGGGTCGGCAAGCTGCCTGGATGTCTAAAAAGTTGCGCTCTTATTACTATTAATTACTGAATAACTGCGTCAGTTATAACATCCTCGCCTCATTAAGCTTTACTTACTTGTACCTGAAGTATTGTTGTGTTCATTGGAGTGGCGGTTCCAATCGGATTAAAGTTGCCGCGCGGATTAAAGATTTGTGCAGTTTCGTGGCGCAGGGTCGCCACCTGCTGCTGGAAACCGGTGCCGTATTAATAACCTTGTTAATTAATCATTAAATATCCTTAATCTATTTAAGATTAATAGTTAATATAAACCCAGATCACTGGAGCGGATAAACTGCTTCTGTAATTCCTTAATCTGTTTAAATTAATTCCTTATTAAGGATTTGTCCTTATTAAGGAATTAATTTAAATAGATGCGCATTACCGGTGTGATGGGTTTGGGTGTCGGGGCAGGACCAGTATTCATGGCGCACCCATCATTGGCCTCTGAATGGTTTTCTAGGACATTTCAAAGGACATTTGAATTCAGCCATTTGGAACTGTATCGTTCTCAAACAACAATTTAGGAGTGTTATGATCATCGATCCTCAGACTATTTTTTAAAAAAGGATTTGAGGTGATCAACTGTATTTAGGGTCGTTTAGTTTAGAGATACAGCGCGGAAACAGGCCCTTCAGCCCATCGGTTCCGCGCCGACCAGCAAGGGGAGAAGGGAGGAACGGGGTACTGATTGTGGTTGATCAGCCATAATCACATTGAATGGCGGTGCTGGCTTGAAGAGTATTATGGCTTACTCCTGCACATATTGTCTATTGTGTATTGTCTATTTTCAATCCCCGCACACTAACACTATTTTGCACACACTAGGGACAATTTACATTTATACCAAAGCCAATTAACCCACAAACTTGCATGGCTTTGGAATGTGGCAGGAAACCGAAGATCTCGGAGCAAACCCACGAGGTCACGGGGAGAACGTACAAACTCCGTACAGACAGCACCCGGCATTCTGGCGTTATAAGCGCTTTGGCAGCAACTATACCGCTGTTCTTTTAAAAAGCTGCAACTAGCACCATTTATTAATTATTAATAAAGACATCCGCATGATAGAACGGATTTAATTTCAATCATTCATTTAAGGTGCAGTGGAGACACTTGAATTTGCGTCTCTGGATGTGCCTCTGGATTCCTCGTTCAGTAACGTAATCTCTGCCTCGCCACCGCACCAGTTGTTGCCACAGATAGCCCCTGACCCGCTACGTTCGTCCAGCAGTTTGCATCTGCAGTCCCGTGTGTCTCAACTCGCAGCCGTCTCTCATTGAATACCAATTCTGCCCACCGCCGCCTTAATTTCCCTGTTCCTTATCCTCTCGCTCTTACCCTGCACCTACTCTCACGTCATCCATTCCCACCTCCCCTCCTCATCACCCGCACCTATTTCGGAGCACCCGGAATGTCGATGGTGATAGAGTCACTGGATGTGAAAGTGGACATGTAGTACTTGGCAACGATGCAGAGGAGGTTTACCAGGATTATGATTTCATTGAGAGAATGGAGAGGTCAGACCGACTATGGAAAGTTTTCTCCGGACGGCCGGTGGTTGAGGGGAGACTTGATGGAAGTCTATCGAATTATGAGAGGGGTGGGCAGGGTACACAATCACAACCTTTTACCGAGAGGGAAATATTTAATAGTAGAGAGCATAGCTATAGGATGAAAGGGGCAAAGTTTAAAGGAGATGTGCGAGGCAGGTTTTCTACCCCAATGATGGTGAGTTTCTGGAACGCGCTGCCAGGGATGGTGGTGGAGGCTGATACGAGACAGGCGGTGAAGAGATTTTTGGATAGGCACGTGAGTATGCAGGTAATTGAAGGATATAGATTATGTTCAAGCAGGTAAGAGTTGGTCTTGGCATCATATTCAGCACAGACACTGTGGGCCGAAGGGCTGCTCCTATGCGCACTGTTCTTTGTTCCATACAGATTGTGTCTACGTATTGTGGATATTCCGGGATATAACCTGTTACTCGAAGAAACCTCCACATAAGCGCCGTAGAATGTATCCTGACTGTTCGCATCATGGCCTGGTGCGGCATTTCCAACGCACACGAGTTGCACTACCGCCTGCACTGCCATGGACCTGTTTATTTTTAATTGTGTTTTGCATTAAAGCCTTGTCTATGGACCAGTTTTTAATTTTGTTTTTACTAACTTGCAGGATTTATGTGGAATGTGGTTGTATTTTGCATTTAATAATAAGATTAAACGAGAACTTACCAGTTTGAAGTTTGATCTTTATTTTATGAGGAGTTACGATAAGGGATTACGTGAAGAAGAGCCCGTCCAGCCGCACACGCGTCAATATTCAAAGCAGCGGTGTGAAATCACAGAAAATAATTACTGAAGTATGATAGTAAGATGCATAAAGACTTAGAACTACCAGCTTGATCCTTTTATGAGGGTGGGAGCGGAGGGCACGTAGTCCCTCTTGTAACTCCTCACAAAATAAAGATCAAACTTCAAACTGGTAAGTTCTCGTTTAATCTTACCATTTTACTTCGGAGTCACGTGAGTGACTACGTGAAGATTTCAAAGCTCTGTGATTTCACGCCGTAGATTCAAATCCAGGCGCTCACTGCATTGATTGACTAAATAAGTAAAGCAATCAACAATGCATAACCACAACATGGATGCAACCAGCTAATGGTTAATTTATCACCACAATAGTAACCCCTTTATCACAAGGGGAAACTAATACTGAATCCAAAACAGCACCACCAAATAACCACAGGTACTGTAATCTCCTTATGGTAATACTTGTTTTAGATGGTTTATGCATGCAACCAACCACATAGCTACCTCACCACTACTAACCCCGCCTTAAGTATCATTTATAATAACGCCTGCTTCTCCTTCTGCGCAGCACAGTAGCAGACTGGAGTCAGTGACTACTCATGTGTTGTTTAACTCTGTATACTTATTAAAGACTATTATAATGTTACACGTGTGTAATGACTATTTACATGGTGTCAGACAGTGACTACTCGCGTCTCCTGTTTATCGGTTTTTATTTCTTTTGCTAAGTTTTTATTTTCATTTTGACAATGGCTTCCTCTTGCCGAAAGCCTGCTCAGCCCGTCTTCGATTCGGACATCGCGGAGCGCTGGGCTACTTTCGAACTGGACTACCGCCACTACATGACTATTGTTCATCGGAACGAGCCCGATGATGTCAAAGCCTCGCTTCTTCTGAACCTTGCCGGCCCCGACGCCATGAGAAGAGCCACGACCTTCAATTATGCCCCAGCGGTCCTGGGTGCCGACAATCAGGTATTGGTACCCATGGAAACTGCGGAAGACCCGCATGTACTGTTACGCAAGTTCCGGGAGGTTTGTGACTCGTATTTTAGAAAGGGCACGATTCTTAACTCGCAAGCAGTTGCCCGGTGACAGTCAGCGTGATTCGGACACTAAATCTATCAACCTGACTGGGTTCAATAGACCGCGACCTCGATCTGATAACACTCAATTTGTGCCTCGGCCCGGCCCCGCATCTGACGGTGAAACCCCCAAATGCCCGAACTGTAACTACATGCATCACAGGCAGTCGCCATGCCCTGCCTTCGGTACAGCCTGCAACTATTGCAAGAAATTGAACCATTTCTCTGCTGCCTGTCGTTCTCGTGGGAAGGTGCCACGAGCTTCCAGACCTAACCTAAACATGCTGATGCAAGCTGATAACATGTATGGTTCTCCGTCCTTGCTCGACGCTGCCCACGCCGACGATCCAATTATTTCGCAAGGGGAGGCGAGTGTGCATTCACTCCTTCACGTACCTGGCCGGCTACCCGATCCAACTGTTCTTATAACTGTCAACAATTCCAGCTTTCACGCTAAGCTCGACACTGGGGCAAAAGTGAATGTGATGTCAATAAGCCTTTTTAAGAAGATAAGGAATAATGAGCTAATGATTGCAGACCGTTCCACTCGGCACGCCTATGGAGGCGAGGTGCTGAGATCGCTGGGAAAAGCTACTTCCACTTGTGTGCTGAAAAGGACAAAGCGTGCCTTGACTTTTTATGTTTTGAACTCTGACTGTGTGACTCTGTTGGGCAACCAGGCATGCCAGGATCTGGGCCTGGTGTCGTTTGACAGAACGGTCCACAAGGTGATGATATCGGTAGACCCGGTAAAGGAATACCCAGACCTGTTTAATGATGAACTGGGCAAGCTGCCTATTACCTACAAAATTTCTACTGATCCAAAGGTGTCACCTGTAATTCGTGCACCGCACAGAGTGTCTCACGCCATGAAGGACAAAGTCGAGTCCATGTTGAACGACATGGTCACCATGGGGGTGCTAGAGACAGTCAGTGAGCCCACCGAGTGGGTGTCCACCATGGTTGCCACGTTAAAAAAGGACAAGAATGAAATTCGCGTGTGTATCAACCCTAAAGACTTGAACCTTGCCATCAGGCGCCTCCACTACCCCATGAGGACAGTTGAGGATGTTGCAGCCCAGGTCAGACAGGCCACCGTCTTCTCTGTCCTCGACGCAAAAAGCTCGTTTTGGCAGATACCACTGGACAAGGGGTCTTCAGACCTGACCACGTTTTCTACACCGTTCGGCAGATTCAAGTTCATGCAAATGCCATTCGGCATCAACTCTGCCAGCGAGGTATTCCAGAGGACCATGGAACAGCTGTTCGCTGGCCTGCCGTGCGCCATCATTGTTGATGACATCCTGGTCTACGGGAAAGACGTGGTGGAGCACGACCAGAACCTACGACGTGTCCTGGAGCGGGCACAACAGATCAACCTCAAGCTTAACCCCAAGAAGTGCAGATTCCGGGTATCCGAGGTCACTTACGTTGGCCATGTTTTCACTCCTGCCGGACTCAAGCCCGATCCTTTGAAAGCTGCCGCTATCACTGAGATGCCGGCCCCCACCGACGTGCTCAGTCTACAGCGCTTCCTGGGCATGGTGAACTATCTTGGGAAATTTATTCCCAACCTCAGCGAACTGAGCTCGTCCCTGCGACAACTGACTAGAAAAGACCTGGGCCTGGTTCCCACAGCACCAGCAGGCTTTTGATGCTTTAAAGTCTAAGCTGGTCAGCACTCCTACTCTGACGTTTTTGGTCCTGAAGCGCCCCATCACCGTCACCTGTGATGCCTCGCGATTCGGGCTCGGTGCAGCCTGCCTACATTCCTCTGCAGATGGCTCCCTGCTCCCTGTCTCCTATGCCTCCCGTACCATGACCGACACCGAACAACGCTATGCACAGATCGAAAAGGAGCTGCTCGCCGTCGTTTTCGCCTGCTCTAAGTTCAAGCACTTTCTTTTCGGGAATTCTTTCACGGTTGAGACTGACCACCAGCCATTGGTGACCATCCTGAATAAGTCGACCCATGTCGCACCTGCCAGGCTCCAACGTATGATGATGCAGCTCCAGCGTTTCGACTTCACCATTGTCTACAGAAAGGGTACTGATATGCACGTTGCGGACACCCTCTCTCGCGCCCCTCGCGCTACCTGTGATCGACACCCCTATGAACGGGAAGACCTTCTGGTGCTAGGCGTTGACTTTGTCCCCACTAAGCAGCTTCAGTGCCTAGCCGAACATAGTGCCGCCGACCCCGCTCTGCAGCGACTTTCTTCAGTGATAAAAAGGGGTTGGCCGAGCAAGTGCGCCCGCAGAGACACAGCCTTTTTTCCTGGTTCGCGACGAGCTGGTCATCCAAGACGGCGTTATTGTTAAGGGCCACAAAGTCGTGATCCCCTCCTTCCTGTATGACAAGTACTATAACGTGGCCCACAGCGGGCACCCGGGCGTTGATGCCATGATCGCCCATGCACAGTGCCAATTCTACTGGCCTGGAATGGCTAAGTACATTCGTGACCGTGTCTCGTCTTGCTCTACCTGCAACAGCCTTGCATCCCACCAGCAAAGGCAGCCCCTTTTGCAACAACCCGCGCCTGCCCTGGCCTGGACCTCGGTGCCCGCCGACATTTTCGAGTGGCGTGGTAAACACTACCTCGTCCTGGCTGACTCGTACTCGAACTGGTTCGAGGTTGACCTTCTGACCTCCCTCACGTCCGAGATGGTCATCCGTAAGCTGAGGAAACATTTTTCCACTTTCGGCTCGCCTGTCCGTCTGCAGACCGACAACGGCAGGCAGTTTACCAGCCAAGAGTTCAAGAACTTTGCCAACAAAGTGGAACTTCCTCCACTTCACGAGCAGCCCTGATTACCCGCAGAGTAACGGGCTTGCTGAGCGGGCTGTCCGGAGTGCCAAACTACTAATGGAGCAAGCGCGCCTGGCGAATTCCGACTTTTACCTCGACCTCCTGAACCCAAGGAACATTTCCAGGGACGCAACCCTAGGCTCACCTGCTCAGCGGCTGATGTCCAGAACAACAAGACCACCGATTCCGATGGCTCAACACAAGCTGCTGCCTTGAGTGCTGGAGCCTGCCTCCGTCCAGACGCGCATTCAGGCTAAGCATGACATCCAAAGACGGTCACATGATAGATCGTGCAATCCTCTCGAGCCTCTGCTGCCTGGACAGGCCGTTCGTCTACATACTGCTAGCGGATATTCCCGTCTGGCCACCGTGGTTGGCATTGCCGATGCGCCTCGTTCGTACCTTGTGGACTTTGAAGGGACTGTCTACCGCAGGAGTCGTCAGCACCTGCTTGCAGTACAGAAGCCGCTCCCGCAGGCAGCCGGACCTTACGCTCCGCCGCTGCAGTTCCAGCCATCCGCTGCTGATCCCGTTGCCGGCCCCTGCATGCCTCAGTCCCCTCGCGTGTTTTGTTCACCTTCGCGTAGGTCACCCATTGCTAACCGTTTTTCCAGCCCTCCTGCACGTTTGTCCCCCATGCCACTTTCTGTTTCCCCTCCGGCTTCGCCGCCTCCGGCTTTGTGTCTTTCTGGTGAGGGGGGGGGGGGGAAGGGTTGGTCCATACGCGCTCGGGCCGTGTCAGCAAGCCGCCTGTTCGGTATGGTGATTTTGTTTAAATCGTTGCCATAGTTATCCACCATGTTTAATCATGTGTTCATGTTTAAGGGGAAGGATGTAGATGGTTTATGCATGCAACCAATCACATAGCTACCTCACCACTACTAACCCCACCTTAAGTATCATTTATAATAACGCCTGCTTCTCCTTCTGCGCAGCACAGTAGCAGACTGGAGTCAGTGACTACTCATGTATTGTTTAACTCTGTATACTTATTAAAGACTATTATAATGTTACACGTGTGTAATGACTATTTACACTTGTGAAATCCTTTCACTTGCCCATCCTGCGGCCGCGAGGATATGGTCTATTGGAACATCCAAATCCTTGGCCGTCGATGTTGATGCCGCCCTGGCGGAATGAGATTTAAATTTGTTAGTATCAATACCTGCATCAAGCAACACCTGCTTCAGCCATCTTGAAATAGTCTGAACCAACACTTTCTTATGCGGTTATTTATGGCTGATAAAGAAGGCTGATACTGCACCTCTTAAGGTTCTGGTAGCTTTAATGTAACATCGTAAATGTGATATTACACATAGACGTGGATCCGTAGGATAAGCTGAAAACCCCATCTTACATCTTGTGACTCCAGGTCTATTTAAGCAAATCATAGACATAGAACGTAATAGCATCTGTTGCTATTTCCATCATGTCTATTCGTAGTTTCTGCAATGTTTGCACTCTTTGTGCGGAAACCAGTGCCCTGAGCATGACTACCTTTATGGTAATTTTGGCCAAGGACAGCGCTGCAATAGGAGTCCATTGACTAAAGAGCATTAGCACATCTCTTTCATTCCAGATTTCTGTATACCTGTGTCTAGGAGGCTTAGAATTGAAAATTCCCTTCATAAATCTACAGACCAAAGGGTGTGACCCTACAGGATTTTGTTCAGATTCTCTCCATAGATATGCAGAGAGGGCACTCCTTGCAGTATTGATAGCACTATAGCTTAACTGCCAATCAAAATAAAGAGTTGACAGAAACTCTAACATGTCTGAGATGTCTGCAATGTCATATGTAATATTCTGCCTTAAGCAAAACACCTCCCATTTCCTTATGTAAGAAATATACTGTTTCTGGGTACTAATATTCCAGGTTGCTGCAATAACATCCACAGTACGATCTTCAATTCAATTCAATTCAATCTTTAATTGTCATTGTGCATTGTACAGTACAGAGACAACGAAATGCAGTTAGCATCTCACCCAGACGACTGAACTTAGGAATAATGAGCAATAAAATATATATATGTACAGCAGTATCAGTAGTGCAATTTTTCTGGGGGAAGGAGTGTCCGGGGGGGGGGGGGTGACTGGCAATCACCGAGATGCAGAGTTCAGTAGTGTAACAGCCACAGGGAAGAAGCTGTTCCTGAACCTGCTGGTTCGGCATCGAATGGGCCTGTAGCGCCTCCCGGATGGGAGGAGGGTAAACAGTCTGTGGCTGGGGTGAGAGCAGTCCATGACGATGCTGCCCGCCCTTCGCAGACATCGCTTGCTTTGGACAGACTCAATGGAGGGGAGTGAGGAACCGGTGATGCGTTGGGCAGTTTTCACCACCCTCTGCAGTGCTTTCCGGTCGGAGACAGAGCAGTTGCCATACCATACTGTGATACAGTTGGTAAGGATGCTCTCGATGGTGCAGCGGTAGAAGTTCACCAGAATCTGAGGAGACAGATGGAACTTCTTTAGTCTCCTCAGGAAGAAGAGACACTGGTGAGCCTTCTTGACCAGTGTTGATGTATTGTGGGTCCAAGAGAGGTCATCAGAGATGTTGACCCCAAGAAACCTGAAGCTGGAAACACGTTGCACCTCCGTCCTGTTAATATGGATGGGGGTGTGCATGCAGCCCCTAGATCTCCTGTAGTCCACAATGAACTCCTTGGTCTTCTTCGAGTTATGGGCCAGGTTGTTGTCAGCGCACCATGCTGCTAGGAGCTGAACCTCCTCCCTATATGGCCGACTCATCATTGTCACTGATATGATCTGATAGTCCTCGTCCAAGATATGGCACTCCTTAGAATCTGCAAACCAACAAACCAATACGATTATGTAAAGGATGTGAATCATCAGTTATAGGGTGCACAAACAGGTTAATTCTGTTTGGGAAAATCATAAGGGGCTTTGTGATCATTTTTAACACCAGAGGGTACCATGGTTGTGTAGGCCAATCTGGTACCACCAATACTCCCGAAATGGAGTCCTGTTTGATCTTCTGTATACACTGACTAAATGAGGCAAAAATGGAGAAATGCATATAAAACCATTCTACCCCAATGCAGCGAGAAACATCCACCGCTACTGCCCCAGGATTAGGTTCCCATGACACATATTTAGGTAATTGGTGGTTAAGTCTGGATGCAAACAATCAATCTCTGGCATCTCCAACCGTGCAACAATATTATTCAATTTGTCACGATCCAACATCCATTCTGTATTGTCATTGAATTTACGTGACCTTGAGTCTGCAACTATTTTGAATCTACCTGGTAGGTAGATTGCCGAAACCAAATATTTCTGGTAAAAACACCAGGTCCACATCACGTTAGACAATCTATCACAAGATTCAGACTTGATACCACTCAAATGATTAACATATGTTTCTATTCCATAGTGTTGTCAATCTGTACCTAAACATGCAAACTTTGCATATTAGAGCAATAAGCTTTAGGCCCATAAAATGTTCCTAAAAACACTCGTTAAATGATCCCTTGTTATTGGATCAAAGGTACTTTCTCCACATTCCATCTACCTCCACAGCTGGAAATAGTATAAGTAGCACCCCAACCTAGAGCACTAAAATTAGTCTGTAGAATAATGGAAGGAATTTCAACCAGGATCTCTCCGGAAGCATTTGAAACACTCATGATCAACCATAGTATTCCAGTAATAACTGCAACTGGCAACTACATGTGCCTGGCAAAATGCCCTGATTGTATCCTCAATGCCTGTACCTTTACTTGCTGTAAATGCTGATAATGCAGCGATCTAAATTGTACAGCCGGAAATGAGCAACTAGTTTGCAAAGCAGGCTTGCTACCTGCCTAAATGAGGGTTGGTGGTGTATAATGAGCTTAGTACAACTTCCAATTAAATGCAGCCTTTATCCTTGGGCAGAATCACTACCATGTGTTCTGATTTAATAATGAAACCCAAGTAATCAATTACTGTGCTTGGTAATAGTTTGGATTTATCTGGATGGATAATAAATCCCAGCCTCTCCAAAGTGAGCTTGATTCTTGATACTGATGGTTCTGTTGTAGCCCGAGTGTTTCCTAAAATCAGAATATATCCAAATAGGCCATTACCAAATGGCCCTGAGCTCTTAGTAGTGCTAAGATCGGTTTTAACAATTTGGTAAATAGTCTCAGAGCTGAGGTTAAACCCTAATACAATGCTTTGAATTGCCATAATTAACTCATCCAGTTAAATTTTTAACATCTATGATTATTACCATGTACAGCCACACAGTAATATGCATCTTTAAGATCTATGCTAGCCATATAGCATTTTCTAGAATTTAGCTGTATAGCATTGGCAAATGTCTCCAAAACTGTTTTTTATACTGTACAAAAAAGGGTTAAGACTTGTCAGATCTAGAATAATTCTACACCCACCATTCTTATTTGCTCTAATAAAATACTTGGCACAAATTGGTGGTGATGGTGAACTGACTTCTTAATTACCCCTTTTTACACAATATTTCAAGTTCTGCCTGAATCTGCATATTCTCTTCTTTTGAGAAAATATGTGTCTGGTTTGAAATATGCTGAGTAGGAGAATACAAATATGGGCAGAATTCAATTCTAAACACCACAATACTGTACAGTATAAATACACCAGATTGCCATTCTTTTAGGAAGAATTGTAATCTTCCCCAACTTGTAAGTGTAAAACATTAATATGTCTCTTACAGAACCAGATCCACCTACCTCAGGGTTTGCCGATGGCAATTGTTATCCCCTGATCTTAGTGGGAATATTGTACTTCCACGTACCTCAGGATCAGTGCGCCAATAACACAAATATGGGAAAGACCGATTTGATCCTTCACTGTCCCCAGTCACCACACGTCGGTAGGAAAAACTGCATTCGATTTGATCCACCAATCACCGACAGCTTCATCGAGGTCTTTTACCCTTTTTTGGCTTGTTTTTTATTCCTTCCAAAAACAGATTTAGGCAATTGAATATTAGATGGTTTACAGAGCCCCGCAAACTCAGGGTATATGTTAGGTCTTATAGCACTTTAATAAATACAGTTTATTTCAAAGTGCGCACTACAAATGAGTGCTAAGTCAACCTTGTTGTGATACAGACACGTGCTCTCCATCCAAACCTCTGGCCAAAGCCGTAATGCCTGAACCAGCAATTTCAACACCTTCTGTCATTTTTTCACCGCTGAGACTGCTTGCAGTACTCAATTCTGCGGTTTCATATTATTTGACAGCTCATGCATGGTCAGAACCTGGAGCTGCTGGGAGAGCAAGTAATTTATTGACATTGCTAATTTATCTCCCAATGGTTCCCCTGATAGTTTTGGAACCACAACTTTTATATATTGTGCCAAACCTGGTCCTTTAGGCTCTGGTTATTGGGCTCTGGTCCTCATATGATTCGTCATCTGAATCTTTGCTGCGTAAAATAATCCTCCTCATGGAGGGGCGAACTGACATCCTGCTTCAGGTGTTTCTAGCGCTGGCTCTTCCACAGGCCTACGCATAGTAAACCCTTTTCCAGGTGCTTGCCGTGCGGGCTCTCCTGTAGGCCCACACATAGGCAGCCCTCTTTCAGGTGCTGCTGGTGCTGGCTCGCTTGTAGGCCAACGCTTAAACTGTCTTCCTCCAGACATAGTTGGCGCTGGCTCTCCTGTAGGCCAACGCATAAAATGCCCTTATCCAGGCATTGCTCACGCTGGCTCTCCTTTAGGCCAAAGCTGAGCCGGACCTTCCTAAGTACTCCCTGCGCTGGCTCTCTTCGTAGGCCAACGCTGAGCCGGACCTTCCAAAGCAGTCCCTGCGCTGGCTCTCCCTTAGGCCAAAGCGGACCTGAATAGACAAAATGTCTGCCTGAGGCGGGGATCCTCCGGTCTGACTCCTCAGAGTCTGCTGGCCACCCGGCCTTTTGTCTGCCTTGCGCCCTAATGGCGCTACAACGGTATATTTTTTAACCGTATATAAAAGTCGATGGCCTCGCTGCCACCGACTCCTCAAAAGGGCGCCCGCTACTCGCAGACCCGCGGTCTTTCTCCAGTTTACCTGCGTTACGCCTCTTGCATTCTTTCTCCATTCTAACTTGTGTTGTTCCAACTACAAGTTCTCTGAAGAAGCGACATGAAAAACGCAAGTAAACACTTACCTTCAGGCTTTTTACTTACTGGTTGGAGGATCTCTGCTCCAAACACACGGTCACTGCGCTTTGCGTCTGACTATATGACGCGTGTGGGGCTGGACGGGCTCTTCTTCACTCACGTGACTCCGAAGTAAAATGTATATTTTGTGTAGCACTGAGTATTTGTGTGTGTGATGCTACTGAAACGGCGATGTGATTTTAATCGCAGCTGTTCATCGCAGTACTTGTGCAGATGACAATAAATGCGACTTGACTTCACTCTAAATTTAAATGTAACCATCGTTTTACACCCCAGTTAGTTTCTTTTTAGGCCATGTCATTTTCTGTCCTGCTCTAAACTGTCCCATAACATACCCTGCGTTTACATTTATATACCGGTCTGTTTAACATCTCACTAACCCCTCCATGGGTATTTGAGGTCAGGACACGGTCACCTAGAACACGTTCACCCTGAAACCCTACAGCAAATGTGCTGGAGACGGCACCGTGCGCGGGAGACACTCGCGGTACAGAGGGGTCACAAGGGATCAGCAGCTCCCAATCAGTGAAAGCAGTTTCAAACCAGGAAGTGACAGGAGATAAAATGGCTTCTAAAGAGCAGGTCGAGAGTTGGATTGAGGAGACAATTTGTCCCATCTGCCTGGATTTCTTCACCGATCCGATGTCACTGGAGTGTGGGCACAACTTCTGCCGCTCCTGTATCACACAGAGTTGGGACAGGGAGGAGAAAAACTCCTGCCCCGAATGTAGAGAGGAGTTTGCTGACCGCACCCTCAAAGGTAATCGGGCCTTGGCGAGACTGTCTGAGAAAGCGCGAACACTGAGCCTGAATACGGAAGAGAAGGGAAGTAAACATCACTGCGAGGAACATCAGGAAGAACTGAAGCTGTTTTGTGAAACGGACAAGAAACTGATCTGTGTGATTTGTGCAGCTGGGCGGGAACACAGAAAACATCGTTTCATGCAGATAGATGAAGCTGTTGAAATCTACAAGGTAAAAGCAAACCGACTACGGTCACTTGCTTGAATGTATAGTTGAATGTTTATTGTCTAACCCCCTTTCTCTCTGATTCCCAGGATCAGGTTAAATCATCCATACAATCTCTGACAACAAATAAATCAGCCATCCAGGAAATGGAAGAGCAACAGAAGCAAAAGATTTCCCAAGTCCGGGTGAGGCCTTGCTGGGTGGCATTTCTGTTCGTGTTGTGTAGTTTTGTATTTTGGTTAATGCACTACAGCGTAGCGTGGCAGCAGTTAGTTGCGCTGTTTCGCTGCTCCGGTGAATTCGGTTCCACCCTGACTTCTGGTATTGCCTACGTGAAGCTTCCATGTCCCCTTCCCCCCGGTTTCTACCCCTCCCCTAGTACTACTCTCCCCTTACCCCCCCCCCTCACCCCCCACCCCACACACACACACACACACACGCACACACACACGCACACACACACTCCCTCCCCTGGTACAACTCTCCCCTTACACACACCTGCCCCCAACTCCCTCCCATGGTACAACACACCCACTCCCTCCCCCGGTATAACTCTCCCCTACCCCACACCCTCCCCTGGTACAACTCTGTCCACTCCTCACCACCAAACCTTTCACATACCCTGGCACAACTGCCCCCCTACCCCTCCCCTGGAACAAGTCTGCCCTCCATCCACCCTCCCTCTCTCACACTACTCTGCCCAACCCCCATGCTTACAGTATAATTTAAGGATAAAAAAGCAAGGAAATTGTGTCATTTCAAGGTATATTTATCAAACATTCTCTGCATTGAGAGGGGGGAGCTGCCTCTTTTTACCGCCACCAGGGGCGCTGCCCCTGGGCCCCCATCTCTCTTCCTCTTTTTTCATTTTTTCCTGTCTCATGCCTGATCAGGGGATATGGGGAGAAAGCAGGAATGTGGTACTGATTCTGGATGATTAGACATGATCATATTGAATGGCGGTGCTGGCTTGTGGAGCTGAATGGCCTACTCCTGCATCTATTGTCTATGTTTCTGTTCTCCCCGTGACCAGGGTGGGTTCTGCCCACATCTTCCAGACATGTTGGTTTAATTGGTTGTTGTAATTAAGCTGCTGAAGGCAGGTGATCTGTGAGTCAGTGGGAGTTAATGTGGACATGAGGGCCATTGTGTTACAGGGAAACGTGAGGAAATAGAAACATAGAAAATAGGTGCATGAGTAGGTCATTCGGCCCTTCGATCCTGCACCGCCATTCAATATGATCATAGCTGATCATACAACTCAGTATCCTGTACCTGCCTTCTCTCCATACCCCCTGATACCTTTAGCTACATGGGCCACATCTTACTCCCTCATAAATATAGACAATGAACTGGCCTCAACTACTTTCTGTGGCTGAGAATTCCACAGATTCACGACTCTCTGTGTGAATTTTTTTTTCTCATCTCGGTCCTAAAAGACTTCCTCCCTTATCCTTAAACTGTGACCCCTTGTTCTGAACTTCTCCAACATCGGAACAATCTTCTTGCATCTAGCCTGTCCAACCCCTTAAGAATTTTGTAAGTTTCTATAAGATCCCCCCTCAATCTTCTAAATTCTAGCGAGTACAAGCCGAGTCTATCCAGTCTTTCTTCACATGAAAGTCCTGCCATCCCAGGAATCAGTCTGGTGAACATTCTCTGTACTCCCTCTATGGCAAGAATGTTTTTCCTCAGATTAGGAGACCAAAACTGTACGCAATACTCCAGGTGTGGTCTCACCAAGGCCCTGTACAACTGCAGTAGAACCTCCCTGCTCCTATACTCAAATCATTTTGCTATGAATACTAACAGACCATTTGCTTTCTTCACTGCCTTCTGCACCTGCATGCCTACTTTCAATGACTGGTGTACCATGACACCCAGGTCTCGTTGCATCACCCATTTTCCTAATCGGCCGCCATTCAGATAATAGTCTACTTTCCAGTTCATGCCACCAAAGTGGATAACCTCACATTTATCCACATTATGCTGCATCTGCCATGCATTTGCCCACTCACGAAACCTATCCAAGGCACCCTACTGCCCCCCAGCTTCGTGTCATCCGCAAACGTGGAGATGTTGCATTCAATTCCCTCGTCCAAATCATTAATATATATTGTAAATAGCTGGGCTCCCAGCACAGAGCCTTGCGGTACCCCACTAGTCACTGCCTGCCATTCTGAAAAGGACCCGTTTACTCCTACTCTTTGCTTCCTGTCTGCCAGCCAGTTCTCTATCCACATCAATACTGAACCCTCAATACCGTGTGCTTTAAGTTTGCATACTAATCTCTTATGTGGGACCTTGTCGAAAGCCTTCCGAAAGTCCAGATATAACACATTCACTGCTTCTCCCTTATCCACTCTACTAGTAACATCCTCAAAAGATTCCATAAGGTTCGTCAGACATGATTTACCTTTCAGAAATCCATGCTTACTTTGTCCAATGATTTCACCACTTTTCAAATGTGCTGCTAACCCATCTTTTATAACTGACTCTAACATTTTCCCCACTACTGATGTTAGACTAACTGGTCTGTAATTCCCCGTTTTCTCTCTCCCTCCCTTTTTAAAATGTGGGGTTACATTAGCTACCCTCCAATCCTCAGGAACTACTCCAGAATCTAATGAGTTTTGAAAAATTATCACTAATGCATCCACTGTTTTTGGGGATACTTCCTTAAGCACTCTGGATTGCAGCCTATCTGGCCCTGGGGAATTATCGGCCTTTAATCCAATCAATTTACTTAACATCCTGACTAACCTGGATTTCATTCAGCTCATCCATCTCATTTGACCCCCTGGTCTTCTGCTATTTCTGGCAGATTATTTATGTCTTCCTTAGTGAAGAAAGAACCAAAGTAGTTATTCAATTGTTCTGCCATGTCCTTGTTCCCCATGATCAATTCACCTGTTTCTGACTGCAAGGGACCTACATTTGTTTTAACTAATCTTTTCTCTTCATATATTTATAAAAGCTTTTGCAGTCAGTTTTTATGTTCCCTGCCAGTTTTCTTTCATAATCTATTTTCCCTTTCCTAATTAAGCCCTTTGTCCTCCTCTGCTGGACTCTGAATTTCTCCCAGTCCTCTGGTAGGCTGCTTTTTCTGGCTAATTTGTATGCTTCATCTTTTGTTTTGATACTATCCCTGATTTCCCTTGTTATCCACGGATGTACTACCTTCCCTGATTTATTCTTTTGCCAAACTGGGATGAGCAATTGTTGTAGTTCATCCATGCGGTCTTTAAATGCCGTCCATTGCATATCCACTGTCAACCCTTTAAGAATCAATTGCCATTCTATCTTGGCCAATTCACGTCTCATACCCTCAAAGTTACATTTCTTTAAGTTCAGAACCCTTGTTTCTGAATTAACTAAGTCACTCTCCATCCTAATGAAGAACTCAACCATATTATGGTCACTCTTGCCCAAGGGGCCACGCACGACAAGACTGCTAGCTAACCCTTCCTCATTACTCAATACCCAGTCTAGAATAGCCTGCTCTCTCGTTGGTTCCTCTACATGTTGGTTTAGAAAATTATCCCGCATACATTCCAAGAAATCTTCTTCCTCAGTACCCCTGCCAATTTGATTCACCCAATCTATATGTAGATTGAAGTCACCCATTATAACTGTTTTATCTTTGTTGCACGCATTTCTAATTTCCTGTTTGATGCCATCCCCATCTCCACTACCACTGTTAGGTGGCCTGTACACAACTCCCAATAGCATTTTCTGCCCCGTAATGTTTCGCAGCTCTACGCATATAGATTTCACATCCTCCAAGCTAATGTCCTTCCTTTATATTGCGTTAATCTCCTCTCTGACCAGCAATGCTACCCCACCTCCTTTTCCTTTCTATCTATCCCTGCTGAATGTTGAATATCCATGGATGTTCTGCTCCCAGCCTTGGTCACCCTGGAGCCATGTCTCCGTGATCCCAACTATATCATATTCATTAATAACTATCTGCACATTCAACTCATCCACCTTATTACGAATGCTCCTTGCATTGAGACACAAAGCCTCCAGGCTTGTTTTTACAACACTCTTATACAACACCCTTTTATAACACCCTCATACAATTATGTTGAAAAGTGGCCCTTTTTGACTTTTGTCCTGGAGTTGTCTGCCTGCCACTTTTACTTCTCAACTTGCTACCTATTGATTCTACACTCATTTTACACCCTCTGTCTCTCTGTTCATGCTCCCATCCCCCTGCCACATTAGTTTAAATCCTCACCGTAATGAGATTAATGGGATTATTCTAAGGAACAGCATAGATATCGATGTGGCAAATGGTTACCTTCTACTTAACAACGAAATAGAATACAGAAATATATTAAATCAATCTTCATCTTACATTTGACAGGAGCAGTCACAAAGCCTCAAGTCCCACGTCACATCTCAGTTTGCTGAACTGCACCAGATTCTCGTGAAGAAAGAGCAGAGCATTCTCGGAGAGATCAAGGAGGATGAGGAGAAGCTTCTAAGTCCAATGGAGAAAAATCTTCAAGGCATTCAAGAGAATTTAAACTCTATTGAGGAGGAACTCTCAAATCTGCAGGGGCGAATGGAACAAACAGACATCGTGTTATTTCTGAAGGTCAGGGGTTATGTTTCAATCTCGTTCAATGAAACTGCAGTCACAACATTGGCAGCGATATATTTGCACAAATGCAACTTTTATCAATTCCTATATTTATCCAACGTCCCCCGTACAAACAGGCTCTGCTATCTCATAATTCATAGTAGACGAATTAGACCATTCGACCCATTAAGTCTACTCCGCCATTCAATCATGGCTGATCTTGCTCACATTTTCAACTCCATTCTCCTGCCTTCTCCCCAGTGCCTGATGGTCTGCATCCCAGCGTACTTAGGGAAGTGGCTCTAGAAATCGTGGGTGCATTGGTGATAATTTTCCAATGTTCTATTGTTTCAGCATCAGTTCCGGTGGATTGGAGGGTAGCTCATGTTATCCCACTTTTTAAGAAAGGAGGGAGAGAGAAAACAGGGAATTATAGTCCAGTTAGCCTGACATCAGTTGTGGGAAAGATGCTGGAGTCAATTATAAAAGATGAATTAGCAGCACATTTGGATTTCAGTAACAGGATCGGTGCAAGTCAACATGGATTTACGATGGGGAATCATGCTTGACTAATCTTCTGGAAATGTTTGAGGATGTAACTAGGAAAATGGCGATCGGAGAGCCAGTGGACATAGTGTACCTGGACTTTCAGAAAGCCTTTAAAGTCCCACATGGGAGATTAGTGGGCAAAATTAGAGCATATGGTATTGGCGGTAGTGTCCTGACATGGACAGTGAATGTGAGTGGAGGGCGAATGAGTGGGAATTAATGGGCATGTGAAATGGAATAGGGTACAAGGAATTGGATTGTGGGAATAGAAAGGAGGGTAATGCAGATTAATTTCACAACATTCCAGTAGCTTTCAGTCAGCCCTTGAATTGCCAGGATAATGAAAGCTACGGTTTAAATGCAAGCAAATGAGAGGGGTGTAGGTAGGTACAGTGGCAAGTATGGTCATTGTGGGCCGAAGGGCCTTTGTCTGCACTCTATGTCTCGAGATTTGGTTGCCTATGCGACCTTCCATTTCGTGAAGATATGCAGGAGAATGACATAATATATTGATCTTCACCTGACAGGATCAGACAGGATCAGTCACACAACAACTTTCAGTCACAGATCACAACCCAGTTTGCTGAACTGCACCAGATTCTTACGTTACATTACCATCTGCATCGACCAGACCTGTGACCGCAAATTCCACATTCTGATCACTGAATTTCTGACAGGATTTGCTCCAGGCCTCTTTAAATTTTACCTTTATGTTTTGGTATCTGCAGAACCGGTGATACATTCTCCATCCACACCCAATCTAACCCATCATTAATCTTAAATTCCTCCAACCAATTCTGATTAACAGCTTATTGTTGGGTACTCGCTGGAGTTTAAAAAAATGAGCGGGGACGTCATTGAAACTGACCGAATAGAAAGGCTTGGATAGAGTGGATGTGGAGAGGATGTTTCCACTTGTGGGAGAGTCTATAGGTCATATCCTCAGAATTAAAGGATGTTTCTTTAGGAAGGAAATGAGGAGGAATTTTTGTCAGAGGGTGGTGACTCTGTGGAATTCTTTGCCACAGATGGCTCTGGAGGACAAGTCAGTGGATATGTTTAAGGCAGATATATATAGATTCTTGATTAGAAACATAGAAACATAGAAATTAGGTGCAGGAGTAGGCCATTTGGCCCTTCGAGCCTGCACCACCATTCAATATGATCATGGCTGATCATCCAACTCAGTGTCCCATACCTGCCTTCTCTCCATACCCTCTGATCCCTTTAGCCACAAGGGCCACATCTAACTCCCTCTTAAATATAGCCAATGAACTGGCCTCGACTACCCTCTGGCAGAGAGTTCCAGAGATTCACCACTCTCTGTGTGAAAAAAGTTCTTCTCATCGCGGTTTTAAAGGATTTCCCCCTTATCCTTAAGCTGTGACCCCTTGTCCTGGACTTCCCCAACATCGAGAGCAATCTTCCTGCATCTAGCCTGTCCAACCCTTTAAGAATTTTGTAAGTTTCTATAAGATCCCCTCTCAATCTCCTAAATTCCACAGAGTATAAACCAAGTCTATCCAGTCTTTCTTCATAAGACAGTCCTGACATCCCAGGAATCAGTCTGGTGAACCTTCTCTGCTCTCCCTCTATGGCAATAATGTCCTTCCTCAGATTTGGAGACCAAAACTGTACGCAATACTCCAGATGTGGTCTCACCAAGACCCTGTACAACTGTAGGAGAACCTCCCTGCCCCTATACTCAAATCCTTTTGCTATGAAAGCTAACATACCATTCGCTTTCTTCACTGCCTGCTGCACCTGCATGCCTACTTTCAATGACTGGTGTACCATGACACCCAGGTCTCGCTGCATCTCCCCTTTTCCTAGTCGGCCACCATTTAGATAATAGTCTGCTTTCCTGTTTTGGCCACCAAAATGGATAACCTCACATTTATCCACATCATACTGCATCTGCCAAACATTTGCCCACTCACCCAGCCTATCCAAGTCACCTTGCAGTCTCCTAGCATCCTCCTCACAGCTAACACTGCCCCCCAGCTCAGTGTCATCCGCAAACTTGGAGATATTGCCTTCAATTCCCTCATCCAGATCATTAATATATATTGTAATTAGCTGGGGTCCCAGCACTGAGCCTTGTGGTACCCCACTAGTCACTGCCTGCCATTGTGAAAAGGACCCGTTTACTCCTACTCTTTGCTTCCTGTTTGCCAGCCAGTTCTCTATCCACATCAATACTGAACCCCCAATGCCATGTGCTTTAAGTTTGTATACTAATCTCTTATGGGACCTTGTCGAAAGCCTTCTGGAAGTCCAGATACACCACATCCACTGGTTCTCCCCTATCCACGCCACTAGTTACATCCTCGAAAAATTCTATAAGATTCGTCAGACATGATTTACCTTTCGTAAATGATTTCACCACTTTCCAAATGTGCTGCTATCCCATCTTTAATAACTGACTCTAGCAGTTTCCCCACTACCGACGTTAGACTATCTGGTCTGTAATTCCCCGTTTTCTCTCTCCCTCCCTTCTTAAAATGTGGGGTTACGTTTGCTACCCGCCAATCCTCAGGAACTACTCCAGAATCTAAAGAGTTTTGAAAGATTATTACTAATGCATCCACTATTTCTGGAGCTACTTCCTTAAGTACTCTGGCATGCAGCCTATCTGGCCCTGGGGATTTATCGGCCTTTAATCCATTCAATTTACCCAACACCACTTCCCGACTAACCTGGATTTCACCCAATTCCTCCAACTCCTTTGACCCGCGGTCCCCTGCTATTTCCGGCAGATTATTTATGTCTTCCTTAGTGAAGACAGAAACAAAGTAGTTATTCAATTGCTCCGCCATATCCTTGTTCCCCATGATCAACTCACCTGTTTCTGACTGCAAGGGACTGCAGTATGGGTGTCAGAGGTTATGTGGAGAAGGCAGGAGAATGGGGTTAGGAGGGAGAAATAGGTCAGCCATGATTGAATAGTGGAGTAGTCTTGATGGGCTGAATGGTCTAATTCTGCTCCTATCATTTATGACCATGTGACATTATTCAGCAGAAAATTCACAACACGTCCAGACTTTCCTTTTTTTTAAATTTCAAAATACTTTAATCAGGTAATAAATATATACAATACATGAACCGTGCAAAAAAAATGCATCCGACATTTTCGGAGGCTATACCAATTATTTAATACAGTCTACATACATTGCTCAAATCTCACTAATTTATCCCCCACCCTTGCCACTCATGTGGCCAACTGGTGTGGGATCCCTTCCCTTATTTTGAGGGGCGTCTCCACCACACTCTGCAGACTTTCCTGCACATTGCCTCCTCTGAGATATAGCATAATTTTCACAAACATTCAACAACCCTCCTGCATTGGTGCCATCAATGAAATGTCTTCTGTGTGACAACGTGAGCGCAAGTCAGAAAATGGTAATTTTCAACTATATGAAATATCTTGAGTGAAATTGTTGTTCCCTCAGTCATTTTCTGCTTTCTTTATTTCAGGAGGAAGCTGGTCGCAAGAGCAGGTAGGACATGCTCTTCAGTTAAACTGTACGGATCTGTAAAGTCACATAAACATGTAGACGCTCAGGGTATAATCGGTTATTCAATATTTGCAGAATTAATGATGAATCCCAGACATTGTCACTTAGAGATGGTGCCATACTGGATGAAAGATTCGATCACCCCTTCTGGTTGAACGCAGTGTTGAAAGATATCGTTGTTGTGAATCACCAAGGTAAAACATATGGATTTCTTACTTCTTATGACATATTTAAGTTGTAAATAGATGCAAAGATTGACCGTAATGGTGAACTGTAGGGGAACTAACGTTTTATACCAGCACCAATCGCACCTGTTGGGAAGTTTCACAGTCAAGTGGTCAGCTGGAGATGTCAGATCCCTGAACACATCCAACACAGGAGCACAATGCAACCAAGACACAGACTGCCAGATGAACTAAAACACCTTAACCCCATCTACACCGCAGAAACACGCCACAATATGAGTTTAGATTCTACCAGTTAGCCAAGACTTAATTAAATCAGAGATTTTGAAAACTGGTGGGAATTTGATGGCCAGTATTGTCATAAAAACACACGGGGTTCCATCAGAGAACGATATATGTGCCACTGATCCTGCTTGTCCTGCCAGAGCCCACTGACTTTGGTTAACTCGGGTCTGCTCCCTGCTGGAGTTACGAACGTCATTGTTATTAACTATCCACCACATTGAAGCATTGTCAGGTCGGGGGGAGTTCCCCCCTCTACGGGTACCATGTAATCCCGTGCTACCTGCCCCATGGTCCTATAGTCGGCGACTAAACCGTCCCCCACCTGGTTTTACTAGTCGAGGAGGGGGCTGTGGACCCCCAGCAGGTCCAAATACAAGACCTGTCAAAGGGCGGATGAGCTTCTAGCGAGCCCACGGCCATCCACACTTCAGTGATTTAAAATTGATTTATCTAAATCTAGTTATAACGTCCCAAAAAGTTAATCTGCGAGTCTAATTGGTAGTAAAGAAAGCAAACTCAAGAGAGCTTGTATACAAAAACAGGGATGTAACGCTGAGGCTCTATCAGGTGCTGGTAAGGCCCCATTTGGAATATTGTGAGCAATTTTGAACATCATATCTGAGGAAGGATGTGCTGGCTCTGGAGAAGGGCCTGAGGAGGTTTACAAGAATGATCCCAGGAATGAGTAGGTTAACCTATGATGAGCTTTTGTACTCGCAGGAGTTTAGAATAATGAGGGGGGCCCTCATTGAAACATACAGAATAGTAAAAGGCTTCGATAGAGAGGATGTGGAGAGGATGTTTCTATTAGTGGGAGAGTCTAGGGCTAGAGGTCATAGCCTCAGAATTAAAGGACTTTCTTTTAGGAAGGAGATGATGAGAAAGTTATTTCATCAGCGGCTGGTGAATCTGTGGAATTCTTTGCCACAATAAACTGTGGAGTCCAGGTCAGTGGATATTTTAAGGCAGAAATAGATAGATTCTTGATTAGTACGGGAGTTAGCAGTTTTGGGGAGAAGGCAGGAGAATGGGTTTAGGAGGGAGAGATAGGTCATCCATTATAGAATGGCGGAGTGGACTTGATGGGCCGACCGGCCTCATTTTACTCCTATCACTTATGATATTAAGTATTGAAATGTGGTATCAATGAGCTGACCAGGATTGTTATCAAAATTTATGGGCAATCTTCAGAGGGGGAAATCTGTGCCATAACTCTCTCTGACTTGTCAGTGACTGAAGTTTCTGGTGACTCGGTGTTGGCCCTGTTGGAATCGCGAGGTTCACTGTTATTAACTGTCTATCATGTTGAGGCATTGCTTGAATTAGATTCGTCAGGGAAACTATCATTCGCCTCAGTCAAGGCTTTTTCTCGGTGGAATACGCCCAGCTATTTGTCCAGGCAAAGATCCTCTTACGCACATACACCTGGAAAATTGAGATCTTGTGCCGAATTTCTCACTGTAGTGCAGCTGCTGGTTTAAATCGAAGGTAGACAATAAATGCTGGAGTAACTTAGCGGGACAGGCAGAGAAGGAATGGGTGATGTTTCGTGTCGAGGCCCTACTTCAGACTCAATGAATCAATTAATCCGATTCAGACCCGATGAATCTCCTCTGTTCCCTCTCCAGCATAAACACATCCTTCCTTGAGCGTGTCGACCTGCACACAATACACCAAGTGAGGCTGACCAGCCTTGATAGCCTTACACGTGACCCAGAGCACCAACAATTTCCATGTCAGTACAAATGTACTTTGCATGCCGACGGCACGGAAAGTGGTCGTTAATATATATCATAACCACCAACAAGCCCAGGACCGATCCCTGCTGAAGACCACTGCGAACAGATAGCCACTACCATTCCATACCTTTCAATCACAAAACTATCCTGATGCTAATACCCTCTGCCTCCTTAAACCAAGTCAATCTTGGATCCAATTATCCAGGTCATATCGGATATCATATGTCTTCTCTTTCGCCACTCGCCCACCATGAGGGAAGATGTCCAATGCCCCACGAAAGCCCATATATTGGTTTAGCCTGAGTTGAATGAATTCTTGGTTACAGGTCCAGGATCAATAGACAATAAACAATAGACAATAGTTGCAGGAGTAGGCCATTCGGCCCTTCGAGCCCTTCGATGTGATCATGGCTGATCATCCCAAATCAGTACCCAGTTCCTGCCTTCTCATATCCCCTGACTCCGCTATTTTTAAGAGCCCTATCTAGTTATCTCTTGAAATCATCCGGAGAATCGGCCTCCACCGCCCTCTGAGGCAGAGAATTCCACAGACTCACCACTCTCTGTGAGAAAAAGTGTTTCCTCGTCTCGGTTCTAAATGGCTTACTCCTTATTCTTAAACTGTGGCCCTGATTCTGGACTCTCTCAACATCGGAAATATGTTTCCTGCCTCTACCGTGTCCAAACCCTTAACAATCGTATATGTTTCAATGAGATCCCCTCTCATCCTTTTAAACTCCAGAGTGTACAAGCCCAGCCGCTCCGTTCTCTCAGCATATGACAGTCCCGCCATCCCGGGAATTAACCTTGTAAACGTACGCTGCACTCCCTCAATAGCAACAATGCCCTTCCTCAAATTAGAGGACCAAAACTGCACACAGTACTCCAGGTGTGGTCTCACTAGGGCTCTGTACAACTGCAGAAGGACCTCTTTGCTCCTCTATTCGATTCCTCTTGTTATAAAGGCCAACATGCCATTCGCTTTCTTCACTGCCTGCTGTACCTGCATGCTTACTTTCATACACTGATGTAGAAGGACTCCCAGATCCCGTTGTACTTCCCCTTTTCCCAACTTGACGCCATTTAGATAGTAATCTGCCTTCCTGTTTTTGCTACCAAAGTGGATAACCTCACATTTATCCGCATTAAACTTCATCTGCCACGCATCTGCCCACTCCCCCAACCTGTCCAAGTCACCCTGAATTCTCATAGCATCCTCCTCACAGTTCACACTGCCACCCAGCTTGGTGTCATCTGCAAATTTGCTAATGTTACTTTGAATCCCTTCATCCAAATCATTGATGTATATTGTAAATAGCTGCGGTCCCAGCACCGAGCCTTGCGGTGCCCCACTAGTCACTGCCTGCCATTCTGAAAGGGAGCCGTTAATCCCTACTCTTTGTTTCATGTCTGCCAACCACTTCTCCATGTCAGCACTATACCCCCAATACCATGTGCACTAATTTTGCCCACTAATCTCCTATGTGGGACCTTATCAAATACTTTCTGAAAGTCCAGGTACACTACATCCACTGGCTCTCTCTTGCCCATTTTCCTAGTTACATCTTCAAAAAATTCCAGAAGATTAGTCAAGCATGATTTCCCCTTCCCTAAATCCATGCTGACTCGGACCGATCCTGTTACTGCTATCCAAAAGTTTGGCTATCTGATCTTTTATAATTGACTCCCGCAACTTCCCCACCACCGATGTCAGGCTAACTGGTCTATAATTCCCTGTTTTCTCTCTCACGCCTTTCTTAAATAGTGGGATAACATTAGCAACCCTCCAATCCACAGAAACTGATTCTGAGTCTATAGAACATTGGAAAATTATCACCAATGTATCCACAATTTCTATAGCCACTTCCTCAAGTACCCTGGGATGCAGACCATCAAGCCCTGGGGATACATCAGCCTTCGGTCCCATCAGTCTATCCAACAACATTTCCTGCCTAATGTGGATTTCCTTCAGTTCCTCCGTCACCCCAGATCCTCTGGCCACTACTATATCAGGAAGATTGTTTGTGTCCTCCTTTGTGAAGACAGATCCAAAGTACCTGTTCAACTCATCTGCCATTTCCTTGTTCCCCATAATAAGTTCAACTTTTTCGGTCTTCAAGGGTCCAACTTTGGTCTTAACTAATTTTTTCCTCTTCACATACCTAAAGAAGCTTTTACTATCCTGCTTTATATTCTTGGCTAACTTACCTTCATACCTCATCTTTTCTTCCCGTATTGTCTTTATGGTTATCTTCTGTTGTTCTTTAAACATTACCCAATCCTCTTGCTTCCCGCTCATCTTTGCTACGTTGTACTTCTTCGCTTTAATTTTTATACTGGCGTCCCTTGTCAGCCATGGTCGTCCCTTTCTCCCCTTGGAATCTTTCTTCCTCCTAGGAATGAACTGATCCTGCACCTTCTTGTATTATTCCTAGAAACACCTGCCATTTTTATTCCACTGTTATCCCTGCTAGTGTATCTTTCCAGTCAACTTTGGCCAGCTCCTCCCTCATGGCCCCATAGTCCCCTTTATTGAACTGCAACACTGACACCTCCGATCTACTCATCTCCCTCTCCAATTGTAGATTAAACCTGACCATGTTATGGTCACTGCCTCCTAATGGCTCATTAACCTCGAGGTCCTTTATCAAATCCGGTTCATTACATAACACTAAATCCAGAATTGCCTTCTCCCAGGTAGGCTCCAATCCAAGCTGTTCAAAGAATCCTTCACGAAGGCACTCTACAAAGTCCCTTTCTTGGGGTCAAGTACCAACCTTGTTTTCCCAGTCTACCTGCATGTTGAAATCTCCCATAACAACCATGGCATTACTTTTGCTACATGCCAATTTTAACTCCTGATTCAACTTGCGCCCTATGTCCAGGCTACTGTTTTAGGGCCAGCAGATTAGTCCCATTAGGGTATTTTTACCCTTACAATTCGTTAGTTCTATCCATACTATCTCCACTTCTCCTGTTTCAATGTCACCCCTTGCAAGGGACTGAATTGTATTCCTCACCAACAGGGCACACCACCCCCTCTGCCCACCTGTCTGTCTTTTCGATAGGAGGTATACCCTTGAATATTCAGTTCCCAGCCCTGGCCCTCTTGCAGCCATGTCTCAGTAATTCCCACAACATCATAGTTGCCAGTTTCTAACTGAGCCTCAAGCTCGTCCACTTTATTCCTTATACTTTGCGCATTCATATACAGCACTTTGATCTCCGTATTCACTTCCCCCCTCGCTATTGGCCCTGACCTTGCTCTGTTGTCCATTCTCGAGCTTTCCTTCCAATTAATTCGAGAATCTTTTCATGCAGTCACTTCCCCTTCAACTCTATCTTTATACTCCCAATTTGTCAATCCCTCCCCACCATTATTTAGTTCAAACCCACACGTGTAGCCCTAGCAAACCTGCCTGCCAGAATGTCGGTCCCCCTCCAGCTAAGGTTTAACCCGTCCCTTTTGTACAAGTCACCCCTACCCCAGAACAGATTCCAGTGGTCTATTAATCTAAATCCTTGCTCCCTGCTCCAGCCCCTCAGCCACACATTCAGATTCCCTATCTCCCTGTTCCTGTCCTCACTAGCACGAGGTACTGGAAGCAATCCAGAGATAACCACCGTAGAAGTCAGGCATTTCAGACTTCTTCCCAACTCTCTGAAGTCATTTTGGAGAACCTCCTTCCTCTTCTTCATGATGTCGTTTGTGCCTACGTGCACAACTACTGCCGGCTGTTCACCTTATCTCTCTCTCGAATGTTCTGAATTTGGCTCGTGACATCCTGAACCCTGGCACCAGGGAGGCAACAGACCATCCTCGCATCTCATCTGCCGCCACAGAATCTCCTGTCAGCTCCTCGGACAATGGAGTCACCCACCGGTCGCCGGTGGAGTCCCATCTCTAGGATTGGAGCCACCGACGTGTCCACCGCTCGGACTGGAAACATCGTCTCCCCGGACAGTTCCCAAGAGGGCGTACCTGTTTTCATTAGCCACAGCCACCTGGATCTTCTGCACTCCACGATTTCTACCCTTTCTCTCCGTCACACACCTTGGTTCTTCCTGTATCCTCGGCGTGACTAGCTCAGTGTAGGTCCTGCCCATGAAACTCTCGTTTTCCCGGATGGCCCTGAGGTCATCCAGCTGCTTCTCCAGTGCCCCAACATGCTCCTATAGGAGCTGAAGCTGGACGCACTTGCCACAGTTGTGGCAGATAGAGGCTCCATCCCTGTCCCTGGGCTCCCACATTCTGCAAGCCTCACACTGTCTCATCTGCCCCGACATGTGTTCATCTGCCTCAACTCCT
Source organism: Malacoraja senta (assembly GCA_038087875.1). Classification (NCBI taxonomy): domain Eukaryota; kingdom Metazoa; phylum Chordata; class Chondrichthyes; order Rajiformes; family Rajidae; genus Malacoraja; species Malacoraja senta. Next base: position 42,319 of record JAXLNO010001296.1, read on the forward strand.
CCTGTGTGCCAGTTCCACACTGGCCCCAATTCTCCAATATTACATCCGATATCCTTCCTGCCTTTATAAATACTTCCTGTTACCACTTATCTCAATCCGCTGCTTGATAATCTGATTCCCTCTCCACCACCTAACAGCGAGATCACACAAAACCCTGCCCGACAGCACCAAATGCCCACCCGCAATCTCTCCATCATCCCCTCTCTCTCTCTCTATTTACACACACAATCCCAACTCCGCCGCCCGACCTGCACCTGCAATCCACGAGCCTCCCCTATTCTCGGAGTGAAACGCGGAGAAAGGTTTGTGTTGTCCATCTCACGTTATTGGGTGACACCCCGGGCAAGGTTTCAGTTGTCCACCCACCTGTGCCCCAGTCTCCCCCCGACCCCCGGGGACTGACTCTCTGATTCTCTGCTTCTCCCCCCAGTCTACGTCACCCTGGATGTGGAAACAGCGCATGCGCGGCTCGAGGTGTCTGAGGATCGGAAGAGGGTGAGATGGACCGGGACCGTGAGGAGTCTCCCTGACACCGGGAAGAGGTTTACAGTGTATGCGTGTGTGCTGGGATCGGAGGGATTCACATCGGGGAGACATTACTGGGAGGTGGAGGTGGCGGGGAGTCAGTACTGGAGTCTGGGAGTCGCCGCAGAGTCTGTGGAGAGGAAGAGATATTTCACACTGACCCCGGAGACTGGAGTCTGGTTCATCAGGCGGGTTGATGACGAGTTTGATGCATTCACCTCCCCTCAATCCCCTCTCCCCGCCCGTCCCATCCCCGGGAGGGTGGGAGTTCATCTCAGTTACGAGTCCGGGACAGTTTCATTTTACGACGCGGACACCAAGTCCCATCTCCACACCTTCACTGGGAATAAATTCACGGAGAAACTTTATCCTTTCTTCGGGATTTGGGATGAAGACCAGTGGCTGAGAATCTGCTCCGGTTCCGCTCCGGGTGTGTAAAAGGGTCGGGTCCCGGGACCGGCGTCAGGAGCGGGGCTCAGCCAGGGGCTGTGGGGCAGAAACCCGGTGGACAACAGGTCGGCGCTGAACGAACGGCTCCCATTTAATCCCCAAATTCCGCGTCGTGAAACAAACCCCAGTGAGTGAGCGCGGAAATAAAACCAGGGGGGATGTAAATGTGGGAAGAGTGAAATAAACAGCAACTGAAATCAGAGCTGTCTGTCTGTCTGTCTGTCGATCCGTTCATTTTAACGCGTTAACCGCGTCCGGCAACGGAACAGAAATTACTTTTGTGAAAATATAAAGATTGAAACAATCTCCCTTCCCGCGGGTTCAGCAGCAGCCGCGGGCGGCGGGTCCTGAGCTCCGTCTCCCCCGGGTCCTAAAGTCCGCCAACATAACTCTGCCGAATCTTGTCCCTTCCCACCCCACCTAACGGAGAGGGTGGTGGTGGTGGGGGGGGGGGGGGTGGGGGGGACGAGTGTCCCTGGAGCCGAGTAATCGGGAGGGAGAGGTCGGGGTTACCCGGCGCGGTGTATCCCCGCCTAACGTGCTGTTAGTGCCCCCCTAAAACTGTCTAGAGAAGATAATTTAACTATATTGTTGTCTAGTTTGTTCCATTCCCTTAAGGTTCATACAAAGAATGAGTTCTTATAATTATCTGTCCTGGCGATTGGGGTTTGCATTTGCATATCATTTCTCTTTCTTGTTCTCCTTTCTGTTGAGTATGTTATGTATCTATCTGCAGTTATGCCCACCATCCCCTTTTGAATCTTGTACAACATGGCTAGTCTGTTCCTTGCCCTTCTTGTTTCCAGCGTTTCCCACTCCAGGTCGGACAGCATCTGGGTGACACTGCTACCACTATTGTAGTTCCCTGATGTAAAAGCGTGCTGCTTTCTTCTGTACCCCTTCTAGTTTGTTGATATGACCAGTTTTGTATGGGTCTCAGGTGCATGAAGCGTATTCCAGTAAGGGTCTAACCAATGTTGGATATGCTGTGGTTTTAACTTCCTTTGGGCAGAACCAGAGGTTTCATCCAAGGAATCCTAGTTGGCTTTAGAGACCGTGTTGTCCATGTGTTCCCCCCACGAAAGCTTGCTGTCAAGATGAACTCCAAGGTATGTCTGTGAACTTGTACGATGAAGTATTTGTCCACAGAAGACGTAGTCTCGAGTAGGTGGTTTCTTCTTGTTTGAAATTACCATAATTGAGCATTTGGTTGGGTTGAACCTCATCTTCCATGTGTTTTGCCTTACTTCCAAGGACTTATGGTCTTCTTATAAGGAGTTCATATCCTCTGCTTCAGTGACAGGTGTATATACAAGACAATCATCTGTGAAGAGTTGTTTTACAATTTATGTGTTCAGGTAGATCATTAATGTACGCCAGGAACAACAGTGGTCCAAGGACCGTGCATTGCGGTACTCCTGACAGTACTTGTTCTTCTAAAGAAATGTTTCCTTCACAGGCCACCCTGTGCATCCGGTTTGTGAGAAAGTCCCTAATCCTGTTATGTAGACTATTTCTGATGCCTTAGTAATCCAGTTTTCCTAGGAGCCTTTCATGAGGAACTTTGTCGAATGCTTTTGATAAGTCCAGGATTGCCATATGTATAGATTTCCCCTTATCTAATGCCCTCGTGATGTCATCAATAGTGACAACAAGTTGTGTTTCCGTTGAACGTTTTGCTCTGAAGCCATGTTGTGAGTCCACCAGTATCCCATTCTTTTGGAAATGGTCCATGATGTGAGAGTGTATGATGTGATCCATGATCTTACATGTAACACTGGTCAGTGAAACTGGTCTGTAATTCTCAGGGGCAGCCTTATTGCCCTTCTCAAATATTGAACAGATGTTTGCTTCCTTCCACTGTCGTGGTAGTGACCCACAATCAATTGAGGACTGGAATGAATCTGTGAGTATGGGTGCTATTTTTGATGCGAACATCTTTAGAAACCATAGTGGTACTGATCTGGGCCCACTGCTTTGTTTGCCATTAGGTTCTGTAGTTGTGTTAATACTCCTGCCTCATGGATCACAAGTTCAGGGATATCCTGTAGGTTACTGGTTCCCATCGATGGAATGTATGACTTGTTTTCCCTCGTAAATACACTGGTGAATTGAGCATTAAGTGCTTCGGCCTTCCCTTTCCCGTCACCTACAACTGTGTTGTTCTCCATGGCGTCTGCAACTCCCTTCTCTCCGTTACCCAAACGTTACATATAAGACCAACATTTTTTGACGTTTTCTTTCATTGCTGTGCTAAGATTGTTTGATACAAAGACTTGTTCGGCTTTATTCAGAGCTTTCCTTAATTCCTTCCGGCAATTTACAAAGGAACCTCAATCTTCTTTGTCTTGTTTCTTCTTTGCTTTATTGTATGCCCTCTGTCTCTTACATCTGCGTCTGTGGTGATGTCTGGTGAACCAGGGTCGGGTATTTGGTTTGACTGCTGTCTTTTTTGGATTATGTCTCTCCATGATCTGCTTTATTTCAGTTTCACCAGTGTCCCACTTCTCCTGAATAGAGAAGCATTCCCCATTGAGAGATAATGGTCCCGTAAAGCATCCAGGTCTGCATTGATCAGTTGTTTAAGAAGGAACTGCAGATGCTGAAAAATCGAAGGTAGGCAAAAATGCTGAAGAAACTCAGCGGGTGAGGCACCATCTATGGAGCGAAGGAAATTGGCAACGTTTCGGGGTGAAACCTTTCCTCCTTCGCTCCCTAGATGCTGCCTCACCCGCTGAGTTTCTCCAGCATTTTTGTCTACCTGCATTGATCAGTTCCTTGTTTGCTTTCTGCCGTAGGTAGTATTTCCTTCTGGCCTTCTAGGTTGTCGTTTCCACTATATGGGAGGCACCGTAATATTTTCTGTGTTCAGGGCCCAGAGGCATTAATCCGGCCCTGGCAGTTCATTCATCTCCCCCCTCCCTCCCTCGCTCCCTCCCTCCCTCCCTCCCTCCCCCCCTCCCTCCCTTCCTCCCGTCCCTCTGGTGCGGGGAGAAACTCAAGCGGACCAACGTGTATCTGTATCTGAATCTGTAAGCGGACCGTGTAGGGTCCATCGTGTGGAAACGGAACTAAGAGTGCGCACGTTTAAATAAAGCGAAGCGGGGACGCGGCGCTGTGGGCGCTGGCAACGTAGTGCGGACCCAATAGGGCGGACCGTGTACAGGAAACTACATGGCGGACCGTGTAGGGTGAACCAAGAGCGATGGGGGCGGCGTATCTCCCCCAGGTCCGCGCTCGATCTTCACCCTGCCGGGTCCGCGTTTGATCTTCACTCTGCCGGGTCCGCGTTCGACCTCCAAGGTTTAAAAAATATATATTATACAATTACTTTTATTCAAAAAATAAAATTAAACATAGAGTATTAACACAAACAAAGACTGCCTATGTACAAACAAACGATCAACAAATTAATATAACGCCAACTTTATCAACAAGACACTCGACCTCCCGCGGTGACCAGCGTTCACGGACGGTCTCCAGAGTCCCCGTGGACACCGCGTGTGTGTTCCCTCTCCAGGGAGACGCGGGCACGGACGTAGGCCCGGAAAAGGGGCAGGCAGCCGACCCCGGTGTGGCCATCGACTACCCGCTGCCTGGACCCGCGAATGGCCATCTTGGCCCAGGCCCAGGAGCAGACGGACAGTGAGACCCCCCCCCCCTCTGTACCGGGTGGCCAAATATCAGGAGTGTGGGGCTAACATGTAGCCAAAACTTCAGGAGCTGCCCCTTCAGATAGTCGAACAGGGGCTGCAGCCTCTCACACTGCACGTAGACATGGGACACGGTCTCTTCCTCGCCGCAAAAGTGAGAGCCTCCCACAGCCGGCCTCGAGGGTGCGGTGGGCCTGACCCCCGTTCCCTCTCCACTCCTCTCCTCCTGGTCTCGCTCCTGTTTTTGTTCAGTTTACAAATTGAACACGCACGCAGTCGTCGGAATGTCATTGGCACTTTTATTGTCACAGGTGTGAAATGCTACACACTGCAATTATATTTTTGATTACAAACAGTCCAGTAGAATATTACCGTACCCAGGTCAGCAAGTGTACATAAACAGTCTACTGATCCTGTAAACAAGAGGTGACATTTTCCAAAGTCCACATTCTAGTCATAGAGTGATAGATACAGTGTGGAAACAGGCCCTTCGGCCCAACTTGCCCACACCGGTCAACATGTCCCATCTACACTAGTCCCACCTGCCTGCATTTGGCCCATATCCCTCTAAACCTGTATCCACGTACCTTTCCAAATGTTTCCTAAACGTTGAGATAGTAACGGCCTCATCTACCTCCTCTGGCATCTCGTTCCATACACCTACCACCCTTTGAATGAAATAGTTACCTGCTCCGATTCCTATTAAATCTTTCCCCCCTCACCTTAAACCTATTAGACAATAGGTGCAGGAGTAGGCCATTCGGCCCTTCGAGGCAGCACCACCATTCACTGTGATCATGGCTGATCAGCCACAATCAGTACCCCGTTCCTGCCTTCTCCCCATATCCCCTGACTCCGCTAGCTTTAAGAGCTCTATCTAACTCGCTCTTGAAAGCCTCCAGATAATTGGTCGCCACTGCCTTCTGAGGCAGAGAATTCCACAGATACACAACTCTCTGGGTGAAATAGTGTTTCCTCATCTCCGTTCTAAATGGCCTTCCCCTTATTCTTAAAACGGAGGCCCCTGGTTCTGGACTACCCCAACATCGGGAACATGTTTTCTGCCTCAATTCAATTCAATTCAATTCCTTTATTGTCATCTTGCAAGCAACAGTTGTGCAGTGCAAAACGAAAAGACGTTTCCCAGGGAATACCGGAGCACATATCGCACATGAAGTTTAAAACATTTCACACATAATAACAACACAAAAAACAATCCAGTCCCTGATGGAACAGTATAAAGTTTTTTAAAAAAGAAGATAAAAACAACATTAAAATACAGTAAGACCAATCATAAACATGTCCGGGGTGGCTGATTTGAGTGGCCAGTGCCAGTTATTGAAGTGGCCAGTGCCAGTTATTATAGTGTCCGTGCCAAGCCGCAGAATCAGGTGACTGTGAGTACAGAGTGGCTGTTTAGCAGCCTCACAGCATATGGCAGGAAGCTGTTTAGCAGTCTTGTAGTCTGGGCTTTGATGCTGCGATATCTCTTGCCTGATGGCAGGAGATCCAGGTGTATGTGGAGGGGGTGCAGTTTGTCCTTAGCAATTCGCTGAGCTTTTTTCCGACAGCGGCTCAGGAGAAGTTCTTGTACCGAAGGTAGGGAGACGCCAATGATCTTCTCTGCTCCCCTCACTACTCTCTGCAGAGCCTTCCTGTCCGAGCAGTTGCAGGTGGAGTACCACGTATTTAAACAGTACGGGGGACCATATTTCCTCTGCTGTACCGGGCACATCTGCCCTACTCGGGGCTGTTGCCCCTTTACCCCCGGCTCTCCCACCATGATCGGTAACCCCACCACCTCATGGTGTGCTACACATGGCGCAGACGCTGCTAACTGAGGGTGCTCTCCCGCCCCTCCTTGGGCCTGTCCCTCCCCGGACAACCCGGACCCCACCTGCCGACCCGGACCTATCCCCGGCGCCTCAGGAGGCGGTCTATTCCCCTTTGCCCCTGGGGAATCCTCTGCTGAGGGAAGCCCTCTGCCCCTGGGGGACCCCCCTGGTCCTACCAGGTGAACCCGTCCCCTAGTCTTAGACAGAGTCTCCTCCAGCTGCGCTATCCTTGCCTGGCAAGGCCCGTGATCACTATCGCCTAACTCGCTACGGGCCACACTGTATGCTGCTTGTATATCTTGGAACTTTCTCTCCAGCTCCCTGCACTTCTGTGTACTCTGAGCCAGGAGTTCCTGGGCGTTCCGTTCCCTCTCCTTTGCCTCTACCACCTGGCATTGGAGGAATTCCTGGGCATTTCTGTGGGACTCCCTCGCCTGTAAGATACACTGCCTGGCTTTACTGCATTTCTCAGATAGCCCTTCCCCTTCTCTAGCGCTTTCTTCAGCGCTGGCCCTAGCTTCTCTCAACTGCTCTTCCAGTCTATCTACCTGTCTGTGCATTTTTGCTACCTGCTGTGATAGGCACGCTAGCCAAATTGCCTTTTCCTGCCCTTTATTATACATTTTGCTTTCCGTCCATTGAGCCGCAGCTACTGCAGGCTGCTGTGCTGTCAGCAATGCTATCACCCATTGTTTGGTGAGATTGATCTTTTTAAACAGATAAGAGGAGATTCTCTCCTCCATCTTGCTACGTTCTCTCACCCCCTCTGGCAAATCACATATTCCAAACCACCGAGGTCCTGCCATGGTCGCCATTCTGTAGGGGTTTAGTTCCCTTTACTCGACTTCGGGCCCAACTGCCCGAAAAAGGGGTTCCCCTAGGTTCTAGACCTCGGAATTATGGTGGGAAATGATAAGAGGTTGACTTGACCAGAGCGTGCTGATGAGAGAAAACATAAACCAAGACGGACTCAAAGCAAGTCTAAAATTTACAGGCTTTATTTAACAATAAGTAATCGAATCTCACCAACACTACATAATATGTGACGAAACTTATGCTTTAAACTAAAACTATGGAAAGAAAATTATCGGGCACGTCGTAAAACTTCCTTTGACAATATTTTACTCCCCTTTCCCAACTTATTTACTCAACCTCCTGTCCTATTTCGGGAATTTCTCCAGGTCACCAGGATACTCACATCTAAGTCGATGCAGGCTCACGAGCTGTCCAGTAGAGCAGAAAGAGGGCAGGAAGAGCAGGAAGAGCAGAGAGCGAGTTCTGGCTGGACTCCTGTTTTATACCTGAGATTCCTTTGAAACCCCCAGGTGGTCCTCTGGATAGAAGGGGTTCTTTTGATGTTTCCCAGTTTCGATCTGGCATGAACAATAGGCTTCCGATGATAAGGGGTTTGCTGATGTCATGATCCCTCAGCCTGATCGTTATCATCCTCGATGGTGATAGTGCGCTGCTGGCCAGTTTACCACCGTCTGTTCCTTCCTTTGTGTATCCAAGAAAATCTCATTATCTCCGTCTCAGCCTTACCTGTTCACACCGTTGTGTGATGTCCAAGTCCACAGGCCAGATGGGTTTGAAACTTGAAACTGATTATTTCTGTGGATTGCGGGTTTTTCCGTTGCAGCCAGCAAATCTGTCTTTTTAAAATGTTCATGTCCTTATCCAAGTTCTTCCATAATTTTGGAGGATTTGCCCCAATAACTTACATGCCCCTACGATGCGTCCAGGCTTGCACGGACCGTATCGATTGACAAAGTTAGTGGGCAATCCTCCAGCCTCAAGAGCTGTAAACACTCCTGGTGAGAAGGTGAAATTATGTACCCCGAAAGCCCCCTTAATCACTAAACTAGGCCCTCGAAGCACATTAACTTACACTATAGACCTTTTACTTTACATCAAACCCACAAACCATACAGTACCCTCACAACCATTCCCTGAAAATGCAGGGATTACAACATATGTACAAAACTATTGCACTAGAGTACCGACATTTTACAGTGATGGGGTGTCATTACGGTGACGTCGGGAGGCTCGATTTACCAGCTGTTGTAATTTGGCCATCCTCCTCCGCTTTTTAAATTTGCAATTAATGCATAGCAAATACAGCACAATTATCATCTGGCACATGATAGACGTCCCCGTGTTAAATGCTGTAAACCCGTCGTTAACCACCCCTCGTCTTTGCCTACCGGACCCCAAACTGAAATCCCCTTCCCCGCGGTACATCTCTTCTATGTCTATGTCCCCAAAATCCAGGTTGTGGAATTTCTGGAACATGTCTTTTAGCAGGGCCTGATATAATAATTCCGTCTCCCGGGGGCACCATGCAGGTAACCGCACTTCAGTCAAATTTAATACTACTGAGGCCACAGCGTAATGCACTCCCTGGTACAGCACCCTCTTGGTTGGGACAAGTGCTAACCCATTCTCCGGCCCTTTGGTGGTCGTTGGACAGTTGTGAGGGTCGATCGGTTGGGCTGTGGGTAGGGGCTTCTTCACCTGAACCAGCAATTCGGTGGCTTTTACTGTCATCCCAGCCCTGGGGGCCACACATGCCTGCCCACTGCGGTCCCAATCTATCCCGTTCCCGGAGTTCTGCCATCACTTGACAAAGGTGATTGATGCCCCTACCGGACACACCTTGGCAGACCCCCATAGAAATAAATAAAGCCCCTGGTCATAGGCCCACCATTTGTCCCAACATACAGTGATCCCTCCCGGTGACCCCGTGATGGTCCGGTAGGTATCATTATCCAGTCTTTCCCAGTCCGAGGATCGATCCCTCATGTCCGAGCTCAGCTTCCTGAGCCACCACCATCTCCCCAAAGGAACGTCCCCCTTACAGGTTAAACACACCCGCCTGCCCTCAGTCACCCTAACCCGGTCGGTAGCCATCTGTATCTCGGCACAGGGTATGGATGCTTCCCCATAGGCGAAGCTCCTGTGGCTGGAGAACCTGGTCGAGTTCGACCCCAGCCATCCAGGCCATCTCCCCTCATGAGAGTATCCGGCCTGGCTATCCGCTACCAGGTTTCCTTGCCCAGTAGACACGAGGGGTGCTCTGTCCCCTGAGCACCCATATACGATGGACTCCTCCGTGTCCCCGCGACGCGCCACGCACATCCGGAGGCACATCATTGCCATCAACCATACGGCGGGGCTGCCCATCTGGAAAACAAAGCGAAACACCTCCTTGCCTCCACAAAGCTATCTGCCTAATAATGGCATTTGAGGCTTTGATTTGTCTGTTGTGGTCCACTTTACCACAGCACATCCCTTCGATCCTGTACTATCTGTCCCTGTACTCCCCTGTAGCTATACAAAACCTTATCTCTAGTTACGCTAACTACATCTACTTACACAAAAACCAATGCTATATACAATGCCACCCGTCTCTGGGTGGCCAACTCATAACTGGTCCCCGTCACGCTGGGGCCACCCCTCTGGTGGGCCCACCCGTGCAGGCCAGAACTCCTCCTGTTGAGGGGCCTGACTGCCCCTCACCTCCCTTTGCACTACGGGGTTTTGAGTTACCCCTACGTTCCCTGTGGACACTGGGCTCCCTCCAGTTGCACTCCGTAGTGCCCTGTTTCGGCCGCTCTCCTTCCCGGCCCTCCTGTGGCCGGCCCTAGCCCCAGGTTTAATTAGGGATAGGGACCACCTTATTGGGGGTTTAGTGACCCTGTCACTCTTACGTCTGACCGGGGGTTCCCACACCAGAGGTGATACCTCCATCTCCTCTGTTTCTGCTAGTTCTGCCTCTCTTAGGCAGTCTACGGTACCTGCCTGTGGAGGGCTGGAGTCAACCTCCTTCTCCGCTGCTTCCAGTCCTCGCCCTGGGACACAGCTGGCTACTTCAGGCTGACTACCTATGGACTCGCCTGGCTCCCCTATGGTTTCCACATCAACCGGGTCTGTTCTTGATCCTGTTCTCTGACATGTACCCCTTTCTTACTTTTTCCTGCCCTTGTGGGGTCAAACAATTTACACTGGTTGATGTGGAACCATTTGACTCTACGGGGAAGCTGAATGGCATACACCATGGGACTGGCTTTGTCCACTATGATGTATGGGCCCGCATACAAGGGTTCAAACACCCCTACCCTAGCATATCTCCTGACCATTACCTGGTCTCCAACTGCCCACTCGCAATGCCTGCGAGGTTTCAGCAGTAGCTTGTTTCTTTGGTGCTGGGCCCCCATGTTTCTGGCTGCCTGCCAGTGAACCTGCCTAAGTTGTTCAAATAGCCTCTTGGCAAACTTGTCCCGGTTCACTTCCCTGAGCTGTCCCTCTGTTAGGGCTGGGACCATAACGTGCATAGGCGTTCTCATGACCCGGCCTGTCATAAGCTCATGGGGAGAGTACCCCGTACTCCTGGACTGGCTGGCCCGAATCCCCATAAGGACCAGGGGTAAAACCTCCACCCACCGGTTGGGTGAGTCCCCTGTTTTCTTCCTTATCCTTTCCTTTATTGTCCGGTTCAACCGCTCCACTGGACCCGAGGACTGGGGGTTGTAGGCCACATGCCACTTGGCCTTGATGCCCAGTGTTCTAAGGGTGGACTGCATGACCTGTCCTGTGAAATGGCTCCCCTGATCTGACTCCACACACTGTGGGAGTCCCCACCTGGTGAACACCTCCCTAACCAGGATTTTTGCCGTACCCATTGCGGTGGCTGCTCTGCAAGGGAAGGCCTCTACCCATTTTGAGAACACATCCACAAGGACTAAGCAGTACTTGTAACCCCCTTGTGCGGTTGGAAGGGGTCCGATGTAGTCGATTTGAATCGACTGCCATGGCCCCTCCACCCTCCTGATGTGTCCCATAGAAACCGTCCTTTTCTGGGGGTTTGGGTTGTTTGCTGCGCAAACCAGACAGCTTGCACAAAAGTCGCGAACGTCTTCCCTGAGCCCTGGCCACCATCCTGCCATCTCTACTCGCTGCCATGTGGTCTCTGGCCAGGGGTGACCTGCCCCTGGACCCTCATGGGCTAGTTTTAAAAATTCCCTTCTGTACAGGGAAGGCACTACCCACTTATCCCCCTTGAATAACAGGCCTTCCTTTACTGCCATGTCTTTACCCCCATACGGTCCCTCTATTTTCTCCTGGCTGCAAATGGCTGCTGAGGCAGCCTTTAAAATGGGGTCTTGTGCCTGGACCGTGGTCAGGACCGGGGCCAAAACCACTCCCGCACTCTCCTTTTCCCGAGGCCGCTCCCTGGCTGCAGCTACCTGTCCTTCCTCATAGGGGTCCCATGCTTTCCCACTCCTGGCTTCTTCCCTGGCCAAGCAATCCGCCCTCTGATTTCCCTCGCCCCGTGGCTCCGTTTTGGAATGGGCCTTCACCTTATGGATATATCTATCCCCGCCCTTCCCTACGGCTGCTACAATCCTCTCTAATAGGGGTTTAGTGGTCAGGGGCTTCCCGTCCGATGAGGTGTACCCTCGGCGAGACCAGATGGCCAAATATTCCGTGCAGGAATTGCATGTGAACATGCTGTCCGAACATATGGTGTATGGAGTGGGGAAACGCTCGGGATGGGTCACCACGTACATTACCGCCGCCAGCTCGGCCTGCTGGGCGCTTAATGTATGTGGGAGTTTAAGAGCTAGGGCTATCTCTGCCTCGGGGTCCCAGATCCCACAGCCCGTGAGCCGTATGCCCTCGGACACGAAACTGGACCCGTCCACGTATATTTCCCTATCCGTGGGATGTAACCCTGCTCTAAGCCCAAACTCCACCTCCCACACCCCTTCCACCGAGCAATGGTGTGGCTCCCCTGGGTACACCAAATTGGCTGCGAGCTTGGGCTCACATAGCCTCTCAACCCATAAGGCCGTTTGGGAAAGGAGAAGGGTCCAGCCAGTGATCCTCGCACTGTTAACGGTCCCATCCTTAATCCGACCTTCCAGCAGCATCTGGGTTGGGGTATGGTGGGTCAGGAGGGTTATGGGGGACATTCTTATGAAGACCTGTACCCTCTTCATTGCCCAGTATGTGGCTAGCAGGTGCCGCTCACAGTTTGAATAGGACCTTTCTACCTCTGTGAGGACTCTGGAGGAATACACCACTGGCCTTAACTTGCCGTGCCGTTCCTGGAGGAGCACTGCGCTCAGGCCATCGCTGCTTGTGGCTACCTCCAGGAAAAATTCCTCCCTGTAGTCAATGGCTCCCAGAGCTGGGGCCTTTTGCAGGTCCCGCTTCAAATGGATGAATGCCGACTCGCACTGCTCATCCCACTCCCACTCTACCCCTTTGCGTAGCAGCCGGTGCAGAGGTGCTGCGGTCGCGGTCTAGTCCTCTATAAAGTCTCGGCAGTAGCCCGTGATTCCCAGAAATGATCTCCCCCCCCCCCCCCACGTCCGTTGGGACTGGGAGTTCCTGCACTGCCTGCCTTCTTGCTGTATCGATACCCCTTTCTCCGGCCCTAAGGGTCAGTCCCAAGAACTTTACCTCTTGTAACCCTATCTGTGCCTTCTTGGGATTTATTTTTAAACCGCTCTTACAGAGCAGCTCCAGCAGTTCATTTACAAGGGGCCCATGTTCCTCACTGGTGTCCGTGAATAGCCAAATATCGTCCACATACTGGACGATCTTGTGGGGCTCACTAAATTCTTTTAAACATTCTGCCATACATTGGTGGAAAATACTGGGGCTATTGTGGAACCCTTGGGGAAGACAGTTCCACGTGCACTTTAGAGGCTGTTACTATGTGTTGAAGACTATTACTATGTGTTGAATGTAGATGTGCTGTGTGTGTTGTGTGATTGTGCAGTGTGTCTGTGAGATGCGTGTGTTGGTTGATTGTGCAGTATGCGTGCTGCTTATGTTTGTTGATTGTGTCTCTTTTTTTTTTTTTTTTTTAAAGCTACTGTAATGCGCCCTTTTAAATTGCCCCTCGGGGACGAATAAAGTGCTTTGACTTGACTTGATTTGACTTGTACTGCTGCCCCTTGAATGTGAAAGCAAATTTGTACTGGTCTTCCTTCCTGACCGGGATAGACCAGAAACCGTTCGAGATGTCTAGCACCGTAAATACAGATGCAGACGCTGGAATTTCCGCTAATAGGTCTGCTACAGCTGCCACAGTTGGTGCACAAGCCGGAATATTCTTATTCAGGACCCTATAATCTACCGTGGCCCTCCAGGAATTGTCTGGCTTCCGTACGGGCCAGAGCGGTGAGTTCACGTGGGTGGCTATGGGCCTCAAAACGCTTTGCTTAACCAGTGAACTCAGGGCGACTTCTAAGTCAGCCTCCGCCTCTCGGGGAAAACTATACTGTTTCTGCGGTCGGGACATGGGATCCCCGTCTATCCTTACCTCTGTTCCTGTGACCCTTCCACAGTCGTGCTTGTGAGTAGCGAATGCGGCCAAATTTCGCTTAACATGGCCTCGATACTCGGTCGGGGTCTGCCTCACTAGGACCTCTAGATCGTACCCCTCTCTGGGCTTCACGACGCACAGAGCCCCTCTCTCTGATGCCCTCTCGATGACCATTACCTCCTTCTCTCTCTCAGCCCCTTCTCCTGCTATGCCCCACAAACAGTGGTTCCTCAGGTCCACCAGGACCTGGTGGGCCACTATAAAGTCGGCGCCTAGTATCCCCTTTCCCTCCTGCTCCCAACTCATCAGGACGCATTTCCACTGCGCCTGGAGTGCTCCTAAGTGAATGGACAAGGGAACAGAGAAAAACCCTGTCTTCTCGTTTCCTGTAAAACCGACAAGACTATAGGGTACCCCACTAGATAGAGGGGATGTACGGGGATTGTCCGTGTGGACAATAGTACTGGAAGCACCTGTGTCCAGCAGGTAACTCCCGACCACATCCTGGACCTTCATCTTGACCCAGGGTCTCCCACATGGGCCATACTTTAATGGGCATAGGAATGTCGGCTGTTTCGCTGGCGGTCATAAAGGGGCCTGGGGTGCGGATACGGGCGCGCCCTGGCCTGTTGCCATGGCTACCTGTCCGGACCCTCCCGCCTTTGACTGCAAATAGGTAATTAGATCTCTTACATCTATTGTTACTTCCGGGGCTGGATCTGCTGTTACCGGGGTCCTATCCCCCACTGCTCTACTTGGGTTTCTGCACTCCCTCTTGTAATGCCCGGGCTTCCCACACCCGTAGCACACCAGCCTCATCTCGGAAGAGGTCTGGCTGCCTTCCTGTTTCCACTGCCTCCTTTTGGGGGGTGCCGGTACTATTTCGTGCACCTTGCCCTTAAAGGGCTTCTCCTCACTTCTCTCCCCATTGCGGTATGCAAGGGTGAGCTTCCTGATCACCTCCGCCTCGTTAAGGTTTGGGTCAGCTGGGTCGAACCAGTGCTCGGCCTTTGCCCTAACTCGCGGAAGGCAATTCGCCACCAGAGTCTTCAGCCAGTGAGCTGTTCTCTCATCTAAATTCTGCCTATCTAAAGGCATCCCACACGCTCCCTCATACACTGCCCACAGCCTGTCTGCGAACATGTCCTAGGACTCAGCTACCTGCTGCTTCGTCTCCTCCACCCTGGTGAAAGGACTACCCTGATTCAACCCCATGGCCTCCAGAACCGCTGTCTGTGCCGCTACCCATGTTTCAGGTCTTCCCCCTTCCCTGGAGGTCACTGCCTTGCATAGGTAAGAATCTAGGGTCATCAGTAGCAGCTTTACCCGTTCTACCTCATCGCAATCGTTTATGTCGGCTGCCTGCTGCACCTCCATAAAATGCAATGACGGGTCTCCCGCCCTGGTTAACTTGGGAACGTGAGTCACCATCCCCCTCAGCACATGTGCCCCATGGGGAATGATGATATCACTCTCTATGGGACCCCTATCTGCCTGCCCTACCGGGGGACCATATTTCCTCTGCCGTACCGGGCACATCTGCCCTACTCGGGGCTGTTGCCCCTTTACCCCCGGCTCTCCCACCATGATCGGTAACCCCACCACCTCGTGGTGTGCTACACATGGCGCGGAAGCCGCTAACTGAGGGTGCTCTCCCGCCCCTCCTTGGGCCTGTCCCTCCCCGGACAACCCGGACCCCACCTGCCGACCCGGACCTATCCCCGGCGCCTCAGGAGGCGGTCTATTCCCCTTTGCCCCTGGGGAATCATCTGCTGAGGGAAGCCCTCTGCCTCTGGGGGACCCCCCTGGTCCTACCAGGTGAACCCGTCCCC
This sequence comes from Malacoraja senta, assembly GCA_038087875.1. Classification (NCBI taxonomy): domain Eukaryota; kingdom Metazoa; phylum Chordata; class Chondrichthyes; order Rajiformes; family Rajidae; genus Malacoraja; species Malacoraja senta. The sequence continues at coordinate 57,953 of JAXLNO010001296.1, forward strand.
TAGTCTTAGACAGAGTCTCCTCCAGCTGCGCTATCCTTGCCTGGCAAGGCCCGTGATCACTATCGCCTAGCTCTCTACGGGCCACCCTGCTTGTATATCTTGGAACTTTCTCTCCAGCTCCCTGCACTTCTGTGTACTCTGAGCCAGGAGTTCCTGGGCGTTCCGTTCCCTCTCCTTTGCCTCTACCGCCTGGCATTGGAGGAATTCCTGGGCATTTCTGTGGGACTCCCTCGCCTGTAAGATACACTGCCTGGCTTTACTGCATTTCTCAGATAACCCTTCCCCTTCTCTAGCGCTTTCTTCAGCGCTGGCCCTAGCTTCTCTCAACTGCTCTTCCAGTCTATCTACCTGTCTGTGCATTTTTGCTACCTGCTGTGATAGGCACGCTAGCCAAATTGCCTTTTCCTGCCCTTTATTATACATTTTGCTTTCCGTCCATTGAGCCGCAGCTACTGCAGGCTGCTGTGCTGTCAGCAATGCTATCACCCATTGTTTGGTGAGATTGATCTTTTTAAACAGATAAGAGGAGATTCTCTCCTCCATCTTGCTACGTTCTCTCACCCCCTCTGGCAAATCACATATCCCAAACCACCGAGGTCCTGCCATGGTCGCCATTCTGTATGGGTTTAGTTCCCTTCACTTCGGGCCCAACTGCCCGAAAAAGGGGTTCCCCTAGGTTCTAGACCTCGGAATTATGGTGGGATATGATAAGAGGTTGACTTGACCAGAGCGTGCTGATGAGAGAAAACAGAAACCAAGACGGACTCAAAGCAAGTCTAAAATTTACAGGCTTTATTAAACAATAAGGAATCGAATCTCACCAACACTACATAAAATGTGACTGAGCTTATGCTTTAAACTAAAATTATGGAAAAAAAATTATCGGGCACGTCGTAAAACTTACTTTGACAATATTTAACTCCCCTTTCCCAACTTATTTACTTAACCTCCTATCCTATTTCGGGAATTTCTCCAGGTCACCAGGATACTCACAGCTAAGTCGATGCAGGCTCACGAGCTGTCCAGTAGAGCAGAACGAGGGCAGGAAGAGCAGGAAGAGCAGAGAGCGAGTTCTGGCTGGACTCCTGTTTTATACCTGAGATTCCTTTGAAACCCCCAGGTGGTCCTCTGGATAAAAGGGGTTCTTTTGATGTTTCCCAGTTTCGATCTGGCATGAACAATAGGCTTCCGATGATAAGGGGTTTGCTGATGTCATGATCCCTCAGCCTGATCGTTATCATCCTCGATGGTGATAGTGCGCTGCTGGCCAGTTTACCACCGTCTGCTGAGGCTTGGTTCCTTCCTTTGTGTATCCAAGAAAATCTCGTTATCTCCGTCTCAGCCTTACCTGTTCACACCGTTGTGTGATGTCCAAGTCCACAGGCCAGACGGGTTTGAAACTTGAAACTGACTCTTTCTGTGGATTGCGGGTTTTTCCGTTGCAGCCAGCAAATCTGTCTTTTTAAAATGTTCATGTCCTTATCCAAGTTCTTCCATAATTTTGGAGGATTTGGAGGATTTGCCCCAATAACTTACACAGCGTACGTTCATCAGGTTAATTCCCGGGATGGCGGGACTGTCATATGCTGATAGAATGGAGCAGCTGGGCTTGTACACTCTGGAATGAGAGGGGATCCTTATTGAAACATAAAGATTATTAAGGGTTTGGACACGCTAGAGGCAGGAAACATGTTCCTGATATTGGGGGAGTCCAGAACCAGGGGCCACACAGTTTAAGAATAAGGGGTAAGCCATTTAGAACGGAGATGAGGAAACACTTTTTCACACAAAGAGTTGTGAGTCTGTGGAATTCTCTGCCTCAGAGGGCGGTGGAGGCAGGTTCTCTGGATGCTTTCAAGAGAGAGTTAGATAGAGCTCTTAAAGATAGCGGAGTCAGGGGATATGGGGAGAAGGCTGGAACGGGGTACTGATTGTGGATGATCAGCCATGATCGCATTGAATGGCGGTGCTGGCTCGAAGGGCCGAATGGCCTACTCTTGCACCTATTGTCTCTTGTCTATTGACATGTAGGTCAGTGTGGGCAGGTAGTACTTAGTGTAGGTGGAGCATGTGGGTCGGTGTGGGCAGGTGGGACTAGTGTAGATAGGACATGTGGGTCAGCATGGGCAAGTTGGGCCGAAGGGCCTGTTTCTATGCTGTGGACTATGAAAGTCACTAAAACAGTTGAGCAGAGACTCGGTGAGCAGAAGATCTTACCAGCAGCGTTTCTGATTCTGTCCATGCATGAAACTGCAAGGAAAGAGGATTCAAGTTAATGAATTCAATGTGATTACAATCTGTAAACACCTGTAGGCAGGTAAGTCGTGTCTGTGACCATGAGGTCTAACAGCACGAATCCTGAAACATACCAGCTTTGGGGAGAATCCGAATCCTTCCTGACAGACAAGAGACCAATTATTAGAGGATTGACACAAAAAGCTGGAGTAACTCAGCGGGTCAGGCCGCATCTGTGGAGAACATGGATAGGTGATGTTTCACAGAGTGCTGGAGTAACTCAGCGGGTCAGGCAGCATCTCTGGAGAGAAGGAATGGGCAACGTTTTCGGGTCGGGACCCTTCTTCAGACCGGTTAGGGAGAAGGGAAACGAGAGATATAGACGGTGATGTGGAGAGATAAAGAACAATGAATGAAAGATGTGCAAAACAGTAACGATGATAAAGGAAACAGGCCATTGTTAGCTGTTTGCTGGGTGATAACGAGAAGCTGGTGCGACTTGGGTGGGGGAGGGGATGGAGAGTGGGAATACCAGGGCTACCTGAAGTTAGAGAAGTCAATGTTCATACCACTGGGCTGTAAGCTGCCCAAGAGAAATATGAGATGGGTTAGAGGGTCACCTGGTGCCACTTGTAACCTTCACAAATAGCATGTGGATGCACAGATCCTGCCTCACGCACACACACACGCACACCCAGAGACAGACACGCACACAGACACACACAGACACACACACATACAGAGACAGACACACACACAGACACACACACATACAGAGACAGACACACACACACACAGACACACACACGGGAGGGGAGAGGGGCAGAGAGAGACAAACCGTTGTTCAGCATCTTACCCAGATCATCATGCAATGTATCTGTAGCAAAACATAGAGACAGAGGTTACTCAGCGCCTCTCCCTGCTTCCCCCCCCCCCTCCACTCGCCTCCAGGCTCCCTTTCTTCCCCTCCCACCCCTCCCCTCCCCTCCCCTCCCCTCCCCCCCCCCTCCGACCCGGGACCCGGGATGGGGTCCGGACTCACGGAGTGGGAGAGCCGGCCGCGACAGGGCTCCCCGGCGGCTCGATACATCGAGCGGATACGCCGAGGCCAATCCTATCTCGACGGGCCGAATGGCCTAATCCTGCAACTGTTGTCTATAAGTGTGAACCCTCAGCCTTGTGATAGGCGAGGTGGTGGGGGGGTTGGGGTGGGTGGACGGTGGGTGTGAGGGGGGGGCTTCTCAGGAAGCACAATGTTCATGATGTTGGGGGAGTCCAGAACCAGGGGCCCCACAGTTTAAGAATAAGGAGTAAGCCATTTAGAACGGAGACGAGGAAACACTATTTCACCCAGAGAGTTGTGAGTCTGTGGAATTCTCTGCCTTAGAGGGAGGTGGAGGCCGGTGCTCTGGATGCTTTCAAGAGAGAGCTAGATAGAGCTCTTAAAGATAGCGGAGTCAGGGGATATGGGGAGAAGGCATATGGGGGTACTGATTGGGGATGATCAGCCATGATCACATTGAATGGCGGTGCTGGTTCGAAGGGCCAAATGGCCTACTCCTGCACCTATTGTGTATTGTCTATAACCTAGTATCCTGGGACGGAGAAATCATGGGGCACCCTGGTTAGCATGGAGGTGTTGGGCCGAAGGGCCTGTTTCCCTGCCGTGTGACTCTAAATGGGACTAGCTTAGATGGGGAACCTTAGACGGCATGGAGCGGTTGGGCCGAAGGGCCTGTTTCCCTGCTGTATGACTCTAAATGTGACTAGCCTAGATGGGGCACCGTGGTTAGCATGGAGGATTTGGGCCGAAGGGCCTGTTTCCGAGAAAATGTAGGATCACATCTCGAGAGCTTCAGGGATAAATCCTGCGCTCTCTCCACAATAGGAAACAGAGTCCCCTTTACCCCCAACATCGGGGAGTCATTCAGTGCCCCCCACCGCACCCGCCCCCCACACACTCCCCCCCCCCCCACCCCACACTTCCCCCCAAACCTTACCCAGTTCCTTCTTCAGAGCCTCTGTAGAAGATAGAAAGTAAAATTAATCGTGGCGCAGCGGTAGAGTTGCTGCCTTACAGCGAATGCAGCGCTGGAGACCCGGGTTCCATCCCCACTACGGATGCTGTCCGTACGGAGTTTGGGCGTCCCCCTGTGACCTGCATGGGTTTTCTCCGAGATCTTCGGTTTCCTCCCACACTCCAAACACGTACAGGTTTGTAGGTTAATTGGCTTGATAAATGTAAAAATTGTCACTAGTGGGTGTGGGATAGTGTTAGTGTGCGGGGATCGCTGGTAGGCGCGGACCCGGTGGGCCGAAGGGCCTGTTTCTCTAAACTAAAACATGATTACAATCGAGCCATTTACAGTGTACAGATACATGATAAGGGAATAAGGTTTAGTGCAGTAGACAATAGGTGCAGGAGTAGGCCATTCGGCCCTTCGAGCCAGCACCGCCATTCAATGTGATCATGGCTGATTATCCACAATCAATACCCCGTTCCTGCCTTCTCCCCATATCCCCTGACTCCGCTATCTTTAAGAGCTCCATCTAACTCTCTTGAGAACCGGCCTCCATCGCCCTCTGAGGCAGAGAATTCCACAGACTCACAACTCTCTGGGTGAAAAAGTATTTCCTCATCTCTGTTCTAAATGGCTTACCCCTTATTCTTTAAACTGTGGCCCCTGGTTCTGGACTCCCCCAACATCGGGAACATGTTTCCTGCCTCTAGCATGTCCAGACCCTTAATAATCTTACATGTTCCAATAAGATACCCTCTCATCCTTCTAACCTCCAGAGTGTACAAGCCCAGCCGCTCCATTCTGTGACTATAAACTGAGCTAATAATAATAAATAGGGCGTCACGGTGGTGCAGCGGTAGTGTTGCTGCCTCACAGCGCTACAGACCCGGGTTCGATCCTGACCACGGGTGCCGTCTGTACGGAGTTTGTACAGTCCCCCCGTGACCTGCGTGGGTTTTCTCCGGGTGCTCTGGTTTCCTCCCACACTCTGAAGACCCGCAGGTTGGTAGGATTGTATTGTATTGTATATTTTAATGACCACACAGCCAGGCTGGTGGAATTTGTTATCAGTACAGCTCGGTACATGTTCCAACATTTCATCAACATTAAACTTATAACATAGATGTACATACAGACAGACACATTACATAATACATAAGTGCCATGCTTATTCTTATTCCTCACCGTACAGAGTTTAAAATGTTAATTGCAGTGGGAATGAAACTGTTTTTGAGGCGGCTTGTTTTGGAGGCAATTGACCTGTAACGCCTCCCAGAGGGCAGTAGCTGAAAGGCATAGTGTGCAGGGTGGGTAGGATCAGAGATGATCTTGCGGGCTCTGTGCAGTGACCGTTTGTGATAAAGTGATTCAAGGGATGGTAGGGGTAAGCCAATAAATGTTGATGCTCTGTTGATGATGCGCTGTAATTTCTTCCGGGAGAGTGAGTCGAGACTGCCGAACCAGACTGTGATGGATGAAGTGAGGATGCTTTCAATGATGGCTGTATAGAAGCGGAGCATGAGATGAGATCTTACTCTGAACTTCCTTAGCTGTCGGAGATGGAAAAGTCTTTGCTGGGCTTTCCCATAAATGTGGTCTGCGTTTGTCCTCCATTTGAGGTTGTTGCTGATGTGGGTTCCAAGGAGTTTCAATGTGTCAGTGATGGAGATGGATTCATCATTAATGAGCACAGGAGTTTTGGGGGATGGCTGGCGCCTTAAGTCGATGATAAGTTCTTTTGTTTTTGATGAATTGAGGATGTGTAGGAAGGAACTGCAGATGCTGGTTTAAACCGAAGATAGACACAAAATGCTGGAGAAACTCAGCGGGACAGGCAGCATCTCCAGAGAGAAGGAATTGGGTGATGTTTTGGGTCGAAGGTCTCAACCCTGAACGTCACCTTTTTATTTGTTTGCCTGCCCCGCTGCGTTACTCCAGCTTGTTGTATCTAATGCCAGGTTTGTAGATTCATTGGCTTCAGTTAACAAATTGTAAATTGTCCCCACTGTGTAGGATAGTGCTAGTGTAAGGGGTGATCGCTGGTCAGCAGGGACTCGGGGGGCCGAAGGGCCTGTTTCCGAGCTGTATCTTTGACGTCTGAAGTTTGAGGTCTTTTTCTCGAGTTGAAACGCGCGCAGCAATGCTGAGAACTATATTCTGCACTCTGTATCTCCCCCATTGCTCTACCTATTGGACTTGAGTTTGACCTAATTATACTCATGGAGACACAAGGAACTGCAGATGCCAGTTTACAAAGGATATACACAGAGTGCTGGAGTAAGATAGATAGATAGATAGAATCTTTATTTGCCACACGACCAGGGTTGGTGGTATTTGGGTTCGGTACATGATGGTACACTGCTTTAGTCACATTAACACTAATAACAACACAAATCATAATAATAAAGTGCATCCATACCACATCACAAATCACAAATCTCACCAACAATACATAGTGCAAAAGAACAGACAAAAACCATAGACAAGACACTGTATACATCAAAGTCAAAAAGTTATTGGAGGGAATTAAGTGTTCTTATTGCTGAGGGGAAGAAACTGTTTTTAAAACGGGTGGATTTTGTAGCAAGTGACCTAAGGCGCCTCCCTGAAGGGAGAGACTGGAAAAGGTGGTTTGCTGGATGGGAGGGGTCCGAGATGATCTTTGTTGCCCGTTTTGAGGTACGTTGGAGGTAAATGGAATGGATTGAGGGGAGGGGAGAGTTGATGATCCTAGAGGCCTTGGAGACAATGCGCTGTAGTGAATGACTGTCAGTGTTTCCGTACCAGACTGTGATTGAGGAAGTGATGATGCTTTCAATGATGGATTGATAGAAGCGGACCAGGAGGTGTTTGTGGACTCTGAACTTTTTGAGCTGTCTGAGGAAGTATAGGCGTTGTTGTCCTTTCTTAATGATGTGGTCAGCATTGATGTGCCATTTTAGATTATTGCAGATATAGGTGCCCAGAAACTTAAATAAGTTCGTGGAGGTTATGGGATGGGAGTTGTCATGGACCGGGGGTTTGAGGTTTTGTTTGCGTCTGAAATCTATGATGGTTTCTAAGGTTTTTGAGGTGTTAAGCTGGAGGTTGTTTTCTGCGCACCATTTGACTGCGCTGTCCACTGTTTGATGGTATTGTGATTCATTGTTGTCTGAGATGAGGCCAATTATTGTTGTGTCGTCTGCATATTTGAAAATTTTAACTGAGCTGCATTGGGATGTGAGGTTGTTGGTGTAAATTGAGAAGAGCTGAGGTGACAGAACGCACCCTTGAGGGGCTCCTGTATTGAGAGTCAGAGGGCTGGAGAGTTTTTCACCCACCTTGACTCTTTGTTTTCTGTTTGTCAGAAAATGTAAAATCCAATGGCACAAGGCTAGGTGAATGCCCATGTCCAACAGTTTATTGTAGAGTTTAATTGGGTGTATAGTATTAAAGGCCGAGCTAAAATCTATAAACAGGATGCGTGCATAAGTGTTCGGTGATTCCAAATGATGTAGGGAGTAGTGAAGAGCTAAGTTGATAGCATCCTCCACAGACCGGTTGGCGCTGTATGCAAATTGAAAAGGGTCCATGATGGGGACAGTGTATGTTTTCAGATGGGTGAGGACTATGTGCTCAAAGGCCTTCATGGCAACTGATGTTAGTGCAACAGGTCTAAAATCGTTCAGACAGCTCACCTTGGAGGACTTGGGCACAGGGATGATAATGGATGCTTTAAAACACTGCGTGACTCTACATTGGCTGAGGGAAGTGTTAAAGATGGAGGTGAACACAGGAGCCAGCTGAGCTGCACAGTGGTTAAGAGCAGCGGGGCTGAGGTCGTCTGGCCCTGCCGCTTTTCTTTTATTAAGATTTTTGAAGGCCGCCCTCACCACCTCCTCAGAGATGGTGAATGGTGCTGAGTTAGGTGGGGGGGAGGCATGGATGGCGGGGTGACATTATCAAAGCGTGCATAAAAAGTGTTCAATTTTTCCGGTAAGTCCGGATCCTCATCTGAGATGGGAACAGGACGTTTTTTGTAGTCCGTCATCTTCTGTAGATTTTTCCAGACTTCTCTTGAATTCTGAGTTTTGAATTGTTGTTCCAGTTTCTTTGAATAAGCTAATTTTGCCTTCCGTATTGCAGACCTGAGTTCATATTTTGCTATTTTGTATTGATCAATGTTTCCATTGGTGTAGGCTGCATTTTTCTTTTTGCGATGAAGTTGTATATCCTTGTTGAACCAGCGTTTTCCATTACTGGGTATTGTGACAGTTTTGTAGGGGACGCACAGTTCTTCACAGTAGCGGACGTATGACGTCACCACGTCAGTGTACACGTCGATGTTGTTGCCGGATGCGTCGAGGAAGAGGTCCCAGTCAGTGCATTCAAAACATCCTCTTAACGTTTCGATGACATCCTCTGACCAGGACTTAACGGTTATTGTTTTGGGCTTGATGGATTTCAGTTTTTGTTTGTATGCGGGGATGAGCAGCAGCATTACATGATCTGATTTGCCCAATGGAGCACGAAGAAAGGCACGGTACGCGCCAGTGATGTTAGTGTAACAATGATCCAAAATATTGTTTGCTCTGCTCGGGCATGTAACTTGCTGAGTGTAGTTAGGGAGTTCTTTAGTTAGACAGCTGTGGTTGAAATCGCCCAAGGCTATAATGATGGAATCCGGACGTGAGCTTTCCATGCAGGAAATGTGCTGTGCTAACATATCCATGGCCGTGTTAGCATTAGCGCCGGGTGGAACGTAGACGCCAATTAACACAACAGATGAGAATTCCCTGGGTAGATAGAACGGTCTGATGTTCAGACAGAGGAATTCAATATCAGGGGAGCAGTGTTGTGCTTGTACAGTGATGTTATTGCACCAGCGTTGATTGACAAGGAAGCAGATACCCCCACCCTTGGACTTGTGTGACAGCCCTGCCGACCTATCGGCTCTGTAGATGGTAAAGCCAGGTGGGGTTACTGCTGAGTCGGGAACAGATTGATCCAGCCAGGTTTCCGTGAAGCAAATGGCAGATGACTCCTTATACTCTCTCCTTGAGTGGATCAGAAGCTGGAGTTCGTCCATCTTGTTCCGAAGTGATCGGACGTTGGAGAGTAGTAATGCCGGTAGTGGAGGCCGGTAGGGCCGCTTCCTGAACCGAGCCCGGACTCCTGCTCGCTGTCGACCGGGCCGTCGGCCATGTTCTCCACAGATGCTGCCTGACCCACTGAGTTGTTTCTCGGGGTATCTAAATTTTATTAGTTGTTTAAGTTATGACTATCGGATGGAAGCTGCATACCAAATCTCGTTGCACCTATGTGCAATGACAATAAAATATATTATTATATTTTTATTATTAAACCAGTATCTGCTGTTCCTTCCTCCACCACCAGAGAGCAGTTCTGATCTATTATCCCCCTCACTGGAGATCCTCAGACTATCTGTATCTTTGATCAGACTTTACTGGACTTTATCTTGCTCTATACGTTATTCACTTTATTCCCTTTATCCTGTATCTCTACACTGTTCTGACTGGTTAGCTCGCAACAAAACAGCTTTTCACTGTAACCTCAGTATTCATGACAAGTGAGGCCCAGCACAAATTGGAGGAGCAGCACCTCATATTTCACTTGGGTAGTTTACACCCCAGCGGTATGAACATTGACTTATCTAACTTCAGATAGCCCTTGCTTTCCCTCTCTCTCCATCCCCTCCCCCTTCCCAGTTCTCCCACCAGTCTGACTGACCCCCTGATTACATTTTATCTCTGTATGCTTCGCTGTCAGCTTTGCCGAGCTAACAACGATCTATTGGTTGGCAGACACGAAACAAAGAGTAGGGATTAACGGGTCCCTTTCAGAATGGCAGGCAGTGACTAGTGGGGTACCGCAAGACTCCGTGCTGGGACCGCAGCTACGTACAATATACATCAATGATTTAGATGAAGGGATTCAAAGTAACATTAGCAAATTTGCAGATGACACAAAGCTGGGAGGCAGTGTGAACTGTGAGGAGGATGCTATGAGGATGCAGGGTGACTTGGACAGGTTGGGGGAGTGGGCAGATGCATGGCATATGAAGTTTAATGTGGATAAATGTGAGGTTATCCACTTTGGTGGCAAAAACAGGAAGGGCGATTATTATCTAAATGGTGTCAAGTTGGGAAAAGGGGTAGTACAACGGGATCTGAGGGGTCCTTGTTCATCAGTCACTGAAAGTAAGCATGCAGGTACAGCAGGCAGTGAAGAAAGCATATGGCATGTTGACCTTCATAACAAGAGGAGTTGAGTATAGAAGCAAAGAGTTCCTTCTGCAGTTGTACAGCGCCCTAGTGAGACCACACCTGGAGTATTATGTGGAGTTTTAGTCTCCTAATTTGAGGAAGGACATTCTTGCTAGTGAGGGAGTGCAGCGTAGGTTTATAAGCTTAATTCCCGGGATGGCGGACTGTCATATGCTGAGAGAATGGAGCTGTTGGGCTTGTGTGCTCTGGAATTTAGAAGGATGTGAAATATCTTATGGAAACATATACAATTATTAAGGGATTGGACAGGCTAGACGCAGGAAAAATGTTTCTGATGTTGGGGGAGTCCAGAACCAGGGGTCACACGGGTTAAGAATAAGGCGTAGGCTGATATCTGAAGGGGCTGCTCCTCAAGTTTTGGTTGCATTTCAGTCCTACGATTCTGGTTTTTGGACACAAGGCAGGGAGTGAGGGGAGCCAATCGGGGGGGGGGGCGTGTGGGACCTCGATGTCGGTTTGCTCCTGGGCCTGTCCTAGATGGCCATTCGCGGGTCCAGGCAGCGGGCAGTTGATGGTCATATCAGAGTCGGCTGCCTGCCCCTCTTCCGGGCCTATGTCCCTGCCCCCGTGTCCCTGGAGAGGGAACACACACGCGGTGTCCTCCGTGAACGCTGGTCACCGCGTGGGGTCGAGAGCATTGTAAATAATGAGTGTACCATCGTATTCGGCCCTTCGTGCCAGCTGTCATATGTTGCATATGAAGGACATACTTGTGATTGAGGCAGTGCAGCGTAGGTTCACCAGATTGATCCCTGGGATGGCGGGACTGTCATATGAGGAAAGATTGAAAAGACTAGGTTTGTATTCACTGCAGTTTAGAAGGATGAGGGGGGATCTTATAGAAACATATAAAATTATAAAAGGACTGGACAAACTAGATGCAGGAAAAATGTTCCCAATGTTGGGCGAGTCCAGAACCAGGGGCTACAGTCTTAGAATAAGGGGGAGGTCATTTAAGACTGAGGTGAGAAAAAACTTTTTCACCCAGAGAGTTGTGAATTTATGGAATTCCCTGCCACAGAGGGCAGTGGAGGCCAAGTCACTGGATGGATTTAAGAGAGAGTTAGATAGAGCTCTAAGGGCTAGTAGAATCAAGGGATATGGGGAGAAGGCAGGCACGGGTTATTGATTGGGGACGATCAGCCATGATCACAATGCATGGCGGTGCTGGCTCGAAGGGCCCAATAGCCTCCTCCTGCACCTATTTTCTATGTTTCTATGTTTCTATATTATAATGATTGCTTGATGTATTGTAATCTTTGATTGTACTTTTGATATGCTGTATTATGCATTTTGCTGAATAAAGTCCTTGAAAAAAATAGAGGACAACGTATGTGTGGAGCACCACGCAACTCCTCTACGTGGGGGTCTACCTGAGTCCCACTGAGGGGGCTTGGCCAGCGAACTGGCAGGATCTAGAGGCGAGAGTCGTCGCCCGGCTGGGGCGTTCGTCAGCCCTCCTTGGCGTGCTCTCTTACCGGGGGAGAGCATTGGTCATAAACCAGCTGGTGGCCTCTGTTGTGGTACCAGCTGGCCACTCTGGTCCCACCCTCTTTATTTGTCATCATGATCCAGAGGAGGTTGGTGAACTTCTTCTGGGGATGAGAGGAATCATTGGATCTCTGCTGGGGTTCTGAGTCTCCCGTTGGAGGACGGCGGTCAGGCACTGGTTAGTGTCCGTACCCAGGTGGCAGCTCTCCGTCTCAGGACCCTGCGGAGGTATATGTACTCCGAGTGTCCTCCTGGATGGCATGAGCTGGCGACGTACTTTTTCTGCCAGGGTCGCTGCCTCAAGGAGGGCACACGGCTCCTGGTAGCGGGCATCAGTCGACACTAGGCGGGAGTTGCCTGGCTTTTATCGAGATACTAGACTAAGTGGGACCCGTTGGGTCCCAGCATCACACGGGAGGGCTGGTCACCCAACACAATATTCCACCTCTCCACCAATTCCAATAGTGCTGGCCAGTGGTGGGGGGGGGCACTTTTTGTTGCGCTAGTATGGGTGTTGTGGGCCGAAGGTACTGGTTTCCAGACGGCTATAATAGACATTGTGGGCCGAATGGATTCTTGGGCTGGCAGCTCAGTCACTGAGGCCAGGCAGCTCAGTCACTGAGGCCTGGCAGTACAATCACTCGGACCTGGCAGGCTGGCAGCTGAGAAACTGCCAGAAATTCTGCCCAAAACAGGTGACAGACTGTGAGAGAGAAGAGGGAGTGGGTGAACTGAATGGATTATTGGGCTGGCAGTTCAGTCACTTACAGCTGGTGGGCTGGCAATTCACTTACTCACGGCTTGTGGGCTGGCAGTGCAGTCAGTCACGCCTGGTACGCTGGCAGTTCCCTCAGTTACCCCACCTACCTTCACCCCCCCACTCTGCTCCTTGCCATTCCCCTCCCACCCACACATTCAGTGCATCTCCCCACAACCTCCCCCCATTCACCCTTAGTGGCTCTCCCACAGAGCAGCCATTCCTGCCTATTAGGTTCGCATTGTGATGAAGAACAGGCAGGCATGAAAAGTGGAAAACGGATTTATTAAAGTTTAAAATGTGAATAACTCTTAAAATATAAGAACAATTTAAATGTTAAAGATGAGAATTATTAAGTTATTTCTTTTTGTGTCTCTTGTTGTGTTCTGCTGCTCACTGCCTCTTGATGACTATTTCCTGTTGATAAAAAGAGACATTCATCCCAAACAATGACTTTCACTTGCCTCATGAAATGTGCCGTCTTAGAGTTCTTCTCGAAGTTGCAGAATGTATCCTCGGCCACTTGGATGGGTATCTTGAATGGAGAATGTGTAGTTCTTCCACCAGGCATTAACGTAGCTGCTATCCCAGAGGATGCTACAGCAATAGCCACATCACCTTGACCTCTAACTTTTCCTGACATGATGTCGAAAAAGCAGCCTAAAGACAATTTCAGTTGTTTATGAACACTGAAGAATTTGTGCGAAACATTTTTTTGAGGCGGGGGCCGTCAGTGTGGGGTGGGGGGTGGTAAACGTTGTGCAGCCAAGGGAGGGGCACAGCTTCAGGCGGGGGCTCTCGTGAGTTGATGAGAAGGGGGGGGTGTCCTCCAGCAGGGGATGTGGGCGGCTTCAGTAGGGGGCAGGAGGGGGCGCATCCTATAGCCAGGCGGAGGGCAGCGTCTTGAGGTGGGGGATGTCAGTGGAGGAGGGGGGGGCGATGCGCGACTTACTCATGACCTCTGGACCATCACCCGGCGGGGTCACAACGTCAGAAGCCTGGATCGCCTCAGCGCAGAGGGAGAACAAAGAGGGAAGAGACAGAGACTTTAAGACTTTTGCCTCCATCACAGTGAGGAAGTGCCTGGTGAACTCACTGTGGTGGATGTTAATTTGTGTTTATTTTGTGTTTTGTTAATTATTATATGTATGACTGCAGGCAATGAAATTTTGTTCAGACCGAAAGGTCTGAATGACAATAAAGGAATCTAAGTCTAAGTCTAAGGCACACTCACTGCCTTGGGATTAACTCATGGCCTTTGGACTGACTGACTGACTCATGGCTTGTGGACTGACTGATTCCCGACTTCTGGAGTCACGTCCGACTATTGTAAACTGAAAACTGTAACATCTACATTGAGGAACAGCTTCTTCCTGAGCCATCAGGCTATTAAACATAACAAATAAGCTCTGAACTACGAAAGACTATATTATTTGTGCTATTTGCACACACACACACATATTCACACACACACACACATATTCACACACACACATCTTCACACACACACACACACACATATTCACACACACACACATATTCACACACACATATTCATTCACACACACATATTCACACACACACATACATATTGACACACACACACGCACATATTCACACACACATATTCACACACATATTCACACACACACACACACATATTCACACACGCACATATTCACACACAGTCACACACACACGCACACATATTCACACACACACATACATACAGGAAGATTGTTCCCGATGTTGGGGAAGTCCAGAACAAGGGGTCACAGTTTAAGGATAAGGGGGAAGTCTTTTAGGACCGAGATGAGAAGATCATTTTTCACACAGAGAGTGGTGAATCTGTGGAATTCTCTGCCACAGAAGGTAGTTGAGGCCAGTTCATTGGCTATATTTAAGAGTGAGTTAGATGTGGCCCTTGTGGCTAAAGGGATCAGGTGTTATGGAGAGAAGGCAGGTACAGGACACTGAGTTGGATGATCAGCCATGATCATATTGAATGGCGGTGCAGGCTCGAAGGGCCGAATGGCCTACTCCTGCGCCTATTTTCTATGTTTCTATGTACACACACACACACGCACACAAACACACACATATATTCACACACACACACACACACACACACATATTCACACAGAGAAACACACTCATAAACACACACACATACACATCCATACACACATATTCACACACACGCATACATACATTCACACACATACATTCACACACACACACATATTCACAAACACACATATTCACACACACACATATTCACACACACACACATATTCACAGACACACACATATTCAGACACACACACCCATACACACACACATACATATTCACACACACACATATAGAGATACACATAGACACACACATACGCACACACATACATACACGCACACACACACACACACACACACAAATATATTCATACACACACACACACATATTCACACACACACATATTCACACACACATAGTCATACACACATTGTCATATACACACACACTCATTCACACACACACACACACATATATTCACACACACACATTCATTCACACACACACATATTCATTAACATACACACACATATTCACACACACTCATATCCATTCACACACACACATTGTCACACACGCATATTCACACAGACACACACACACATATATTCACACACACATATATTCACACACACACATATTCATTCACACACATATTCATTCACACACATATAGTCACACACACACACACACACACACTGCTCCTTGCCATTCCCCTCCCACCCACACATTCAGTGCATCTCCCCACAACCTCCCCCCATTCACCCTTAGTGGCTCTCCCACAGAGCAGCCATTCCTGCCTATTAGGTTAGCATTGTGATGAAGAACAGGCAGGCATGAAAAGTGCAAAAAGGATTTATTAAAGTTTAAAATGTGAATAACTCTTAAAATATAAGAACAATTTAAATGTTAAAGATGAGAGTTATTTCTTCTTGTGTCTCTTGTTGTGTTCTGCTGCTCACTGCCTCTTGATGACTATTTCCTGTGATAAAAAGAGACATTCATCCCAAACAATGACTTTCACTTGCCTCATGAAATGTGCCGTTTTAGAGTTCTTCTCGATGTTGCAGAATGTATCCTCGGCCACTTGGATGGGTATCTTGAATGGAGAATGTGTAGTTCTTCCACCAGGTATTAACGTAGCTGCTATCCCAGAGGATGCTACAGCAATAGCCCACATCACCTTGACCTCTAACTTTTCCTGACATGATGTCGAAAAAGCAGCCTTAAAGACAATTTCAGTTGTTAATGAACACAGAAGAATTTGTGCAAAACATTTTTTTGAGGCGGGGGCCGTCAGGTTGGGGTGGGGGGTGGTAAACGTCGTGCAGCCTAGGGAGGGGCACAGCTTCAGGCGGGGGCTCTCGTGAGCTGATGAGAAGGGGGGGTGTCCTCCAGCGGGGGATGTTGGCGGCTTCAGTAGGGGGCAGGAGGGGGCGCATCCTATAGCCAGGCGGAGGGCAGCGTCTTGAGGTGGGGGGTGTAAGTGGAGGAGGGGGGGGCGGTGAGCGACTTACTCATGACCTCTGGACCATCACCCGGCGAGGTCACAACGTCAGAAGCCTGGATCGCCTCAGCGCAGAGGGAGAACAAAGAGGGAAGAGACAGAGACTTTAAGACTTTTGCCTCCATCACAGTGAGGAGGTGCCTGGTGAACTCACTGTGGTGGATGTTAATTTGTGTTTATTGTGTGTTTTGTTAATTATTATATGTATGACTGCAGGCAATGAAATTTTGTTCAGACCGAAAGGTCTGAATGACAATAAAGGAATCTAAGTCTACGTCTAAGACACACTCACTGCCTTGGGATTAACTCATGGCCTTTGGACTGACTGACTGACTCATGGCTTGTGGATGACTGATTCCCGACTTCTGGAGTCACGTCCGACTATTGTAAACTGAAAACTGTAACATCTACATTAAGGAACAGATTCTTCCTGAGCCATCAGGCTATTAAACATAACAAATAAGCTCTGAACTACGAAAGACTATAGTATTTGTGCTATTTGCACACACACACACACACACACAGTCACACACATATTCACACACACACACACATATTCACACACACACATCTTCACACACACACACACACACATATTCACACACACACATATTCACACACACACACACATATTCACACACACACACACACACAAACACATATTCACACACGCACATATTCACACACAGTCACACACACACACATACATACAGGAAGATTGTTCCCGATGTTGGGGAAGTCCAGAACAAGGGGTCACAGTTTAAGGATAAGGGGGAAGTCTTTTAGGGCCGAGATGAGAAGATCATTTTTCACACAGTGAATGGTGAATCTGTGGAATTCTCTGCCACAGAAGGTAGTTGAGGCCAGTTCATTGGCAATATTTAAGAGTGAGTTAGATGTGGCCCTTGTGGCTAAAGGGATCAGGGGTTATGGAGAGAAGGCAGGTACAGGACACTGAGTTGGATGATCAGCCATGATCATATTGAATGGCGGTGCAGGCTCGAAGGGCCGAATGGCCTACTCCTGCACCTATTTTCTATGTTTCTATGTACACACACACACACACACACACACACACACACATATTCACACAGAGAAACACACTCAAACACACACACACATCCACACACACATATTCACACACACACACATATTCACACACACATATTCACACACACACACACACATATTCACACACACACATATTCACACACACACATATTCACACACACACATATTCACACACACACATATTCACAGACACACACATATTCAGACACACACACACCCATACACACACACATACATATTCACACACACACATATTTACACACACACACACACATATAGAGATACACATAGACACCCACATACGCACACACATACATACACGCACACCCACACACACATATATATATTCATACACACACACATAGTCACAGTCACACACACACACACACATATTCACACACACTCATATCCATTCACACACACACATATTCACACACACACATAGTCACACATGCATATTCACACACATAGACACACACACACACACACACATATTCACACACACATATATTCACACACACATATATTCACACACACACATATTCATTCACACACATATAGTCACACACACACAGTCACACATTCAGTGCATCTCCCCACAACCTCCCCCCATTCACTCTTAGTGGCTCTCCCACATAGCAGCCATTCCTGCCTATTAGGTTCGCATTGTGATGAAGAACAGGCAGGCATGAAAAGTGGAAAAAGGATTTATTAAAGTTTAAAATGTGAATAACTCTTAAAATATAAGAACAATTTAAATGTTAAAGATGAGAATTATTAAGTTATTTCTTCTTGTGTCTCTGGTGTTCTGCTGCTCACTGCCTCTTGATGACTATTTCCTGTAGATAAAAAGAGACATTCATCCCAAACAATGACTTTCACTTGCCTCATGAAATGTGCCGTCTTAGAGTTCTTCTCGATGTTGCAGAATGTATCCTCGGCCACTTGGATGGGTATCTTGAATGGAGAATGTGTAGTTCTTCCACCAGG
This sequence comes from Malacoraja senta, assembly GCA_038087875.1. Taxonomy (NCBI): domain Eukaryota; kingdom Metazoa; phylum Chordata; class Chondrichthyes; order Rajiformes; family Rajidae; genus Malacoraja; species Malacoraja senta. Next base: position 76,386 of record JAXLNO010001296.1, read on the forward strand.
CATTAGCGTAGCTGCTATCCCAGAGGATGCTACAGCAATAGCCACATCACCTTGACCTCTAACTTTTCCTGACATGATGTTGAAAAAGCAGCCTAAAGACAATTTTAGTTGTTAATGAACACTGAAGAATTTGTGCAAAACATTTTTTTGAGGCGGGGGCCGTCAGGGTGGGGTGGGGGGTGGTAAACGTCGTGCAGCCAAGGGAGGGGCACAGCTTCAAGCGGGGGCTCTCGTGAGCTGATGAGAAGGGGGGGGGTATGTCCTCCAGCGGGGGATGTGGGCGGCTTCAGTAGGGGGCAGGAGGGGGCGCATCCTATAGCCAGGCGGAGGGCAGCGTCTGGAGGTCGGGGATGTCAGTGGAGGAGGGGGGGGGGTGGTGAGCGACTTACTCATGACCTCTGGACACACTCACTGCCTTGGGATTAACTCATGGCCTTTGGACTGACTGACTCATGGCTTGTGGACTGACTGATGCCCGACTTCTGGAGTCACGTCTGACTTTTGTAAACTGAAAACTGTAACATCTACATTGAGGAACAGCTTCTTCCTGACAGCCATCAGGCTATCAAACATAATAAATAAGCTCTGAACTACGAAAGACTATATTATTTGTGCTATTTGCACACACACACAGTCACACACATATTCACACACACACACACACACACACACACACACATATTCACACACACACATACATACAGCAAGATTGGTCCCGATGTTGGGGAAGTCCAGAAGAAGGGGTCACTGTTTAAGGATAAGGGGGAAGTCTTTTAGGACCGAGATGAGAAGATCATTTTTCACACAGAGAGTGGTGAATCTGTGAAATTCTCTGCCACAGAAGGTAGCTGAGGCCAGTTCATTGGCTATATTGAAGAGCGAGTTAGATGTGGCCCTTGTGGCTAAAGGGGTCAGGGGGTATGGAGAGAAGGCAGGTACAGGACACTGAGTTGGATGATCAGCCATGATCATATTGAATGGCGATGCAGGCTTGAAGGGCCGAATGGCCTTCTCCTGCACCTATTTTCTATGTTTCTATGTTACACACACATATTCACACACACACACACACACACACACATATTCACATACACACAAAGACACACACACACACACATAAACACACACACACATACACATACACACATATTCACACACATATTCACACACACACACATACATACATTCACACACATACATTCACACACACATTCACAGTCACACACACATTCACACACACATATTCACACACAGACACATATTCACACACACACATATTCACACACACACACATAGTCACACACACACACACACACACAAAGCTGCTTCCTGTTATGCCCAAGCAAAAAAAACATTTCAATAGTGAGAGAGGATGTATTTCCTGAGACGGAGGTAGCTTCTGTAAACAGAAGTCTTCTGGTTGGTAGCTGACGTCATGATTACATTGTTAAGACAGAATTGTAAATGTTGACTAAGTTCCTGTTGTTTCGAAGTTTGTGATCAACAATTTGTGATTGATAGAACCACAAGATGACAATTATTGTATTAGTAACAAGAATACTTTGAATGGGTATATTCTGTGATTTGTTTGGGTTAGACATCATTGTTGCTACTCTGTATAAACATGTGACTACGTTTCCAAAATACTATAAATTGATGCTGTATTTCTTTGTTCATTAGAGTGGTGGCTCAGGAGGGTTAAGTATCTGTTGTATACTTTACTTTGTATCCCTGGCACTCGCCGGCTAATGATCAGTAAAGCTTGTGTTGGTGTACCTAACCTATTGTGATTTGTCTGTTTTAAAAAATGAACCTTAACAGAGACTTGTGGTTGTTGGGTCCCTGAAAGAGAAGGGATTCACAGGTGGATTTGATGGGTTTGGACAACGAAGAGCACACTGATTTCATTGTTAACCAATAAAGAACTTCACTGAGGAACTTGACAATGTGAGACTTGACAGTGTAAGGCTGGTCCAGAAAGTAAAGGCAGGTGGGATCGAAGGCGAGCTGGTACAATGGATCCAAAATTGGCTTGGTGGTTGGAGGTTGAAGGTAGCAGTAGAAGGATGATTTCCTGCTTGGAGGTCTGTGACTGGTGAAGTGCAGCAGGGATCGGCGCTGCAACCTTTGCTGTTGATGTTATATTTTCACAGCTTGGATGTGAATGTAGGAGGTGTGATTAGTAAGTCTGTGGAGGACGCAAAATTTGTGGATAGCGGGGAAGGTTGTCAAAATGTGCAGCAGGTTATAGGCTAGATTATTAAAACCTTATTGCCATGCAGGGATATCAGAGCAAGAGAGTGCATGTTTATCATGAGAGCAAGGAATTTTAAAGTGGATCTGAGTTGGAAGTTTTCTTTACACTGAGAGTGGGTGATATCTGGGACATGCTACAGAGGAGGTGGTGGAGTGAGATACAATCACTATATTTGAAGCACGTAAATACGTGAGGTGTATAAGAATACCGATGTAATGTGGGCAAATCGATTAGTATATCTGGGGAAAAGGTGGCATGGAGACGATGGGCCGAAGGTCCTGATTCTGTAATGTACAACCATGGCTGAATAACTGAGTCACCACAGCCACTGGTCCAGGGAATTCCAAAGGTTCCCCAGTCTCTGTGTGCAGTAATGTCTCCTTATCTCTGTCCTACTTGGTGCCGCCCACATTCTGAGATGGTGCCCGTTCTCCAGACCCCTCAGACAGGGGAAATATCATCCCTGCATCCAGCCCACTGAGCCCTGTAAGAACTTTGTGTTTCACTGAGATCTCCTCCTATACACCCAAACGCTGGAGTACACAGGCCTAGTCTACTCAATCTCACCCCACACAACAAACTCATTGTCCCAGGAACAAGTATTGTTAATCTTTGCTGCGTTGCCTCTGTGTCAAGTCTGTCGAGGAGCATAGGAACACAAGATAACAGGAGCAGGATTAGGATCTGCTCCTCAGGCTTGCCCCTCCATTCAATGTGATCATGGCTGATCGAAGGTGGCACCAATTCCTCTTCTGTGTGAGTTCCCCATAATCTTAATTTTTCCATCTATCAAATATTTATTTTTAGCCAAGTTGCAGATATCCAATAACCCAACAATTCACCACCATCTTGGGCACAACATACCAGATATTCACTGCCCTCTGAGAGATGCAACTTCTACACATGAGAGGCCGCTCTGGAAGGTTGGATCTCATGGAATCCGGCGTGAACTAGCCGATGGAATACAACATTTACCTGAAGGTCGCAGACAGAGGATGTTGGTCGAGGGTCGTTTTTCAGACTGGAGACAGAGTCCACTGTTGTTCCTTATTTATATACACGATTGGGTGTGTATGTAGGTTGCACGGTTAGTCAGTTTGTAGATGGAACTAAAATTGGTGACATTGTGGAGAGTGAAGAAAGTTATCTGAGAGTAATTGGGATCCCTGTGAACTGGGCCAATGGGCTCAGGAACGGCAGATGGGATTTATTCATGTGAAGGTGAGGTGATGCACTTTGCTGAGACAAACCAGGGCTGGACATACACTGTAAACGGGGAAGTTTATAGAACTGAGAGACCTCGGGTTGTAGGTACACAGTGCCATGGAAGATGCAACAGTGGCAGGCAGGGTGGTGAAGAATGTGTTTGTCACTCATGCTTTATAGGTCAGGATATTAAATACAGCGTTTGACACAATGGGGTTGTTAGCAAATGAGAGAGGTTGCAAAAGGATTTATGATAATTTCATTGTCTGAAGGACTGGGTTATAAGGAGACGTTGGACAGGCAGGGTCATTTTTCTTTGGAGCCCATCAGGATACTTTTATAGACGTGTATGAGATCTACATAAGGTGCACAGATAAGGTGAATAGCCACAGTATTTTACCCAAGACAGGAAAGTTTAAACCTCTGACTATGATGTTTCCCAACTGATGAGTTTAGTGGTAGATCAAATCTCCAATTTCCCTTCAGTCCACTATAGAATTAATCTTTGCATCTAGGTATAGCTTAAAGATGTATAGGAATGAACTGCAGATGCTGGATTAAACCGAAAATAGATTCAAAAAGCTGGCGTAACTCAGCGGGACAGGCGGCATCTCTGGTGAGAGGGAGTGGGTGACGTTTCGGTTCAAGACCCTTCTTCAAACTGGTTATGGATAAGGGAAACAAGAGATATTGGCGATGATGTGAAGAGATAAAGAACAATGAATGGAAGATATGCAAAAAATAACGATGAGATGAAACAGGCCATTGATAGCTATTTGTTAGGTGAAAACGAGAAACTAGTGTGACTTGGGTGGGGAGGGAAAGAGAGAGAGGGAATGCCGGGGCTACCTGAAGTTAGAGAAATCAACATATCATACCACTGGGCTGTAAACTGCCCAAGCAAAATATGAGATGCTGTTCCTCCAATTTGCATTCATCCTCACTCTGACAATGGAGGAGACCTAGGACAGAAAGGTCTGTGTGGGAATGGGAAGGAAAATTAAAGTGTTAATGTATTTACAACGTAGGCAGGAAGTGGTCAGGATGAGACATTGAGTAATCGTACAGATTGTCTATTGTCCATTGTCTATTGTCTAACTCTCTCTTGAAAGCCTCCTGAGAATTCTGTGGCAGAGAATGCCACAGATTCACAACGTGGTGGTTGGCGAGGTGGAGGGCCACGGCGCCCTGGATGAGAGTATTTTATTGCCTAATGCACCAAATAGAACAAATAGAAGCAAAGAATAAAGAGCATGAGATCAGATTACGTGAAGACACGATTGTATGTGGAGACGGCGTCTACTTGGGTCCCCTTTGATCTCTTGTTTTCACACCTTACCCTTCCAAACGTTTACGTCCCCCTCTTCCTTGACTCTCAGTCTGAAGAAGGGTCCTGACCAGATACGTCACGCATTCCTTCCATCCAGAGATACTGCCTGTTCAGCGGAGATATTCCCGCATTTTGTGTACTCAGACGGCATCGTTGCTTGTGAATCGATTCTGAAATAAAACCAAAAGGAAGATATATAGACACGAGAAACCGCAGATGCTTGTTTACAAAAATCCACAAAGTGCTGGAGTGACTCAGTGGGTCAGGCAGCATCTCTGGAGAAGATGGATCTCCAGTAGTGTCCATGTTCTCCAGAGATGTTGCCAGGCCCACTGAGTAACTTCAATATGTTATAAGGTCATAAGGGCATAAGTGATAGATGCAGAATTAAGCCATTCGGCCCATCAAATCTACTTCGCCATCCAATCATGGATGATCTATCTCTCTCCAAACCCCATTCTCCTGCCTTCTCCCCATAACTCTTGACACCCATACTAATCAAGAATCTAGCTATCTCCGCCTAAAACATATCCATCAACTTGGCCTCCACAGCCTTCTGTGCAAAGAAATCTACAGATTCACCGCCCTGTGAGGAAATTCCTCCTCATCTCCTTCCGAAAGGAACGTCCTTTAATTCTGAGGCTGTGACCTCTGGTTCTGGACTCTCCCACTGGTGGAAACATCGTCTCCGCATTCACTCTATCCAATCCTTTCACTATTGGACGTTCCAATAAGGTCCCCTCCCCCCGCCCTCACCTTCTCCTTAGTCATAGCCACTCCATTAACGTCCACACCCTGATTCTCTTGAATTTCAGGCACGTTGCTCTTGTCATCCACTGTGAAGACGGATGCAAAAAACGTTCTTCAATTCCTCTGCCATTTCTTTATTCCCATTATAACTTCTCCTATGTCTTATTTTGTGTCTCATAAAGGAAATCGTTGCCTATTGAAAAATAACAAACTATTTACAGGAAAGGAAGCTCTTTTTTTTATTAACGGAGTTGGCTTTGTTTGCTGTAATCGTAAATATTCCTGAATAAGATAACGATATTTATCATGTGTAAGAACGAACTGCAGATGCTCGTAAAATCGAAAGTAGACACAAAATGCTTGTATAACTCATTGGGTGAGGCAGCATCTATGGAACGAAGAAATGGGCGACGTTTCTGGTCGAGAACCTTCTTCAGACTAATGTCAGGGCAGGGGGCGGGCCAAAGATAGCATGTAGGCAGAGACAGTAAGACTAGTGGGAGAACTGGGAAAGGGAAGAGGATGGAGAGAGAAAGCAAGGACTTCCTGAAGTTGGAGAAGTCAATGTTCATACCACTGCAGTATGAACTACCCAAGCGAAATATGTGGTGCTAATCCTCCAATTTGCGCTGGCCCTCACTCTGACAATGGAGGAGGCCCAGGACAGAAAGGTCAGATTGGGAATGGGAGGGGGAGTTGAAGGGCTGGGCCACTAGGAGATCAGGTAGGTTACGACGGACTGAGTGGAGGTGTACAGCATAACAATCGCCGAGCCTGCGCTTGGTCTCGCCGATGTAGAGAAGTTGACACCTGGAACAGCGGATACAGTAGATGAGGTTGGAGGAGGTGGAAGTGAACCTCTGCCTCACCTGGAAATACTGTTTAGGTCCTTGGATGGAGTCGAGGAGGGAAGTAAAGGGACAGGTGTTGCATCTCCTGCGGTTGCAGGGGAAAGTACCCGGGGAAGAGGTGGTTTGGTTGGGAAGGGACGAGTTGACCAGGGAGTTACGGAGGGAATGGTCTCTGTGGAAAGCAGAAAAGGGTGGATATGGGAAGATGTGGCCAGTAGTGGGATCCCGTTGGAGGTGGCGAAAATGTTTGGATTGTATGCTGTATATTCCCCTGCAGCCACAGGAGATGCAACACCTGTCCCTTTACCTCCCCCTCGACTCCATCCAAGAACCTAATCAGTCTTTCCAGGTGAGGCAGAGGAACACTTGCACATCCTCCAACCTCATCTACTGTATCCGCTGTTCCAGGTGTCAATTTCTGTACATCGGTGAGACCAAGCGCAGGCTCGGCAATCGTTTCGCTGAACACCTCCGCTCAGTCCGTCTTAACCTATCTAATATCCCGGTGACCCAGCACTTCACCTCCCCCTCCCATACCCAATCTGACCCTTCTGTCCTGGGCCTCCTCCATTTCCAGGGTGGGGCCCAGCGCAAATTGGAGGATCAACGATATGTATCAATTTCGTTGAACCTTGGTGTTAAATGACAATAAATGGCATTCTAAATTCTAAATTTGTCGATATGGTCATTTGCAAAATCCAATTCCGATTCTTCTGGTCCTTTTAAATCTTTTCACCAATTCTTCAGATAGAATATTGGGCCAAGGGCAGATAAGAATGGAACCATAATGCTGGAAAGTGAGGGCGGAGTAGCAGCGACTGTGAAAGATAAAATCTGAGCCTCGATCGGAGTCCACAGAGGAAGCAGGATTAGTAAGATTAAACGAGAATTTACCTAAGTTTGAAGTTTGATCTTTATTTTATGAGGAGTTACGTAGGTGATTACGTGAAGAACCCCGCCAGTGCGCCTGCGCGTCAATCTTCAAAGCAGCGGTGTGAAATCACAAAAAACAACAACCAAAGTAATATAGTCTCATAATAAAACGAGTAATACAAGAACTTCCATCTGACCTTTATGATAGAGGGTAGGGTCGTGGTGGGCACGTAATCACCTACGTAACCCCTCATAAAATAAAGATCAAACTTCAAACTTAGGTAAGTTCTCGTTTAATCTTACTATTTTACTTCGGAGTCACGTGAGTGACTACGTGACGATTTTAAAGCTTTGTGATTTCATGCCGTAGATCAATCCCGGCTTCTCACTGCATTGATTGACTCGGAACGAGAATAATCAATCATGCATTCATAATAACATTTGTACCACAAATGCAGTAATTCATTTCATTAATGAAATTAATCAGATCCCTTTTAAACCAGAGGAATTTACACAGAACTTAAAATAGTTTCTGCAAACAATCCCGCATTAACAATAGGCCGATGGGAAAAAGGTTGAAACATCAACTCATTGGACCACCCGGCGGCTGCGAGGATATGGTCAACGGGGACGTCTTTTGCCCGGCCGCCGACGTTTCTGCTGCCCTAGCCGAGTGAGACGTAAAAACATCAGTGTTAATACCAGCAGCTGTTAAGACTTCTTTTATCCATCTGAAAATAGTCTGTACTGAAACTCTCTTGTGTGGTTTCTTGTGCGTGATCAACAACCCAGTTTCCGTATTTCTCAAATTCTTTGTGACCTCAATGTATTGTAACAAATATGTCTTAACACAGAGACAAGAATCATTTGGATATGCTGCTAGCATAATTTTATATCCTGTCACACCTGGCCTACTTTGCTTTAGTAGGTCATGGATATAGAATGTAACCTTGGCTTCAGTTACTTCCATCCTGTCTATTTGTAATTTTCCAAGTGTTTGCACTAGTTGTGCTGTCACTAATGCCATAAGCATAACTACTTTCATACTGAGCTTGGCCAAAGGTAAAGACACACTTGGTGACTATTCACGAATTAGTTTCAGTACCACACTTACATCCCAGATTGTCATGTACCTAGGTTTCGGTGGTTTGGAATTAAAGATTCCTTTCATTAGCCTGGAAACAATTGGGTGTGACCCAATTTGGTTTATTTCTGAATACAGAACCAAATATGAGGACAATGCAATTCTGGCTGAATTAATTGCACTACAACTCAGACCTTCATCATAATAAAGTTTTGACAGAAATTCTAAACATTTGAAATATCTGCAGTACTATATTGCACATTCTTTTGTACACAGAACTCTTCCCATTTCTTAATATAAGAAAGGTACTGTTTTTGAGTGCTCTTCCTCCAGGCTGCCGTAAGCATGCCCACAGTACGCTCAAACAGTCCTCGCCCCAGAAAAGGCATTCTTAAAACCTGCAAATCAACAAATCCAAACGATCATATAATGGATGTTGTTCCCCTGTTACAGGGTGCAGCAATAAATTACTCCTTTTTGGGACTTTCATCAACATTTGTGTTGTTAATTCTAATATCAACGGATACCATGGCTGTGTAGGCCAATCTGGTACTACCAATACCCTTGAAGCAGCATCTTGCCTGATTTTAAGCAAACATTGGCTTATGAGGCAGAAAGGTGGAAATATATATGAAAACATACCACCCCAATGTAGCGAGAAAGCATCAATCGCAACTGCTCCTGGATCTGGTTTCCATGAGACATATCTCGATAGCTGATGATTCAAGTCAATGTCGGGCATTCCAAATCTGATTACTATATCATTGAATACCTCTTGATTCAACATCCATTCTTTATTATCATGGAACTTTCGTGACCTGGTATCTGCTATCGTGTTAATTCTACCTGGTAGATAGATAGCTGAAAACCAAATGTTCTTTTCAATACACCAAGACCAAAGTGGATTTAACCATTTTGTCACATGACACCGACTTAATTTCACCCATATCATTAATATAGGCAACTGCTGTTGTGTTTATTAATTTGAACTTGAACCTTCCTTTTAGTTGTGTTTAGAACAATAAGCTTGGAGTCCATAGAAACCTCCTAAAAGCTCCAAATAGGTAATTCCCCATGTCTGCCATAACAATGACTCTTCCTGATTCCATCTGCCTCCGCAGCTAGCTGTTAAGTCAGTTGCACCCCATCCTAGTGCACTGGCATCAGTTTGTAATATCATGGAAGGTTGTTCAATCAGCACTTTGCCGGAACTGCTTGAGACATGTAGAATCCACCACTGCAGATTAGAAACAGCATTTGTTGTTAGTTGCATGGTTCTACCAAAATGACCAGCATTTACTCTCAGTGTCTGTTCTTTGACTCTCTGCAGCTGTTGATATTGTAATGGTCCATACTGGACTGCTGGGAATCTACTAATTTTCCCAGTACTCGAGCCACCTGTCTGATTAAGGGTTTTTGCTCGTTTAACAGATTACTGCAATCTTTAATCAACTCCACCCTTTTTTCACTGGGCAAAGTAATTTTCATTTGGGCTGAATCAATTGTGAACCCCAAATAATCAATCGAGGTACATGTTGTTAACCTTGATTTCTTTGGATGAATTTAGAAACCCCAAACTTTCAAAAGTTGATTTCATAACTGCAACAGATGCTTCTGTTGACTGTTTTGTCCTTCCTATAATCAGGACATCATCCAGGTATGCCATTAGTACATGCCCCTGGCTTCTCAGCAACCCCAGAATTGATTTTAACAATTCTGTGAATATTCTGGGAGCGGACGTTAACCCATTAGGCAGAGCTTTGAATTGCCCTAACTGGTTCATGCATGTAACTTTAAGATACTTCATATCTTCCAAGTGAACAGACACTGAACAAAAGGATTTAGACTTGTCAAGTCTATAATAATCCTACATCCTCCATCCTTTTTTGATCGAGGGAATATATTTGACCCAAATTGGTGAATTTGGTAGACTGATTCTTCAATAACACCTTTTATATATAGGGTTTTGAAGCGCAGCTTGAACCTCCATTACTTTGCAAAGTGGAGAGTTCTGCTAGGAACATGCTGGACAGGCAAATCATAATTTGGATTGAATTCAATTCAAAATCCTTGTATATTATTCAGATTTACCACATCTGAAGTAATCTTCTTCCAATTGTTATAGAAGAGACGTAATCTGCCTCCAACTTTTGGACTTAATCCAGTTAGTATGTTCCCATGAGAACGAGGTCCACCTACCTCTTGAGTCATTTGAGTACTCTGACATCCCTGGATTCTCCCGGAAGCACCACCACTGGTTCTTACTCCCGCTGCAGGCCGCCAGCTACGTCCCTGCGTTGATGAGCGACTTGGTCCTGGTCCAGGATCCGTATGACGTCTGAAAGGATACTTCCTCTTTACAGACTTTACAACCATTGATGTTTTCATCAATCCTGTTTTCGCTTCATCTTCCAACTCTTTAATACGTCCCCCGAGATCCTCTCCAAAGAGTAAGTTGGGTAATTGTATATTACTTGGTTTGCAGAGTGCTGCGAATTTCGGATTCATAGTAGGCCGTATAGCACCTTCCTCAGACAATTGATCTCGAAGTGGGTGCTGCATGGCAACCGCAGTGCTTCCTGATGCAACTTCGTCATCTCTTGGCTGTTATCTGCTATTCTGGTAAAAGCAGTTATTCCAGAACCCAGCAGCTTTAATATTCTCTGCAACTGATTCCAGATAATTTGGTTCACTGCTGGTGCTTTCAGCAACCCACAGTTACTTGGGGTCTCCTGCTTTCTTGCAGTGTCATCCATCTCCTGCTGTTCCAGCTGATGGGAAACCATGTAATTTATTAAGGAGGCCAGTTCTTCTCCTAATGGCTCTCCTGACCCTGACGGGGCAGCAAATCCTACTGCCAGGGGTGGAACATCTGGCAGCTGCCGTTCATCGCCTTGTACAGCCTCACCGTCAGAGTCGGGGTCTGAAATCTCATGACCCGTAGCACGCTCCTCATCCCTGAGGGTGCATTCCATCAGCCCTGTACCAGGAGCTGTTGAGCTGCTTCCAGCAGCTTGGATTTCAGTGCACTCCTCCCTGAGTGAACTTTGCTCCAAGAGCCTATGTAAAAGGCTTTCTATTTGGGCAATACGCTCGAAAGCAGTATCTTCCATTGCCTGGGACTCCCTCCGTGAGCCGTCGGGATTTAAACTTCGCCTTTCGCCCGACAGGCGCTGACTGTGTTTTAATCAGCCCCAGGTTTTAGAGGCGGTCGGTCGCTAACCGCAGACTCCCGACTTTCCCGAATTTCTGTCGGCTGAGTTGCTCGCCTCTCCCCCTTGCCCGTTTTTTCCCATGGCGTCTGTGGAAAAAATCCCCACAGACCCACAGTAAACGGACCTGGAAAACATGAAAAAAGTGTTTACTTACCTTGTAGTTGAAAAACTACAAACCACTGGAGGAGCTCTGCTCCTCACGTCCGTTTGCGTCAAGGCATCTGACGTAATGGCGCACTGGCGGGGTTCTTCACGTAGTCACTCACGTGACTCCGAAGTAAAATCCAGGTCCTTTGCGATAATCGAATGACCTATTATGAGAATTAAGGTCAATACAGCAGGCCTTCTGTTTCTGGAATAAAAATGAGTTTGGCTCGTGGCTCAAGGAGTTCATTGGGATTCTATGTGTTAGTGGTTGTGAGCAGAAGAGAAAGTACTCTATGTTCTTAACTGGACTCTCGATCGCCACTGAGTATACTTGTCTCAACAAGGACAATAATAGGGGCCTAACATCCATCTTCTCATGCAGGCTCAGAGAGGACAACCATAAGCAAGTGGTCCTGGTCCAATTACTCTCTTGCATAAATGCTGTTCTTGTATATGTAGGTATAACAGTGAGGACGAGAGTGAGATTGGCTTGGCTACAATGTCCCAATGGTCAAATAGGCTATCTGAAAAATTAGGAAAGACCATTTGGAGCAGATATTGAAAGGGGCCTGGAGCCCACAAGAGAGTGTCTTAACAAAACAATCACTATCTTTGTGACAGGAGGGGGGAAATGTACTGAGAAGTTTCTAGTGATATTACCAAATAGCTCATGTGTTTTTTTTGTAAGTCACAATGGTATTGAAACGATACCCAGTTATGGGATCCCAATGCCTACGATTAGCAAATTGGTTTCAACATCATCAAATATGGGTTTAAAATGAACTGAAAATGCTAGAAACACTCAGCTGGTCAGACAGCATTTGTGGCAAGGGAAACAGAGCTAATGTTTCAGGTTGAAGACCCGTTGCAAACGTCTCAGATGTGAAACCCGCGAGTACTAATTCATTTTACAAGGATCTACTACATGCACTGATTGTTCCCAGCGGTTTTCTCTTTTTTGTTCAGATTTCCAGCATCTGAAGCCCTGTTATTTTCATTTACAAGAAATCGAAACACTTAGTAACTCAGGAAGCATCTGTGGAGAGTTCGCCTTACAGGTTGAACGCCTCTCATCAAAACTGATCTGCTGCCTGACCTGCTCTCTCTTTCAGCATCTCTCTTTCTTTCAGGTTTAGAAGATCAGCAGTTTTTTTTTGATTTCCTAAAATGAACAAATTGGAAGCTTTTAAATAGTGCAAAAATATAATTGTGTGTGAAAAATTTGTAGGTTAATATCCAATTATTTTATTTCAGCCATAAAATAGCACGTGAGATGGGAAAATTCACAAATCAGAAACAAATTTTAATTTCCAAGATCTCAAACATTAGTCTTTGTATGGTATTAAATTAGAGACATCCACAGAAACTTATTCATTTAACTACTTTAAGTGCACTGGAGGCATGCAATATTCATACAAAATATTTTGCTCAGTGATGTTACATTTTTGTCACCAGGCTTTGCTCCACTGCTTTGTACATAGTTCACACCAATGAAGTTAATGTGATAGATGTGGTTGTTAGATGTTAGCCAAAGCTATATTCCAGATACAAGGTGAATACAGAAAATGAAACATTTATAATCCAACTATATGCACAGATTTTAGTTTTTCGCAATAGGTTAGGGGATCTTCAGACATTGAATGGTGTAGAATTAATTCACTAACGACTAGGTGGCTGCACAGTGGCGATGCGGTAGAGTTGCTGCATCACAGCGCCAGAGACTCTCGTTCGATCCTGACCACGGATGCTGTCTGTACGGAGTTTGTGCGCTCTCCCTGCGACCGCGTGGGTTTCCTCTGGGTTCTCCAGTTTCCTTCCACACTCCAAAAGACGTACAGATTTGTGGGTTAATTTGGTTTTGGTAAAATTATAAATTGTCCCTAGTATGTAGGATAGTGCGAGTGTAGGGGTTGCTGGTCGGCAAGGACTCAGTGGGCCGAAAGGCCTGTTTCCGCGCTGTATCTCTAAAGTCTAAAGACTAAGTCTGTGAGAGGTGGAACAACCTCCTTAGGTTTTTATACGAAAACAAGATGAATGCCGTGATTGAGAGCAATGTGGAAATCCATTTATGGATTCATATTCTGATGAAAGGATGATGAGGTCTTTCTAATTTCTACATGAGTCAATGTTTTTTGCACAGGGCTGTGCTGGTTTGAAAACACCGTTCTCAGTATAATAACTTTTTTAAATTAAAATGTGGACATAGCTATTACTATAAGACAACTTGGTATATAAATTGCATATGCTAAATGTTTTCGATATCTAAGTACAAATGTCAAAAGTGTGATTAGAAACAATATAAAATTGAATTGTACGTGTTTTGAATCTAGGCGGGCCTAGATGGCTTTTTAATTTGTTCTCCTTTTCCTGAGTTACTGAGTACATTGATCCTTTAAGTTAGCTAAAAATGACTGTAACATTGCAGGCCACAGCAAGGCAAACAATAAATATGTGTTGCTCAGATGCTTTCAACGGCATTCCTCTTACTTCTGGAACATTAAAATAAAAAAAACAATTCAAAATATCAAGTGGTAATATGAATTGTGTAAGAGGGGGAAGAAGGTTATAGTTTGATGTAAAAATAACATGTTTATAATATCTGTTGACATTATATGTGCTTCTTCAAAGCATATCAGGATGTTTGTTGTTGCATTATGCCCAGCGTGAAATGAATGTTATCCCTCCTCTTCCTACCCTCTCCCCTAAGAAAAGAAATACCAGAAGACCATTGAAACTATTTATCCATGGTTGGCATTTTTTAAGCATGACCTTTAATAATGTCTACAGACATAACATGCTTCCAGTTCTTCGAGTGATACCAATGATCTATTAAAAATAGTTTTCAAAGCAAATGTTATTTCACGCAACTGTAACTCATGATGTCTCACATCGAAAGCCTGTGCTTTGTACCCAATTTTTCTTAAAGATTTCTCACACTTCAGAATTAAACTAAAATTCAAAGAATGGCCATATGGTTTAATGAGGAAGTTTGCAGATTATCACCAGCCCTCAGGAGGGGGTGTGGATGTTGTAGGGTTTAGAATATTGTATGTTTCAGTTAATAAATTGAAGAAAATCAGCACTCGTTTTATTCAGCAAAATATGAATGGATGTTACTCTTTTTTAGGAATACAATGCTGTGCTTTTATAGGGAAACCATTTGGGAAGGCAGCACAAAAGTGTTAAATGCCAGAGCTGGGTGAAGTACCTGGTAAATTTGATTACATTAAGTGGTCACTTCAAATAGATTTCCTGCAAATAATCTGCCAAAACTGAAATTATTATTGCCATGTTCACGTGATTTAAACATTATTTCTAAAGAATAACTTTTTCTGCATTCCGTATGTGAACATTTCCGACTTCTGAAACTGACAACCTTCTTCACTTAAACTAATGCAAACCACAGATTGGCTCTTTGCAGTCATCTGGAATGAAGACTTTGAGAAAGTGAACATTATAATTAATTGGATTAGAGCCATATTTCTGCTTGTTGTGCTGTGCTGATTTGCATGAAACTGGAGTTTGTTTGGAACACTAGTTGCTCTGAGCTGTACTAAAACTTCTCTTTGATATACACCCCTGGAAATTTTGTAAAGAAACAGCTTTTACACTGAATCTCCTTTCATGCACATCTAAGGTGAACTGGCTTCTTTAGTTTATGATATGAAATCCAGTTTATGTGTTCTACAGAATCTTGACTCTTTGAAAGAGTGGGTCCAGAACACAAGTACTGTCGTACATGAGTTCATTTAGTAATGAAAATCTTGGTCTTGGCTCAAAAATTAATACCATAATTTTTTTTTAAATTTCCACTAATTTATAGAGAAAAAACATAAAATATATGCCGCAGGACATGCTGCATTTGTGAAGGGAAAAATAAGCTTTCTGATGAAAGGTCATTAACTTGCAAAATTTATTGTACAATTTAGACGCAAGCATCTAGAAGGATCCAGATCCTAAATGTTGCCTGTACATGTTCTCCAGAGATGCTGCCTGACCAGCAGAAATATTAGAGCACTTTGTCTCTTAACTTGTAAAATGTATTTTGTTTCTATCTCCACAGATATTACCTGCGTTGCCGACCATTTTTTCTTTAAAAGTATATGTTTCAGTTTCTCTCAGAAATAATTTGATGAAGAGATTCATTTCTGTACCAGCATCCCCTTTGGTTATCTGAAGAAAGGGGCATTTGAAGATCACGACCACAAACCAGACCCAAAGCTTATGGTAGCCAGCAGCAATTATACTAACCTTCTGTATCTGCTTGAAATACGTGGACAGCCTACAGCAGATACTTTAAAGCCCCAGAGAGTGAGTGGTCTCCCCACAAGATCCTCCAAAATCTTTTACAAGATCAGGAAACCAATATTATCATTCTCTCGCTATGCCTTTCTATGTCTTGCTTACTAAGTATCTGTGTAAATACAGATTTGTCTTGAGCATGGTAATTGTATCAGACCACACCCCATTCTCTTCAGCATTTTCCAAACATCAAATAGTCACTGTGTGAAAAACCAACACCTCTAATCTAATTTAAAGCTCCTACCTCTCACTTTAAAACTGTGCCCTATTGCTTTTATACCATACAAAGGGAATATCTTTGGACTATCAACCCTATCTGTATCTTTCATTATCTTATATACCTTTCTGAGATCGTCCCTCAAGCCCCTTTGGTCCAAGGGAAACAAGCCCATCCTATGTAGCTATCCCATGACCAAATTATTCCAATCCAGCAAGATTCTGATGAATCACCTCCGCATACTCTCTTATTTCCTCCCTACAGCTTGGCGACTGGAACTGCACACAATATTTCTTGTACTGTCTAAAGGAGGGAATTTTGTGCTATTCCCTTACCCTGTATCAGGCTTTACTCAGATAGGCACAGACACAACATTAAACAACTTGTAGATCAATGGTGAGGCTATAGAACAGGTCAGTTTATTGAAGGTCTTAACGGTGTGCACAGTTAACACTCCTATCTGAGTAAAGCCAGATACAGGTTATGGGTTTAGCACAAGATTCCCTCGTAAGCTGTATAACCGGTGTTTTATAAAGTTGCAATCTAATGTGCAACTCTTTAATTCTATGCTACAGCCTATGAAGGGAAACATGCCATATGCCTCCTTCACCTCCTTATCCACCTGCACCCCCATTTTAAAGGATCAATGGACTTGGATCCCTGGAGCTCTCCGTTTATCTACATTCCTTCGTGCTCTACCATATACTGTGTATGTCCTATGATAGAGTCATAGAGTGATACTGGATTGTAATGGAGAGAGAGGACTACTCCTCTGGAAACATTGGAGCGATCCTCCTCTCACCAATGAAACTGAATAACATAAATTATAACAAAAACCCTATTATACATAGTACAATCGGAACTTGGAAACAAATAAAACAAAATTAAAAATTAATATATTTATCGCTTTTATCTCCCATAGTTAATAACCCTTTGTTTAATCCCTCTATTACAGACAAATCTTTCACACAATGGGATAGACTAGGAATTAAAAAGTTCGGTGACTTGTATGAAACTGGAAAATTACTATCATTCCAACAATTACAAATAAAATATAAACTCAGAAATAATCAATATTTTAAATATTTTCATATGTGACTATTTGAAAAAATATACAAAAGATCATTATAATAGCCCAGCAGATGTATTGAATGAAGCAATGCAGATAAAAGCTGAATCAGCAAACTTAATATCATATTTGTATAATATTATCTTAAATGTAGAAATACCATCTACGGAAGGTATTAGAAGAGACTGGGAACAAGAATTAGCTATTAAAATCTAAAAGGAAAGGTGGAATGAACATTTATTAAACGTGCATAAATGTTCGATTAATGTAAGACACACTTTAATACAATTTAAAATTTTACATAGATTATATTATTCCAAACCCAAAATCAATAAAATTTTCCCAAATGTATCATCCATTTGTGATAAATGTCAATCTCAAGAAGCTACTATAGCGCACTCATTTGTTTTCAGTACAAAAATTCAAAGATTTTGGATTGAAATTTTTGAAATCTTTACAAAAGTATTTAAAATAAAACTGATACCCAAAGCAGAATGGATTATCTTCGGAACAACGGAAGATAGTCCTGAACTAAATGTGTTCCAAAAGAAATTAATAGACTGTGGGTTAATAACTGGAAAAAAGTGAATCCTAAAATTCTGGAAAAACACTCCAATACCAACTATAAACATGTGCATTTCAAATATGTTCGAAACATTACACCTAGAAGAGATAAGACTCCCCCTGGCAGGTAAACCAGATCACTTCCACCTGACGTGGTCTGCATTTATAGAATTATTACAAGTATAGGGTGCAAAAGTACTTAAAAAAACCCTGAGGTCAGGTAAGGGGGGATGAAAGCTGGAGAGTTGGTATATCCCATTTGCTTGATGATTACAAAAAAGTACTTGTTTTTTCTCTTTTCCCTCTTTCTCTTTTTTCTTCTTTTTTAGGGTCTATTTCTTAACTCTTTTTTTAAAAAAAATCTTTCTTATAGGGTCTTTGTTCTTTTTTGTTGTCACGCTTTTTACACTTTCACTTTTTTCCTTCACTTTCTTCTCTCAATCTCATCCTTTCACTTTAGTAGTGTAAATAATAAACGGAGTACATTAATTGTAATAAGATATATGTGACGAGTACTAATGTAATTGGTTGTAATGTAATGTACTTCTAATAAATTAAAAAAAATTAAAAAAAATAAAAATAGAGTGATACAGTGTGGAAACAGGCTCTTCAACCCAACTTGTCCAAACCGGCCAACACTAGACCCACTTGCCTGCGCTTGGTCCATATCCCTTCAAACCTATCTATGTACCTGTCTAACCCAAACGAAGGGATAGTCCCAGCCTCAACTACCTCCTCTGGCAGCTTGTTCCATACACCCACCACCCTTTGTGTGAAAAATTTACCCCTCCGATTCCTATTAAAGCTTTTCCCCTTCACCTTGAACCTATGTCCTCTGGTCCTTCATTCCCCTACTCTGGGCATCTACCTGATCTATTCCTCTCATGATTTTGTACACCTCTATAAGATCCCCACTCATCCTTCTGCGCTCCATGGAATAGATACCCAGCCTACTCAACCTCTCCCTATAGCTCACACCCTCTAGTCCTGGCAACATCCTCGTAAATCTTTCCTGAACCCTTTCAAGCATGCCAATATCCTATAACATGGTGGCCAGAACCGAACACAATATTCTAAATGTGGTCACACCAGCGTGTTATACAACTGCAACATGACCTCCTAACTTATATACTCAAAACTCTTGACTGATGAAGGCCAAAGTGCCAAAAGCCTTTTTGACCTCCTTATCTACCTGTGACTTGACCTTCAAACAACCATGCACCTGTATTCCTGGATCCCTCTGCTCTACCACACTACGCAGAGGCCTGCCATTTACTGTGTAGGTCCCGCCCTTGTTCGACGTCCCAAAATGCAACACCTCACACTTCTCTGTATTGAATTCCATCAACCATTCCTCCGCCCACCTGGCCAATCAATCCAGATCCTGCTGCAATCTTTCACAACCATCTTTACTATCTGCAAAACCACCCACTTTTGTATCCTTGTATGACTTTCCAAAATGTGCATCCTGTACTTGTCAAGTTCAAATTCCATCTGCCAATACTTCGGCCCACCTTCTATCTGATCTATATCCTGCTGTAGTCCAAAGACAACATTCCTACCTAGCCACAACACCATCAACTTTCCTGTCATCTGCAAGTATATTAATTGTATCTCCTGTACTCATATCAAAGTCATTAATGTATATCACAAACAGCTAAGGTACTGTGCTACATCACTAATCACAGGCTTCCAATCAGTAAAATATATCTTCCACCAGTACCCTGGGCTTTGTTTCACAGAGCCAAGTTTTGGATACAATTAGCCAGTTTACCTTGGATTTCATGTGCATTAACTTTTTCGAACTTAACCTTTTCAAATACCTTTCTAAAGTCCATATATACAACGCCTGTCACCCTGGGTTCATCAATCTTCTCAAAAAAATCATCAAATCACAGTCCTCAAATCTGCTAAAGCAAGCAACCTCCTGGGTGCTGTCTCTTTCATCTTGCCTAACTAGCATTGGTATCTCTAACATTGGCATCATGTTACAGAGTCCTGTTGGTCACCTGGGGAAGAAGCGTTCACTTCCCCATTTGGATACCTCAATGCTGTTTGATTGGCCGCTAGATCTTATCTAAGCAAAACTCTTCTGGACATCTCCTTTGGGTGCTAATGTTTGAAGGCCGACCCAGTTGGTGGAGAATCTCTATCTAGGACAAGCAAAGGAAGCTTAGGTATAGATGTGCTCCACATTCCCTCCCGTCATCCAGTGTGTTAACATATCTCACTGCTGGCAGGACTGGCAAGAAAGGAATCTATCCTAATAGTGAGAATGTTGAAAGATGGCATTCCTGTGATGATCGTAGCATTGCAGTGATGGACTGGATCAATTATCGGAAGGTTGGTGGTTTGGCCATTGGCAGGTGATTCAGTATGAAGAAAGCTTCAGACTCGAAACATCACCTGTTCCTTTTCTCCGTAGATGCTGTCTGACCCGCTGAGTTGCTCCAGCATTTTGTGTCTATCTTAGGAGATCCAGCAGGCCTTGGCAGACCGAATGCAAATGTTCGGCAAAATGGTCACCAAGTCTAGGCTTGGTCTTGCCGATGTAGTGGAGGCCACATTGGATGCAGTAGAAGAAGTTAGAGCAGGTGCACACATTTACCTTATTCCGCATAAGAACAACAGACACCAATGCAGAGATAATTTTTTCGCAGTAAGTGTTATGATATTGGTCTGAAGAAAAGTCATCAACCAAATATGTTAACTTTAATCCTCCACAGATGCTGCCTGATCATCTGAGTATTTCTAGCATCTCCTGTTTTTATTGCAAACACAGTTATTTGAATGCGTTTACAGTGCTGTTAATCAAAGCAACCAAACTGGTGCTCCTTTTGGCTTCAGTTAGTAATATGCATCATTTGTTAAGCTTTTACTTACTTACGTGCACAATATCGAACTCCTATCAAGATAGATATTTGGCTCCTGCAAACCTTCCCTTTTTCAGTCATTGCAGTCAGTTTTATTAGAAATGTATTATCTTACCATTCACTGCCAGTCTTGATTAGTAAAACTTTCCAAGGTCAGTTTGAAGTATTGCAGATGGAAAGCTTTTTGCTGTATAGTCAAGTGTTTCATTTACATCTGCCTAATTTAAGCTGGCACGAGCCAAATGTTCGATTTTAAACCCTGGGTGAAACATTTTAGGTATAAAATACAACTTTTACCATTTAGAGTCATAGAATCAAACAGCACGGAAACAGGCCCTTCAGCCCAGCTTGCCCATGCCGACCAAGGTTCACCATGTACACTAGTCCAACCTGCCTGCGTTTGACCCAAATCCCTTTAAACATTTCCTACCTGGAATTTGTTGCCACAGGCGGCTATGGAGGCCAAGTCAATGGATAATTTTAAGGCAGAGATTGACAGATTCTTGATTAGTAAGGGTGTCATGGGTTATGGGGAGAAGGCAGGAGAATGGGGTTGAGAGGGAAAGATAGAACAGCTATGATTGAATGGCGGAATAGACGTCATGGGCCTAATTCTGCTCCTTATGAACTTATACATGTACCTGTCCAAATGTCTTCTAAATGTCGTTATCGTTTCTGTCTCAACTACCACCTCCGGCATCCCATTCCATATACTCGCCACCATTTGTCAGGGTTAACTATTATTTATAGAACAATTATACAGGTTGTAAATACTCACTTGCAAGAGATTAGATGTGAAGTATAATCATAGAATTAGATCCACAGAAACGTAAATATTTAAAAATTGTTGAGTTATTTTGTTGCCAACATAGTGAAATTGAATACTTGCTGACTAATGAAATGAACAGCACACACTGCATTTATACAGCTAATGATACATGTCCTTGAATCACCAAACCATAGAATGGTGCCAACCAAATACAGGTAAATGGAATTACTGTAGATTGGTACAGCAGGCAGGGTATCAAGGCCAAAGGGCCTGGTTCTGTGCAGTCTGACTCGATGACTTTAAATCTTTTATATCTAGTATAGTCTGCCTGTCATTCATATATCTCATCACCTATGATGTATACTTTAGTTTAGTTTAGAGATATAGTGCGGAAACAGGCCCTTCGGCCCACATAGTCCGCGCCGACCAGCGATTCCCGCACATTAACATTATACTACATATACGAGGGACAATTTACAATTTTACCAAACCAATTAATCTACAAACCTGTATATCTTTGGAGCGTGGTAGGAAACCGGAGCTCCCGGAGAAAACCCACTCAGGTCACGGGGAGAACATTCAAACTCCATACAGACAAGCAACCCTAGTCAGGATCGAACCGGGGTCTCTGGCACTGTAAGACAGCAACTCTACCGCTGTGCCACCATGCTGCCCTTCTGACATTCAATTTAAACTTTTGGCATTTCATGGTTAGTCGAGCTTAAAACAAAAACAGGGATTGACGTTGGAATAAATGTCAATCTCTAGCTGGGCATCTGCATATTAACTCTTTTAAGATTTCAAGTTATATCATAAAATAGAGGAAACTTTGCATGTTTTTTTAAAAATAAATCAATCCATTCAGAGGAGTGGAAAATGTTGTATGGTAGATTAAAATATTCAACCCATAGGTTTTGATTAGCCCTTTTCCCCCCAGAGTAGTTTTCCAGCTGTCAAAATGTAATATATACAGCTGAATAAAGTAGGGATATCAAAGCTCAGGTTTGTGTGAATTCCAGACCCAAAATGCTCGAGTAACTCAGCGGGTCAGGCAGCATCTCTGGAGAAAAGGAATGGGTGACGTTTTGGGTCGGAACTTTTCCTCAGACTGGGTCGAGACTGATTTCAGAATGCTGTTGACTACCAGTATGTGACAGTCCATGTGGAAAATTACTTGATTTGTGTACAACTCGCACTAGGTTTTTAAGTGCCTTGGGTCATTTGCCTTCCACAGCACATCAGTAAAAAATCCGGTGCATCAATGTGCTTACACTGTAATGTTGCTCAGCTCAGCTTTAAACTGGTGATAAAGAATTTTTATACATTATTAATGTAAGATGTATAGTTTAAATCCAATAGTATAATTAATTGTGCACTGATTCTCCCACCTATTGTAATTTAGGGCCTTCAGACTGAGAGGTCTCTGGGCCAAACACAGTTCTTTATGGTGGAAGTCAGAATGGCTGCAGGCAATTCTGTCCTTCAAGAACAGATTTTATTTTACTTCCGAAAATAATCTTTATACAGAATAATACCTACAAAACAAAACAGTGCAAGAACTCTTCTGACATTCTCAGTGGCTCTACACACATTCATTCGTGTTATATTTGGTAGTGTTGACAAAAATGTCATTATATCAGGCATTCTTGCCACTCATGTGACCTCCTGGGGTGTTATCCCTTCCCTTGTTTGAGAGGAGTCTCAACCAGACAGAATGTATTAAATGATGAAGCTTTTAATACATTCACTTGATATTTTCATACATTTTTGCCAGATCTCCTCAGCTACAACCTAATTTGGGGTGGTTGAAATTTGGAAGTGATCAGTAAAAGGCAATTAATTTTGGATACTTTTTTAAATTTGAAATTACTTTCGTAATAAATTTTTGATATTTAAGTTTAGTTTAGAGATATAGTGCGGAAACAGGCCCTTCGGCCCACATAGTCCGCGCCGACCAGCGATCCCCACACATTAACATTATCCTACATATACGAGGGACAATTTACAATTTTACAATTACATAAAAATGACAGATAAATAGAGAAAGGTCATAGATCAAAGTCTGTGTCATAGATGAGAGTATGAAGGTCCTGAAGTATCACCCATTCCTTTTCTCCTGAGATGCTGCCTGTCCCGCTGAGTTACTCCAACATTTTGTGTCTATATTCGAGGTCATAGATCAGTTGCCTCTGCAATTGGTAGAATAGGTTTGAGAGGAAAACATGGCCACAGTTTCCCTCCTTTGTTGCTTTATTATAATGTTTTTCAATTCCCTTTGACTTCAGATAACGGAGTAAGTGCAGGGACCATCAGGCATCTGCAAATGCACCATCAGGACACAGTCGTTTAGTTTAATTTGGAAATACAGCACGCAAACTGGCCCTTCGGCCCACCGAGTGCGCGCCGACCTGTGATCCCCGCACATTAACACTATCCTCCACATTCTCGGGACAGTTTGCATTTATACAAAGTCAATCAACTTACAAACATGTACATCTTTGGGGTGTGAGAGGTCACCGAAGATCTCGGAGAAAACCCACACGGTCACGGTGAGAATGTATAAACTCTGTACAGACAGCACCCGTAGTTGGGATCGAACCCGGGTCTCCGGCGCTGCAAGTGCTGTAAGGCTGCAACCCTACCGCTGTGCCACCGTGCTGCCCGCGCTTGGTGCTCAGTCGTTTTCATTGGGTCACGCTGCATTATAATGGTTGCCATTATAGGCAGTCTGAGGAAGAGTCCTGACCTGAAACGCTGCCTATCCATGTCCATGTCTTCCAGAGATGCTGCCTGACATTCTGAGTTACTCCAGCACTTTGGGTTCTACACAAGTTTCCAGCATCTGCATCTTTTTGTGACTACAATGGTGGCCAATTCAGATTTGTTTGCTTTTTTGCCGCGAAACACTATATCTGCTCAAGCAGCCATGGTGCAGAAACTACCTTGTGTCAAATTGCATTCTCCACTGTTTTTAAAATCTAATAACGCCTATTGGGATTCTGTGGTTTGGCTATTTTCCATTGCTCACTAATTTGCTGCATTTACCACAGTGGCCTTACTGATTCTCAGATTATATTTTCAAATGCTGTCCCAGTCAATGCAATGAATAAAAACGCAATATTCGTACAAATCCCCCAGTTTTATGACAGAGAATACTGCATTGAACCGTTCTCAATCCATATTTCACAATCGTTCGCAGCCTTAGTTTTGTTTTGTTCAGAAATACAGCGCGGAAACAAGCCATTCGGCCCACCGCACATTAACACTATCCTACACACAACAGACTAGGGACAATTTTTACATCGAACGTGTACGTCTTTGGAGTGTGGGAGGAGACCGGAGATCTCGGAGGAAACCCAAGCAGGTCACGAAGAGAACGGACAAACTCCGTAGTCGGGATCGAACCCGTGTCGCCGGCACAGCATTTGCTGTCAGGCAGCAACTCTACCGGTGCGCCACCGTGATAGTCAGCTGCTCTTGTTATCCGTGTTTCTCTCATAATCAGACACGTTTAATATTGAATCAGATCCCCACCCTAGAGTAAGTCGCTGGAAGTAACCCGATCTCCCGGTTGTTGAACACTTAAATTCCTATCCCCCCTCCCCTCCTCATCACCCGCACCTATTACGGAGCACCCGGAATGTCGATGGTGATAGAGTCACTGGATGTGAAAGTGGATATGAAGTACTTGGCTACGATGCAGAGGAGGTTTACCAGAATTATGATTTCATTAAGAGAATTGAGAGGTCAGACCGACTATGGAAAGTTTTCTCCGGACCACCGGAGGTTGAGGGGAGACTTGATGGAAGTCTATCGAATTATGAGAGGGGTGGGCAGGGTACACAATCACAACCTTTTACCGAGAGGGGAATATTTAATAGTAGAGAGCATAGCTATAGGATGAGAGGGGCAAAGTTTAAAGGAGATGTGCGAGGCAGGTTTTCTACCCCAATGATGGTGAGTTTCTGGAACGCGCTGCCAGGGATGGTGGTGGAGGCTGATACGAGACAGGCGGTGAAGAGATTTTTGGATAGGCACGTGAGTATGGAGGTAATTGAAGGATATAGATTATCTTCAACAGGTAAGAGTTGGTCTTGGCATCATATTCAGCACAGACACTGTGGGCCGAAGGGCTGCTCCTATGCGCACTGTTCCTTGTTCCATACGGATTGTCTCTTCGTATTGTGGATATTCCGGGATATAACCTGATACTCGAAGAAACCTCCACATAAGCGCTGTAGAATGTATCCTGACTGTTCGCATCATGGCCTGGTGCGGCATTTCCAACGCACACGAGTTGCACTACCGCCTGCACTGCCATGGACGTGTTTACTTTTAATTGTGTTTTGCATTAAAACCTTATCTTTGGAGAGGTTTTTAATTTTGTTTTTACTAACTTGGAGAATTTATGTGTAATGTGGTTGTAATTTGCGTTTAATTTATATTTTGTGTAGCACTGAGTATTTGTGCGTGTGATGCTGCTGAAACGGCGATGAGATTTTCATCGCAGCTGTTCATCGCAGTACTTGTGTAGATGACAATAAATCCGACTTGACTTCACTCTAGGTTGATATTTAACCATCGTTTTACACCCCAGTTAGTATCTTTTTAGGCCATGTCATTTTCTGTCCTGCTCTAAACTGTCCCATAACAATCCCTGCGTTTACATTTATATACCGGTCTGTTTAACATCTCACTAAACCCTCCATGGGTATTTGAGGTCAGGACACGGTCACCGAGAACTCGTTCACCCTGAAACCCTGCAGCATATGTGCTGGAGACGGCAGCGTGCGCGGTAGACACTCGCGGTACAGAGGGATCACAGGGGATCAGCAGCTCCCAATCAGGGAAAGCAGTTTCAAACCAGGAAGTGGGAGGAGTTAAAATGGCTTCTAAAGAGCAGGTCGAGAATTTAACAGAGGAGGCAATTTGTGCCATCTGCCTGGATTTCTTCACCGATCCGGTGTCACTGGAGTGTGGGCACAACTTCTGCCGCTCCTGTATCACACAGAGTTGGGAGAGGGAGGGGAGAAACTCCTGCCCGGAATGTAGAGAGGAGTTTGCTGACCGCAGCCTCAGGGTTAGTCGGGCCTTGGCGAGACTGTCTGAGAAAGCTCGAACACTGAGCCTGAATACGGAAGAGAAGGAAAGTAAACTTCACTGCGACAAACATCAGGAAGAACTGAAGCTGTTTTGTGAAACGGACAAGAAACTGATCTGTGTGATTTGTGTAACTGCGCGGGAACACAAGTCTCACAGCTTCATATCGATTAAAGAAGCTGTTGAAATCTACAAGGTAAAAGCAAACCGACTACGCTTGAATGTATAGTTGAATGTTTATTGTCTAACCCCCTTTCTCTCTGATTCCCAGGATCAGGTTAACTCATCCATACAATCTCTGACAACAAATAAATCAGCCATCCAGGAAATGGAAGAGCAACAGAAGCAGAAGATTTCCCAAGTCCGGGTGAGGCCTTGCTGTGTGGCATTTCTGTTCGTGTTGTGTAGTTTTGTATTTTGGCTAATGAACTACAGCATAGCGTGGCAGTGGTTAGTTCCCCTGTTTCGCTGCTCCGGTGAATTCGGCTCGACCCTGACTTCTGGTATTGTCTACGTGACCCTTCCATGTCCCCTAGTACAACACTCCCCTTACCCCCACCGCCCATCTCCATCTCCCTCACCTGGTATAACTTCCCCCTTACCCCCCGCCCCTCCACAAATCCCTCCCATGGTACAACCGCCCACCCCCCCACCCCCTATTTCCTACCCTGGTACAACTCTCCCCTACCCCACCCCCTCCCCTGGTACAACTCTGTCCACTCCTCACCACCAAACCTTTCACCCACCTGGCACAACTCTCTCCCAACCCCTCCCCTGGAACAAGTCTGTCCTCCCACCACCACACCCAGGCATAACCCTGCCCTCCCTCTCTCACACAACTCTGCCCACCCCCTTGCTTCTTACAGTATAATTTAAGGGTAAACAAGCAAGGAAATTGTGTCATTTCATAGAAACATAGAAAATAGGTGCAGGAGGAGGCCGTTCGGCCCTTCGAGCCAGCACCGCCATTCATTGTGATCATGGCTGATCGTCCCCTATCAATAACCAGTGCCTGCCTTCTCCCCATATCCCTTGACTCCACTAGCCCCTAGAGCTCTATCTAACTATCTCTTATATCCATCCAGTGACATGGCTTCCATTGCCCTCTGTGGCAGGGAATTCCATAAATTCACAACTCTCTGGGAGAAAACGTTTTTTCTCACCTCAATCTTAAATGACCTCCCCTTTATTCTAGGACTGTGGCTCCTGGTTCTGGACTCGCCCCACATTGGGAACATTTTTCCTGCATCAATCTTATCCAGTCCTTTTATAATTGTATATGTTTCTATAAGATCCCCCCTCATCCTTCTAAACTCCAGTGAATACAAGCCTAGTCCTTTCAATCTTTCCTCATATGACAGTCCCACCATCCCAGGGATCAATCTCGTGAACCTACGCTGCACTGCCTCAATCACAAGGATGTCCTTCCTCAAATTAGGAGACCAAAACTGTATACAATACTCCAGATGTGGACCCACCAGAGCCCTATAGAACTGCAGAAGAACCTCTTTACTCCTATACTGAAATCCTCTTGTTATGAAGGCCAACATTCCATCAGCTTTCTTCACTCCACTCGCCACTGCCTGCCATACTGAAAAGGACCCATTCACTCCTACACTTTGCTTCCGGTCTGCCAACCAATTTTCTATCCATGTCAACACCCTACCCCCAATATCATGTGCTCTAATTTTAGTCACCAGTCTCCTGTGCGGGACCTTATTAAAGGCTTTCTGAAAGGCTAGGTACACTACATCCACTGGCACCCCTTCATCCATTTTACTTGTCACATCCTCAAAAAATTCCAGAAGATTAGTCAAGCGTGATTTCCCTTTCATAAATCCATGTTGACTTGGACTAATCCTTTTACTGCTATCCAAAATGCCCCATTATTTCCTCTTTAATAATTGACTCCAGCATCTTTCCCATGACCAAAGTCAGGCTAACTGGTCTGTAATTCCCCGTTTTCTCTCTCTCTTGAAAAGTGGGATAACATTAGCTATCCTCCAATCCACAAGAACTGATCCTGAATCTATTGAACATTGGAAAATGATCACCAATGCGTCCACTATTTCTAGAGCCACCTCCCTTAGGACACTGGGATGCAAACCATCAGGCCCAGGGGATTTATCATCCTTCAGTCCCATTAGCCTACCGAATATGAGTTTTCACATAATTTCATTCAGTTCCTCTACCCCCTTAGATCCTCTGTCCTCCAGTATATCTGGGAGATTGTTTGTGTCTTCCTTAGTGAAGACAGATCCGAAGTACCTATTCAACTCTTCTGCCATTTCCTTGTTGCCCATAATAATTTCACCAGTGTCTGCCTTCTAGTGACCCACATTTGACTTTGCTACTCTTTTTCCCTTAATATATGTAAAGAAGCTTTTACTGTCCTTCTTTATATTCCTGGCCAGCTTCCCTTTGTACTTCATCTTTTCAGCCCGTATTGCCCGCTTTATATCCTTCTGATGTCCTATGAAAGTTTCCCAATCGTCTGGCTTCCGGCTACTCTTTGCTCTGTTATACATCTTTTCTTTTAGTTTTATTCTATCCCTAACTTTTCTTGTCAGCCACGGTTGTCTCCCCTTAGAATCTTTCTTCCTTTTTAGAATGAAATGATCCTGCGTCTTCCGGATTATTCATTGCTGTTCCACCGTCATTCCTGCGAGGATCCCTTTCCAGTCTACCTTGGTCAGCTCCCCTCTCATGCCTTCATTGTCCCCTTTGATCAACTGCATCACTGACACTTCTGATTTAACCTTCTCCTTCTCAAATTGCTGATTAAAACTAATCATATTATGATCACTACCTCCAAGCGGTTCCTTTACCTCGAGTTCTCTTATCATATCTGGTTCATTGGACAACGCTAAATCCAGAATTGCTCTTTCTCTGGTCGGCTCCATTACAAGCTGCTCTAAGAATCCATCTCGGAGGCATTCTACAAACTCTCTTTCTTGGGGTCCTGAACCAACCTGATTTTCCCAGTCTACCTGCATATTGAAATCCTCCATCACCATAGTGGCATTACCTTTGTTACATGCCAGTTTTAACTCCTGCTGCAACTTACACCCTACATCCGGGCTACTATTTGGGGGTCTGTAGATAACACCAATTAGTGTCTTCTTGCCTTTACAATTCCTCAACTCAATCCACAGTGACTCTACCTCGTCAGTCCCTATGTCTTCCCTCGCAAGGGACTGAATTCCATCCCTCACCAGCAGAGCTACCCTCCCCTCCTCTGCCCACCTGCCTGTCCTTTCTATATGATGGATAACCCTGAATATTGTTCCCAGGCCCGATCCTCCTGCAGCCGTGTCTCAGTAATCCCCACAATGTCATATCTACCAACCTCTAATTGAGCCTCAAGCTCATCTACTTTACTTCTTATACTTCGCATTCAATTACAATACTTTTAATTCCTTACGCATCTCACCTTTCACATCGATCCCTATTGCACTTGGCCATACTCTCCTATCCCTTTGTGAACTTCCTTTCCCATTAATTCTCGGGTCATTAACCATCCCTTTACTCTCATTCCCTTTAACTCCGTCCTCGACTATCCCATTTGACAACCCACCCCCCTTGTTCAGTTTAAGGTATAATTATTTCAAGGTATAATTATAAAAAATTCTTTGCATGGGGGGAGACGCTGCCTCGTTTTACCCCCACCATGGGCGCTGCCCACTGGATCCCCATCTCTCTTCGTCTTTATTCCGTTTTTTTTCCTGTCTCATGCCTGATCAGGGGATATGGGGAGAAAGCAGGAATGGGGTACTGATTCTGGATGATCAGTCATGATCGTATTGAATGGCGGTGCTGGCTTGAAGGGCTGAATGGCCTACTACTGCACCTATTGTCTCTGTTTTTATGTTCTCCGCGTGACCAGGGTGGGTTCCGCCCACATCTCCCAGACATGTTGGATTGATTGGTTGCTGTAATTAAGCTGCTGAAGGCGGGTGATCTGTGAGTCGGTGGGAGTTAATGTGGACGTGAGGGCCATTGTGTTTCAGATAAACGTGAGGAAATGCGATTAATGGGATTATTCTGAGGAACAGCATAGATATCGATGTGCCAAATGGTCACCTTCTACTTAACAACGAAATAGAATACAGAAATATATTAGATCAATCTTTACCTTTCATTTGACAGGAGCAGTCACAAAGCCTCAAGTCTCACGTCACATCTCAGTTTGCTGAACTGCACCAGATTCTCGTGAAGAAAGAGCAGCGCATTCTCGGAGAGATCAAGGAGGATGAGGAGAAGATTCTAAGTCCAATGGTGAAAAATCTTCAAGACATTCAAGAGAATTTAAACTCAATTGAGGAGGAACTCTCAAATCTGCAGGGGCGAATGGAACAAACAGATATTGTGTTATTTCTGAAGGTCAGGGATTATGTTTCAATCTTGTTCAATGAAAATGCAGTCACAACATTGGGAGCGATATATTTGCACAAATGCAACGTTTATCAATTCCTATATTTATTGAACGTCTCTCATACAAACAGGCTGTGCTATCTCATAATTCATAGTAGATTAATTAGACAATTCGGCCCATTAAGTCTACTCCGCCATTCAATCATGGCTGATCTTGCTCACATTTTCAACTCCATTCTCCTGCCTTCTCCCCAGTGCCTGATGGTCTGCATCCCAGGGTACTTAAGGAATTGGCTCTAGAAATCGTGGGCGCATTGGTGATAATTTTCCAATGTTCTATCGTTTCAACATCAGTTCCTGTGGATTGGAGGGTAGCTCATGTTATCCCACTTTTTAAGAAAGGATGGAGAGAGAAAATATAGACCAGAGAGGGAATTATAGACCAGTTAGCCTGACAGTTGTGGGGAAGATGCTGGAGTCAATTATAAAAGATGAAATAGCGGCACATTTGGATAGCAGTAACAGGATCAGTCCGAGTCAGCATGGATATTTATGAAGGGGAAATCATGCTTGACTAATCTTCTGGAATTTTTTGAGGATGTAACTAGGAAAATGGAGATGGGAGAGCCAGTGGATGTCGTGTACCTGCACTTTCAGAAATTCTTTAAGGTCCCACGTGTGAGATTAATGGGCAAAATTAGAGCACATGGTATTGTGGGTAATGTACTGACATGGACAGTGAATGTGAGTGGATGGCAAATGAGTGGGAATTAATGGGCATGTGAAATGGAATAGGGTACAAGGAATTGGATTGTGGGAATAGAAAGGAGGGTAATGCAGATTACTTTCACAACATTCCAGTAGTTTTCAGACAGCCCTTGAATTGCCAGGATAATGAAAGCTACGGATTAAATGCAAGCAAATGGGATCGGTGTAGGTAGGTACAGTGGCAAGCATGGGCATTGTGGGCTGAAGGGCCTTTGCCTACACTCCATGTCTCGAGATTGGGCGGCTATGCGACCTTCCATTTTGTGAAGATATGCAGGAGAATGACATAATATATTGATCTTCACCTTTCATCTGACAGGATCAGTCACACAACAACTTTCAATCACAGATCACAACCCAGTTTGCTGAACTGCACCAGATTCTCACTAAGATAGAGCAGCGCGTACTCGTTCCTTCTCTCCAGAGATGCTGCCTGACCCGCTGAATTACTCCAGCATTTTGTGTCTACCTTTGATTTAAACCAGCATCTGCAGTTCTTTTCTCCACATTCTCAAGTTGTCCCTTTGACCGCAGAGGGACCCATTCTCTCCTGAGTTATTCTTTTGCTATTAATATGCTTGTTGTATCTCTGGGGATTCTCTTGTTTGTGGTGTCTCGTGACTCTGTTTAGTTCTGCTGATTTTCCTTTTAATTTACTCTTGCAAGTTTTTATACTGCAAAACAAATTGCTTGATGACAGCAACCTGTACCCGACCAGTGCCTCACACCTTTTGTGGTTCCCTCATCCTGATACGTGATCTTACGTTACATTACCATCTGCATCGACCAGACCTGTGACCGCAAATTCCACATTCTGATCACTGAATTTCAGACAGGATTTGCTCCAGGCCACTTAGAATTTTACATTTGTGTTTTGGTATCTGCAGAACCGGTGATACATTCTCCATCCACACCCAATCTAATCCATCGTTGATCTTAAATTCCTCCAACCAATTATGATTAACAGCTTATTGTGGGTTAACATATGATAAGCGTTTTTCGACACTGGGCCTGTACTCACTGGAGTTTAGAAAAATGAGCGGGGACGTCATTGAAACTGACCAAAGAGTGAAAGGCTTGGATAGAGTGGATGTGGAGAGGATGTTTACACTAGTGGGAGAGTCTAGGACTAGAGGTCATATCCTCAGAATTAAAGGACATTTCTTTAGGAAGGAAATGAGGAGGAATTTTAGTCAGAGGGTGGTGACTCTGTGGAATTCTTTGCCACAGATGGCTCTGGAGGTCGTCAGTGGAGGTTAAGGCAGATATATATAGATTCTTGATTAGTATGGGTGTCAGAGGTTATGTGGAGAAGGCAGGAGAATGGGGTTAGGAGGGAGAGATAGGTCAGCCATGATTGAATAGTGGAGTAGTCTTGATGGGCTGAATGGTCCAATTCTGCTCCTATCACTTATGACCAAATGACATTATTCAGCAGAAAATTCACAACACGTCCAGACTTTCCTTTTTTTTTAAATTTCAAAATACTTTAATGAGGTAATAAATATATACAATACATGAACCGTGCAAAAAAAATGCATCCGACATTTTCGGAGATGATACCAATTATTTAATACAGTCTACATACATTGCTCAAATTTCACTAATTTATCCCCACCCTTGCCACTCATGTGGCCCACTGGTGTGGGATCCCTTCCCTTGTTTTGAGGGGTGTCTCCACCACACCCTGCAGACTTTCCTGTACATTGCCTCCTTTGAGATATAGCATAATTTTCACAAACATTCAACAACCCTCCTGAATTGGTGCCATCAATGTAATGTCCTCTGTGTGACAACGTGAGCGCGAGTCAGAAAATGGGAATTTTCAACTATGTGAAATAACTTGCGTGAAATTGCTGTTCCCTCAGTCAATTTCTGCTTTATTTATTACAGGAGGAAGCTGGTCGCAAGAGCAGGTAGGACATGCTCTTCAGTTAAACTCTGCACGGATCTGTAAAGTCACATAAACATGTCGACGCGCAGGTTATAATCGGTTATTTAATATTTGCAGAATTAGTGATGAGTCCCGGACATCGTCACTGAGAGATGGTGCCATACTGGATGAAAGATTCCATCACCCCTTCTGGTTGAACGCAGTGTTGAAAGATATCGTTGTTGCGAATCCCCAAGGTAAAACATATGGATTTCTTTCTTATGTGGGTGACATATTTAAGTTGTAAATAGATGCAAAGATTGACCATTAGAACCCCGAACACATCTAATGGGAGCACAATACAACCAAGACACAGACTGCTAGATGATAGAATATATCTTAATCCCATCCGCATCGCAGAAACACGCCACGATACGAGTTTGAATTCTACCAGGTAGCCAGCAAAGTAAACTTGACTAAATTATATCAGAGGTATTGAAAACTGGTAGGATTTAGATGACCAGGATTGTCATAAAAACACACAGGGTTCCATCAGAGAAGGAAATATGTGCCACTGATCCTGCTTCACCTGTCAGTGACCACTGACTTTAGTTAACTCATGTCTGCCCCCTGCCGGAGAAACAAACTTCATTGTTACTAACTCTCCACCACATTTAGGCATTGTATGAATGAGTCGCGTCAGACAAACAAGCTTTGACCTCAGCCAGGGATTTTGTCTTGGACGAAAACACCCAGTTACTTGTTCAGATGATTTAAAATGGATTTAACAAAATCTAGTTCAATTTAGTCCCAAAAGTTAATTTGCAAGTCAAATTGGTTAAAAAGAAAGCAAACTCAAGAGGGCTTGTATATAAAAACAGGGATGTAATGCTGAGGCTCTATCGGGTGCTGGGTAAGTCCGCATTTGGAATATTGTGAGTAATTTTGGATACCATAAGTGAGGGAGAATTTGCTGGCTCTGGAGAGGGGCCTGAGGAGGATAACAAGAATGATCCCAGGAATAAGTAGGCTAACCTACGATGAGCGTTTGTCGGCTCTGGGCCTTCACTTATTGGAGTTTAGAAAAATTAGGGGGGGGGGGCCTCATTGGAATACAGAGTAGTGAATGGCCTGTATAATGTGGATCTAGAGAGGATGTTTCGACCAGTGGGAGAGTCTAGGACCAGATGTCATAGCCTCAGAATTGAACGACGTTCTTTGAGGAAGGAGATGAGGAGAAATGTGGTTATTCAGAAGGTGGAGAATCTGTGGAATTCTTTGCCACAAAAAGCTGTGGAACTCAAGTCAGTGGATATTTTTAAGGCAGAGATGGATAGATTCTTGATTAGCACAGGAGTCAGAGATTATGGGGAGATGGCAAGAAAATATGGTTAGGAGTGAGAGATAGATCAACCATGATTGAATGGAGGAGTAGAGTTAATGGGCTGAATGACCTTATTCTACACTTTTGACCTTATGACCTGATAAGGATTGAAATCCATTATCAATGAGCAGACCAGGATTGTTATCAAAAATTATGGGCGATTTTTAGAGAAGGAAATCTGTCCCTGAACTTGGTCTGACCTGTCAGTGACTGAGGTTTCTGGTGACTCAGGGTTGCCTCTTGTTGAAATCGCGAGGTTCACTGTTATTAACTGCCTATAATATTGAGGCATTTCTTGAATTAGATTTGTTAGGGAAACTAGCATTGACCTCAGTCTAGGCTTCTGTCTCGGTGGTGAACACCAAGGTATTTGTCCAGGCAAAGATCCTCTTCCGCACATACACCTGAAACATTGAGATTTTGTGACAAATTTCACCCATGTAACGAAACTCCACCAACACCAGCAACATCCTGATGAATCTTTGTAGGAAGTGGAGATGCTGGTTTAAATCGAACGTAGACACAAAATGCTGGAGTAACTCAGCGGGACAGGCAGCATCTATGGAGAGAAGTAATGGGTGACGTTTCGGGTCGATACCCTACTTCAGACTCAATGAATCAGACTCAGACCCAATGAATCTCCTCTGTTCCCTTTCTAACACAAACACATCCTTCCTTCAGCGTGTCGACCTGCACACAATACACCAAGTGAGGCTGACCAGCCTTGATAGCCTTCCACGTGACCTAGTGCACCAACAATTTCCATGTCAGTACAAATGTACTTCGCATGCCGACGGCACAGAAAGTGGTGGTTAATATATATCATAACCACCAACAATCAGGCAGATCCCTGCTGATGACCACTGCGTACAGATAGCCACTACCATTCCATACCTTTCAATCACAAAACTATCCTGATGCCAATACCCTCTGCCTCCTCAAATCAAGTCAATCTTGGATCCAATTATCCAGGTCGTGTCGGATATCATATGCCTTCTCTTTCGCCACTCGCCCACCATGAGGAAACATGTCCAATACCCCACGAAAGCCCATATATTGGTTTAGCCTGAGTTGAATGAGTTCTTGGTTACAGGTCCAGGATCATTTCCACCCATGAATCTCCTCTCCTTCAGCGACCCTGCAATCGCGAGCCTCCACACATTCTGTGTTGCACAAGGGCCATTCAATCCCAACATTTTTCAGTGGTGGAAGCCACCCCTCCTTCAGTCTCGCCCTCTGCTGCAGTTAACATGAGCAGACGGATCACAAATGGCATCTGAAATTGCCTCTATTCAGTGTGATGATGACGACTCTGCCCCAGGCCTCAACTCCTCCTGTGTGCCAGTTCCACACTGGCCCCAATTCTCCAATATTACTTCAGATATCCTGCCTGCCTTTATAAATACTTATGTTAAAAGTTTGTTTTTGGAGGTCTAATCTTTTTTATGTGGTGGGGAGGGAGGGGGGGGGGGGGGGGGAGGAAACTGTGTTTCTCGGTCCCTGGTCGGAGTTGCGGCTTTTCTCCGAGCCATATCTTCGCCCTTTCCTCGCAGCCTTACCACCTGGACTGGAGCGGCGTTTCCTGCCGGAACAGGCCAGAACCTTCAGCTTTGGCGGCGGCTCTGCGCTGAAGCACCATCGCGGAGCGGGCGATGCCTTACCCGGGTCGCTGTGGGTAAGCTCTGGAGTGCTTACACCGCCGACTCCAACATCGCGGAGGTGTGGAGTCTGCTGCGCTGAACTTTAAACACAGCGGAGCCTGGGATCTCTTGCCGAGATCGCCAGTGTCGGAGCTCCGACCAGCGTGGCCTGTGGACTTCGGGAGCCACGGTCTCTGGCAGCAAACGGCCATTCCAGACACTCCAAGCCGCTGCAGAGAGTCCTCCCGACGCCGGAGCTTCATCATCCGGCCAGAGGGCCTGAAACTTCGGGCCGCCGTTGCGACTAATGCGGAGGCCTCAAATAGGCCCCGACTACGGGGTGAACAAGAGGAGTGGACTGGACTGTGTTGCCTTCCTTCACAGTGGGAACCATTGTGGGGGGATGTTTTTAGGTTTTATGTTAAATTCTTCTTTAATGTGGTGTCTTACTTTTATTGATGTGCTGCAAATGGCAACTCAAATTTCACCACACCAGAAATGGTGTATGTGACAATAAATGTCCTTTTATCCTTTGTCCTTTGTCCTTGTTACCTCTTACGGGGAGACATTACTGGGAGGTGGAGGTGGCGGGGAGTCAGGGCTGGGGTCTGGGAGTCGCCGCAGAGTCAGTGGAGAGGAAGGGAGAGGAACAGCTGACCACGGAGACTGGAGTCTGGAGGATCAGGCGGATTGATGACGCGTTTAAAGCAGTAACCTCTCCTTCATCCCCTCTCCCCGCCCGTCCCTCCCCGGGAGGGTGGGAGTTTATCTCAGTTACGAGTCCGGGACAGTTTCATTTCAGGACGCGGACACCAAATCCCATCTCCACACCTTCACTGGGAATAAATTCACAGAGAAACTTTATCCTTTCTTCTGGACGAGGAATAAAAACCCAGTGGCTGCGAATCTGCTCCGGTTCCGCTCTGGGTGTGTAAAAGGGTCGGGTCCCGGGACCGGCGTCAAGAGCGGGGCTCAGGGGCTGTGGGACAGAAACCCGGTGGACAACAGGTCGGCGCTGAACGGCTGCCATTTAATCCCCAAATTCAGCGTCGTGAAACAAACCCCAGTGAGCGCGGAAATAAAACCAGGGGGAATGTAAATGTGGGAAGAGTGAAATAAACTGCAACTGAAATCAGAGCTGTCTGTCTGTCTGTCTGTCGATCCGTTCATTTTAACGCGTTAACCGCGTCCGGCAACGGAACAGAAATTACTTTTGTGAAAATATAAAGATTGAAACAATCTCCCTTCCCGCGGGTTCAGCAGCAGCCGCGGGCGGCGTATCCTGAGATCCGGGCTCCCCCGGGTCCTAAAGTCCGCTGAATCTATTGAAGGGTGCAAGAGCCGTCTGGCAAAATAAAACCCCGGTAAAAATGACCATGTGCTGGTGCAAATTAGAAGGGCGGATTATTTGGAAATTAATATAGGAGGGGGGGGGAGGGGGTAAGCTGATGCCAAAGACGCGAAGCAGGTTTGTTAATTACGTGAAAATACTGAATTCTGTACGGTGAAAACGAGAAGCTCGTGTGACGTGGATGGGGTGGGGGGTAGAGATATAGAGGGAATGCCGGAGCTATCTGAAGATGGTTGGTCTTAAATCGGGACTGTCATATGCTGAGAGAATCGAGCGGCTGGGCTTGTATACTCTGGAATTTAGAAGGATGAGAGGTGATCTTATTGAAACATAAGATTATTGAGTGTTTGGACCTGTTAGAGGCAGGAATCATGTTCCAGATGTCGGGGGAGTCCACAACCAGGGGCCACAGTTTAAGAATAAGAGGTAAGCCATTTAGAACGGAGATGAGGAAACACTTTTTCACGCAGAGAGTTGTGAGTCTGTGGAATGCTCTCCCTCAGAAGGCGGTGGAGGCGGGTTCTCTGGAAACTTTCAAGAGAGAGCTAGATAGGGCTCTTAAAAATAGCGGAGTCAGGGGATATGGGGAGAAGGCAGGAACGGGGTACTGATTGTGGATGATCAGCCATGCTCACATTGAATGGCGGTGCTGGCTTGAAGTGTCGCATGGTTTACTCCTGCACCTATTGTCTATTGTATTTTATGGTTGAGTCTTGAAGCCGTGGGGAGCCGTGCGAAGATGTAACAGATTTCTATGTTCACGAACTTCACTGACCAGCAGCGCAACGCACGATTTTGATCGAGCACCAAACGAACTAAAGCAATCCTGAAACTGATTGAAGGTGGACACAAAATGCTGGAGTAACTCGGCGGGTGAAGCAGCATCTATGGAGAGAAGGAATGAGTGAAGTTTCGGGACGAGACCCTTGGAAGGATCTCGACCAGAAATGACACCCATTCTTTCCCTCCATAGATGTTGCCTCACCCACTGAGTTACTCCTGCATTTTGTGTCCACCTTCGATTTTATCCAGCATCTGCAATTCTTTCTTACACCTGAAACTGATTGGTTTGTTGGAACGTCCATCTTATCGGTTCCCTCGTATGTATTGATTATTCATTAATAAGCGGTGAAATGTAGTATTGGCGAGACTGTCTGAGAAAGTTCGAACACTGAGCCTGAATCGGACAGAGAAGAAAAGTAAACCAGTGCGAGGCACACCAGGAAGAGCTGAAGCTGTTTTGTGACACAGACAAGAAACTGATCTGTGTGGTTTGTGCAGCTGGGCGGGAACACAAGTCTCACAGCGTCATGCCGGTAGACGAAGCTGTTGAAATCTACAAGGTAAAAGAAATCGGATTGTGATCACTTCCCTGTTTCATGACATTGTTTGTATCTGACTATCTTATTCTATTTTGTTTTTTTCACAACTCTAATCTAAGGCTGAGATCAAATCTTCCTTGGAATCTCTCACTCAAAATAAATTGGCGTTGGAACAAATGGAACAGCAACAGAAGAAGAAGATTTATGCAGTTCAGGTAAGGTATAGGAGCAAAGAGGTCCTCCTGCAGTTGTACAGGACCCTAGTGAGACCACACCTCGGGTATTGTGTGCAGTTTTGGTCTCCAAACTTGAGGAAGGACATTTGGTAGCAAAAACAGGAGGGCAGAGTACTATCGAAATGGTGTCAAGTTGGGAAAAGGGGAAGTACAACGGGATCTGGGGGGTCCTTGTTCATCAGTGAATGAAAGTAAGCATGCAGGTACAGCAGGCAGTGAAGAAAATGAATGGCATGTTGGCCTTTTTAACAAGAGGAGTTGAGTATAGGAGCAAAGAGGTCCTTCTGCAGTTGTACAGGGCCCTAGTGAGACCACACCTGGAGTATTATGTGCAGTTTTGATCCCCTAATTTGAGGAAGGACATTCTTGCTATTGAGGGAGGGCAGCGTAGGTTCACGAGGTTAATTCCCGGGATGGCGGGACTGTCATATGCTGAGAGAATGGAGCGGCTGGGCTTCGATGCTCTGGAATTTAGAAGGATGACAGGGAATCTTATTGAAACATATAAGATTCTTAAGGGTTTGGACACGCTAGAGGAAGGAAACATGTTCCCGATGTTGGGGGAGTCCAGAACCACGGGGCCACAGTTTAAGAATAAGGGGTAAGCCATTTAGAACGGAGATGAGGAAACACTTTTTTACAAAAAGAGTTGTGAGTCTGTGGAATTCTCTGCCTCAGATACTATCAAGAGAGAGCTAGATAGGGCTCTTAAAGATAGCGGAGTCAGGGGATATGGGGAGAAGGCAGGAATGGGGTACTCATTGTGGATGATCAGCCATGATTACATTGAATGGCGGTGCTGGCTCGAAGGGCCGAATGGCCTACTCCTGCACATATTGTCTATTGTCTCCTCCTTCCAAAGCTGAAATCTTGAGCAGACTTATTATCCGTATTGCATTGTAATAATATCTGTCTTTCATTTACCAGGATCAGTCACAGTTTCTGCAGTCCCACATTAGGTCCCTGTTTGCTGAACTGCACCAGATTCTCTTCGATAAAGAACAACGCCTACTGAAATATCTCAGCGATGAGAAGGAGATGATTCTAAATACAATGGAGAAAAATATTCAAGAGATTCAATTGCGTTTGAATCTTATGCAGCAGGAACTCCCAATTTTACAGAAACAACTGGATCAAGTAAATGGTGTGACATTACTCCAGGTGAGAGGTCACATATCACTTGAGTTCAATGATAATGCACAGTCACAGCCCGTTTACTAAAACGTTCCATGTCCTCTCCACTGAAGGTCCTCTAAGATTTATGAAGAACCACTGCATATTTGTGGCTTTGCCTTTTGGTCTTGTCACAAACAGATATGATTTCCAGATATGCTTCTTAAGACACGTCTTGCCAATTTGAGATCCACCATCAAATCATAAATTTCATTTAATATGGCAAATGTGTTAAATAGACAATAGTGCAGGAGTAGGCCATTTGGCACTGCGAGCCATTCAATGTGACCATGGCTGATCATCCACAATCAGTACCCCGTTCCTGCCTTCTCCCCATATCCACTGATTCCGCTATTTTAAGAGCCCTATCAAGCTCTCCCTTGAAAGTATCCAGAGAAACGGCCTCCACCGCCCACTGAGGCAGAGAATTCCACAGACTCACAACTCTCTGTTGGGGAGGGGGGGGGAGGGAGGGGGGGGAGATTCTGCCGTTGGAATGTGGAAGGTTGTCTCAATCAATTGAGATTTCGTGTTGTATTTATTTCAGGAAGAAGCTGGTCACAAGCAAAGGTAGGATGTATTCTTTATTGAACCCCTGCACGACTTTGTGTAATAATTCACAAAGGTGTTGACGTTAATTTTAAAACTAACTATCTAATATTCGCAGAATTGGATCTGGGGAGCATACATTGTCGGTAGCAGAAGGAACTCTGCCGGTTGAAAAATTCGATCACCCGTTTTTGTTGAACATACCATTGAGAAGAATGTTTGGCATCTTTAAGCGAGGTAACATTGACACAAATTCATCCATTGCAATATATGTATTAGATATCTGTGTGCAGCAATGAAATGCAAAAAAGCAAAAATAATGGAGATAAGTGGAATTAGTTTAGATTCGTTTATTATTTCACATGCACAGTGAAAAGCGTTTTTATTTGTTCGATTGAATTAAAGATTTATCCTCGTCCCAAACCAACCTGCATGGAAACATCACTGTCAAACCGTCAGCGGGCGACGTCAGGTCCATGAACAGAAGCAGTACAAGAACACAACACAACCTAAACTCACTTCATGATCATGGCTGATCATCTCCAATCAGTACCCCGTTCTTGCCTTCTCCCCATATCCCCTGACTCTGCTATCTTTAAGAGCCCTATCTAGCTCTCTCTTGAATGTATCCAGCGAACCGGCCTCCACCGCCCATTGAGGCAGAGAATTCCACAGACTCACAACTCTCTGAGTGCAAAAGTGTTTCCTCATCTCCGTTCTAAATGGCTTACCCCTTATACTTAAACTGTGGCCCCTGGTTCTGGACTCCCCCAACAACAGGAACACGTTTCCCACCTCTACCGTGTCCAAACCCTTAATAATCTTATATGTTTGAATAAGATATCCTCTCATCCTTCTAAATTACGGAGTATACAAGCCCAGCCGCTCCATTTTCTCAGCATGGAATTAACCTTGAAAACCTATGATGAACTCCCTCTATAGCAAGAATGTCCTTCCTCAAATTAGGGGACCAATACTGCACATAATACTCCAGGAAGGCGGTTGGCGAGTCTGTGAACCACGAGATAAACAGGTTGCAAGGACTCCTCGGTGAAGTACCCTCCACCCCAGGTCCCCGATGTAGAAGGGGTATGATGGGTGACTGTTGGGCAGTTTTTCAGTCTGCCATTCCATACACCTTTAAGTGAAGGTCTTGCCCCTGTGAGCACTTTTAAATCTTTCTTCTCTCACCTTAATTGCCCTCCGGCCATTGATTCCTGTTCCCTGGGGAATCTTCCACGGCATTATTTTTGTCATTTGCCTCATGGTATAACATGCATCTACAATACATGAATTGCGTGTGTGCGTGTGTGCGTGGGTGTGGCCACAGTCCAGGGCCGGATTTAGATGAAGAGAGGCCCTAAGCTGTTCCACTTGTGAGCCCTCCCTCCCAATCCCCTACCCCCACGACTAGATGAAGGTGGTCCACCAGATTGACACCGATTTGCAGCCGAGCGTGGCCAATGAGATAAGGGGCTGAAAAGCTGCGCTTTATTTATTTATTTATTTATTTATTGCCAGTGCTAGTGTTGAGTTATCGGCTTAAAACACTATAATTCTGAAATGGAGGGCAATGAAAATTACTGAAGGGTTGTTTAGAGACTTCAGTGCATTGTGGCAGCATATGTAAGAAAGGCCTATGACAGTGTCAAAAATATTATACACCTTGCAGGGCTCTCACTTAATTTTTTTTCTCTTTTGTCAGCCGGGCAACCTTGGCAGCTTTTTAAGTTGCCAAATGACATAGGTGGTCATTTAAGACGGCTTGCATGACAGGTGCGATAATGTGCCTGGATGAAGTGCCTAGTTACCAGTCGGAATTATGCTCAATGAAACACTCACATATTATTTCTGCTTCAAATAAAGCCACAAACTAAACATATTCACCAATCAAGACATGATATATACCACCATGACTTGCAGCAAAATTATAATACAATATCTCAACTCTTTTTACACGTTGCAATGAATGCAATTTCTATTAAATCATTCCACTTCCAAACAAAAATGTGGTTGTATTCAGCGTATGATCAACCTCAATGAGACCAAGCGTGTAAAAAGAGTTGAAATACTGTATTATAATTATAACAGAGAAAAAAAATTAAGTGAGAGCCCTGCAAGGTGTATAATATTTTTGACACTGTCATAGGCCTTTCTTACATATGCTGTCACAACGCACTGTAGTCTCTAAACAACCCTTCAGTAATTTTCCTTGCCCTCCATTTCAGAATAATAGTGTTTTAAGCCAATAACTCAACACTAGCAGTGGCAATAAATAAATAAATAAAGTGCAGCTTTCCAGCCCCTTATCTCATTGGCCACGCTCGGCTGCAAATCCGTGTCAATCTGGTGGACCATCTACCTCTAGTCGTACTGGTGAGGGATGGGGGGGGGGGGCTCACAAGTGGAACAGCTTAGGGCCTCTCTTCATCTAAATCCGGCCCTGGGTGGCCTGCACCCTACCTGGAGTGTAATGCAATTGAAATGTGCTTGCCTGCACCCTGCATGGAGTGCTATGCAATTGAACGTGGTGGCCTGTACCCTGCCTGGAGGGCTATGCAATTGAACGTGGTGGCCTGCACCCTGCCTGGAATGGAATTTCAAGGAATAGCCGTGAGTGAGCTGCCAGCCACCAGCCCTGAGTGACTGAGTTGCCAACCCACCAGCCCTGAGTGACTGAGCTGCCAGCCCACCAGCCCTGAGTGACTGAGCTGCCAGCCCACCAGGCCTGAGTGACTGAGCAGCCAGCCCACCAGGCCTGAGTGACTGAGCTGTCAGCCCAAGAATCCATTCGGCTCACAATGTCCATACTAGCCCTCTGGAAACCAGTCCGTTCGGCCCACTACACCAATACTAGCGCTCCAGGAAGCCCCCCCCCCGCTGGCCACTAATATTGGAATTGGGGGAGACATGGAATATTGTGTTGGGGGACCAGCCCTCCCGTGTGAACATGGCACCCTACGGGTCCCACTTAGTCCATTGCCT
Organism: Malacoraja senta; assembly: GCA_038087875.1. Taxonomy (NCBI): domain Eukaryota; kingdom Metazoa; phylum Chordata; class Chondrichthyes; order Rajiformes; family Rajidae; genus Malacoraja; species Malacoraja senta. The sequence goes on from JAXLNO010001296.1 coordinate 120,648, forward strand.
TTTATGTGCTGAAGAGAAAACTGAAGGGGACTAGCCCCCAAAACAAGCATAAGATGGCTGCAATACCGGCCTGGCAGAGCATCACCAGAATGTCTCCATGGAAGTGAAAGTCGTGTTTCCCCCAGGTCCGCATTTGGTGCCCACCAATCCCAAAGAAATGAAAGCAGCAATTCTCCTTGTCGCCCCCCGCACTTCAGATAGACGGTGACTCTACACGTCTGCAACTTCTTCCCTTTGAGGATAGTACATACTTATTTTAAGTGTTTAACTACCACAAATAAATAGACTATTCCTTCACTGTTTTGAACGCCCTAACTGATTATAAAATGACCTAAGATTTATAAATCAAAACACAAAGTGATGGAGTAAGACAGCGGGCCAGGCAACAGGTTGAGATAAGAAGGGGCAGATGCTGGTTTACACAAAAGATAGACACTAAGTGCTGGAGTAACTCAGCGGGTCAGGCAGCATTTCTGGAGAATATGCACAGATCATGTTTCGGGTCGAGACCCGACTTCTACATTTTAATGGTGACATAATTGCTGATAATAAAAGCGACTATATTTAGTAAGGGAGAAGTTCTGGTTTTGTATCTAGCAAGTGGGTTGCGGGGAGGAGGGGCTGTAAGCAAGAGCTGCATGTTTTCCCCAGGTCCGCATCCAGACTGTCTGTCCCCATGTAGGTGGAGATCATGTTTCCCCCAGGTCCACATTCAGGGCCATCACTCACAAGGCATTGAATGCAGCGATTATATTTGCCCCTCTCCGCCCCTCTCCCCGTTCCAGGTACTAGGTGATTCCACTTCTCTGCAAGTTCTTACATTTCGTGTACTGTACAAACCTTCTTCCTCTAGAAACTCAATATTCTCGCTTTAAAGTAGAGATCCCGTTGCCTTTTGAACGACACTGTGACCTCTGCCTTCACCGGCATTTTGTTTTTTCTCCAAAGCAAAACAATCGCTGTGTAAAAGGGGGGAAAGCCCTTTCTGGCATTCTTCCTTTTTTGTTGTTAATTACTTTCATTCCAGCAATGCCTTCTTTAGGTGTGGTGGTGGTGTGTGTGTGTGTGTGTGTGTGTGGGTGTGGGTGGGGGGGGGGTGAAGAGCTGGGGGTGAGAAAAGACGATGAGACCAGGATCAATGAAATGACCTAAGGTACACAAAATGAAATGACCTGTCTGGCAGGTCCCATTGTTGGCTCGGGAAGGTGTGATCTCAAGAGACAAACAATGGAGAACTGTGGAACTGGTTACACGAGAAAGAAGGAGGAGGGAGTGAAATTTGTGTAAACAGTATTGAATGTACGTATAGCCACCGAGAATGTCGGCGAATTCCTTGCACGGTTTCTGTATTGGACATATTTGTTTCCTTGAATAAAGTTTATTTTGGGGGGTTTTTAAACATTGAATTCTCCAACTTTAAATAATTTCTCCTTTCCCTCCCCCTCCCCCTCCCCCTTTCTTGTCATTTGACCAGTTCCTCGGCTCTCCACATTATTTGTTTATAGTTCACACCTTCCCAATCCAACAATGGACCTTCCAGCCGCCAATCATTAGTGGCTGGTTCTAATTGATCATGGTCTTTTCTCACCTCCAGTTCTTCACCCCCCACCCTCCCCTCCCCTCCCCCCACCCTCACCTTTCAGTTTGAAGAAAGGCCCCGGCCGGTAAAGCCACTCAGCCTTTTTCTTCGGAGAAGTCGCCAGCCCCACGGTGTTACTCCAGCGCTTTGTGTCTATCTTTGGTATAAACCAGCATCTGCAGTCGGGGGGGGGGCGGGGGGGGGGGGCAGTGGGTGCAAGAGCAAGAGTGGAGCTTTGGGATACCGAGGAGACACATGCGAGGGTACTCATCTATGATAGAAGAGGTGAACCACCGTTCCCTACAGATGAAGACATCTCGGATGACGCTCTGCAAATTGGAGAAACAGCACCTCATTTTCGCTTGGACAACTTACAACCTAACGGTATGAACATTGATTTCTCTAACTTAAAACTTGCATCCCCCCCTCTCTCCGTTTCCACCCAAACCATCTTGCTAATTTCACCCTTTGTATTCGTTCTTTATCACCGCGTCCCCAGTCCATCATGGGCTCCACCTATCCTGAATCATCGATACAGGCTCTGCTTGTTCTGCACCTTCCCATACCTCTAGTTTCTCTTTCCCCAACTCTCAGTCGGATGAAGGGTCTCGACCCGAAATGTCACCTATTCCATTTCACCACAGACGCTGCCTGACCCGCTGAGTTACTCCAGCATTTTGTGTCTATCTTCGGTGTAAAACCAACATCTGCAGTTCCTTCTTACACATTGAACACAGAGGAAGAGGACTGAACTTTTTACTGCCTTCCCTCACAGCGGAAAATGGTGATTCTGCTGTGGGGGACGTTCATGTTAAATTCTATAGTGTGTTGTGTCTTTTTCGTTATTATTTTGTAGGGATGTATGGAAACCCAATTTATTTTATGTACAGCACTTTGGTTTCAACGGAGTTGATTTAAATGTGCTATATAAATAAAAATTACTTACTCACTTACATTTTATCTGCAGTTATTTGTTTCTACTAATAATGTGCAGTTCCTTGTTATTATAGGATGGGACCTGTTGCACAGTCTGTGACCGTGTGTTACTGGTGGCGTTAAGGGCCTTGGTTCTGTGTGTCCTGGTGGGGTGCCGAGGCACGGAGCGGGCAGGAGCGATGGATTGGATTCGCAGCGACATCCTCCTCCTATATCCGACGAGAGTTCTGCAACACCCTGCAATTCGGCAAAGTCTGCTTCCTTTTAAGGAAGAAATGCAAATAAAGCGAGCAGCGAGGAAAAACGGGCAAATGTGATAAAGATCAGGTGTGAAACGAGAAATCAAGGGCGACAGTATGTCCCTTTTCCTGTTCTCGGCAATCGTGCAATATAAGATTTTACAATTTTGGCTTGTACTGACATTAAAGAGTAATGGTAGAGGTTGGCTGTGAGAGAGCGACGATATTCTAGCATACTTACCTGGCAGGGGAGAGACCTTGATCAAAAAGGAGGTTCTCCCAGGACGAGGCTATCCCATTGCACTTCGGGTGTGCTGACGCCTGCGATGTCCCCAAATGCGGGATACTCGACTGCAAAATTTGTGGTAGTGGGGACTGCGTTCGCGCTCTCCCCTGGTTTCAAAATTATCAAATAGAGTTAATGCATGAAAACACTACATTTGCTGGATGATCACTGCTACTGCGGTGGAGTTACTGCCTTACGGCGCCACAGACTCGGATTCCATTCGGACTACGTTGTTATCTCAACCCGTCACATGCGTGCGTTTTCTCCGGGTGCGCCGGTTTCCCCCATTTCCCACACGTGCAGGTTTGTAGATTAATTTGCTTCTGTGAATAATTGCCTCTAAACAATTGTTCCCAAAGAATTATGTGAATTGTTCTCTTGAACCTCTACATGTGTGCAGTGGAGAGCATGTTGACTGGTTGCATCGTGGCCTGGTTCGGCAACTTGAAATGCCCAGGAGCGAAGAAGACTGCCAAATGTTGTGAACGGGTTCTGACCTCCCCACCATCGAAGGGATTTTCCGGGGTCGCTGCCTCAAAAAGGCAGCCAGCATCATCAAAGATCCACACCACCCTGGCCACACATTCATCTCACCACTGCCATCGGGTAGAAGGTACAGGAGCCTGAAAACTGTAACGTCCAGGTTCACGAACAGCTTCTTCCCAACAGCCATTGGGCTATTAGACACCACAACCTCAAATGGGCTCTGAATCAACATAGACTATTATTATTTTTTTTTTTGATTAATATTTTTATTAGAAGCAAACATATTATAAGTATAGTGACATATTATAATAGAAAAAAACTTTTCATGTACATCAATCATACATTATTAAAATTGTCAATTGTCGATTAATTTTTACTGCACACTGAAATGGACACTGGTTGAGGAACGTTTTTTTGTTTCCTCTGGGTATGCGAATACTCAGGAAATGACAATAAAGATATACAATACAATACAATACAATACAATTCTGCTTCTAATGTTTTTTTTATATAGATAGAAAAAGAGAAGTAGAAACAAAACATTACAAATATCGAGAAAAAAAGAGGTGGAATGAGTTACTTATAATACGTCATTGGAGATAAGTTCGTAGGTTATGAAATATAATTTTACATCTAATCCTGAGTTCAAGCTTCAGTTGGGTTTTCGTGCTGGGCCCATCTATCCCTTCAAATAGTTAATGAATGGAGCCCATATTTTAACAAAAAGTTACTGTTTGTCCATTAAGACAAGTCTAATTCTTTCTAGATGTAGGGTCTCCGACATTTTCACAATCCACATTTTAATTGTGGGGGTTATAGGACCTTTCCAAAATTTTAATATTAATTTTTTCCCAGTTATTATACTGTAGTCAAGGAAGTTTCTTTGGCTTGTTGTGAGTGTTAAACTTTGTTCTGATATCCCAAGTATTATTAATTTTGAGTCTGGATCCAATTTAGTATTAACAACTTCAGAAATTATTTCAAAAATATCAATCCAGAAATTTTTGATTTTTATACAATTTGCAAAAGTATGTGTTAAATAGGCCTCTAGATGTAGGCATTTATCACAGATAGGAGAAATATGTGGGAAGATTCTATTTAGTCTTATTTTGGAGTAATGTAATCTGTGTAAGACTTTAAATTGTATTAAAGCATGTCTGGCATTTAACGAGCATTGATGTATATGTTGTAAACTTTCGTCCCAAATGTCTTTCGTTATAGAGTGACCTAACTCATTTTCCCATGTGTGTCTATATAGTTCCATCGGTGGTACCTCATTGTTTAAGAGGGTGTTATAAATATAAGCTATTAATTTTTCAGTGTTAGGATGCTTATTCAAACATTCATCAAGAATTTCTGGTTCCCTGGTCCTATATACTTGTGTATTAGATTTAACATAATCTCTAATTTGTAGATATCTGAAAAATGATTTGAGTGTAGTCCATAATTCTGTTGTAACTCTTGAAATGACAGAAAGATGCCTTCCCTATAAAGATGTCCAATCTTTTTAATTCCATAATGTTTCCATTGTATAAAACCTCTATCCAATATGGATGGCTTGAATAAAGGATTATTTACAATGGGAAGACATAGTGGTATATTATTCAGTTTTAAAGCTTTTTTTAATTGTTTCCAAATTTGTATTCCACTATGTATTATAGGGTTTTCCTTATATGTTTTTTTTTTTAATTTTTATTTATTAGAAGTACATTACATTACAACCACATACATTAATACTCATCATTTGTATCTTCTTACAATTAATGTACTCCCTTTATTTTTTTATTTTTTTTTACACTAGAAAAGGAAAAGATTGAAAGAGAGAAGAAAGTGAAGGAAAAAGTGAAAGTGTAGAAAATGTAACAACAAAAAAGGACGAAGACCCTATAAGAGCGAATTAAAAACAAAAGAAAAAGAGTTAAGAAATAGGCCCTAGGAAAAAAAGAGAAAAAGAGAGAGGAAAAAAAAAGAAAAACAAATATTTTTTTGAGCATTACGTAAATAGGACATACCAACACTTCAACTATCATCCCCCCTTACCCGACCTCAATTTTTTATTTTTTTTTAAAGTACTTTTGCACCCTATGTTTGTAATAATTCTATAAATGCAGACCACGTCAGGTGGAAGTGATCTGGTTTACCTGCTAGGAGGAGTCTTATCTCTTCTAGGTGTAGTGTTTCAAACATATTTGAAATCCACATATTTATAGTTGGTATTGGAGCCTTCTTCCAAAATTTTAGAATTAGCTTTTTTCCAGTTATTAACCCATAGTCCATTAATTTCTTTTGAAACACATTTAGTTCTGGATCATCTTCCGTTATTCCGAAGATAATCCATTCTGCTTTGGGTATCAGTCTTGTTTTAAATAACTTTGTAAAGATTTCAAAAATTTCATTCCAAAATTTTTGAATTTTTGTACAGAAGACGAATGAGTGCGCTATAGTAGCTTCTTGGGATTGACATTTATCACAAATAGATGATATGTTTGGGAAAATTTTATGAATTTTAGTTTTCGAATAATATAATCTATGTAAAATTTTAAATTGTATTAAAGTGTGTCTTACATTAATCGAGCATTTATGCACGTTTAATAAGTATTCATTCCAACTTTCCTTTGAAATTTTAATAGCTAACTCTTGTTCCCAGTCTCTTCTGATACCCTCCGTAGGTGGTATTTGTACATTTAAAATAATATTATACAAATATGATATTAAGTTTGCTGATTCCACTTTTATCTGCATTGCCTCGTCCAATACATCTACTGGGTTATTAAAATGATCTTTTGTATATTTTTTCAAATAGTCGCATATTTGAAAATATTTAAAATATTGATTATTTCCGAGTTTATATTTTATTTGTAATTGTTGAAATGAAAGTAATTTTCCAGTTTCATACAAGTCACCAAGCGTTTTAATTCCTAGTCTATCCCATTGTGTATAAGCTTTATCTATAATAGAAGGACTAGTTTTTTTAATGCAATTTTGTGGGAATAGACTATTATTATAATTGCACTATTATTGTTTGTTCGTTTTTCTATGTGTGTGTGCACACTGAACATTTCCCCCCATTTTTATATTGTTTACAGTGTACTGTGTTTTACTCCTTTTGTATTTCATTTATTTCACATGTTTAATCAATAATGTTTTATTATTAATGTTTAATGTTTTATGTGTGATTCCCAACTGTCACTGTATGTCGTTGTCACTTGCGGGCGGAGCACCAAGGGAAATTCCTTGTATGTGAATACTTGGCCAATAAATGTATTCATTCATTCATTCGCATATTCTGTTGTGCTGCTGCAAGTAAGAATTTCATTTCATTGTACTACCTGGGACATATGACAATAAAACACTCTTGACTTTATTTCCATTCAGAATAAAGTTTATTTTGGAGGGGAAATATCTGCTGACAGACAGGCGGTTGTGTCCCTTTCTCTCCTGCTCGTTCCCTCTCTCCACCCCCGCACCCCCCAAGGCAAAGCACCTCTAAATAGGCTGGGAGTGGGTGACCGTTTGAGCATCGGTGCAAGTGGCCATCACTAATCTCACACCTTACCTCCCATTTCCCTATCCACTGACACTAGTCTGAAGAAGGATCTTGACCCGAAACGTCACCCATTCCTTCTCTCCAGAGATGCTGCCTGTCCCCGCTGAGTTACCCCAGAATTTTTTGGGCTGATCTCACACATGCCATTCCTTTACTAATGATGATTCAATGAACAAATGCGCAAAGACACAAATCCACACTGATATTTATACTAGTCTATTCCGACGCGAAATTTGGGGATTAAATGCAACCGGTTGACGCGAAATTTGGGGATTAAATGCAACCGGTTCAGCGCCAACCTGTTTTCCACACGGTTTCTGCCCCACAGCCCCACTCATGACGCCGGTCCCGGGACCCGATCCTTTTACTGATTCGAGCAGGGAATGAAGCATATCTTCAGCCATTGATTTTCATCCCAGCACCAAAGAAGGGATACATTTTCCCCACGAATTTATTCCCGGTAAAGGTGTGGAGGAGGGACTTGGTGTCCGCATCATAAAATGAGACCGTCCCCGAATCGTAACTGAGGTAAACTCCCACCCTCCCGGGGACGGGACCGGCTGAGAGAGTGGTCTGGGAAGAATTGCTTGCGGAAACCTCCTCGCGATATCTCTCGATGGTCCAGAATCCTTCCTCTGGTTTCAGGTCGACCCGTCTCTTCCTCTCCACAGACTCTGCGGCGACTCCCAGACTCCAGCGCCGACTCCCCGCCACCTCCACCTCCCAGTAATGTCTCCCCGATGTGAATCCCTCCGACCCAAGCGCACAGAGACATTCCATAAACCTCTTCCTGTTGTTGCGGAGGCTTCTCCTGACCCCGGTCAATCTCACATTCATCAGGCTGCCGGACACCTCGAGCTCCGGATGCGCGCTATCCTCATCCAGGGTCACGGAGTCTGGGGGCACAAGCAGATAATTAGAGGGTCTATGGAATTTGAGGATTTACGAGCTAATAAAATCCATGTGATAGAGAGATCCTGGTGGGTCGCTATGTTGAGGAACTGGAACTGGAATTCTTGACCATTGGTCCCAGGGACCTCCTTCTGCTGTTAACGAGAGGATCTGCAAATGATCATAGACAATAGACAATAGGTGCCGGAGTAGGGTATTCGGCCCTTCGAGCCAGCACCGCCATTCAACGTGATCATAGCTGATCATCCCCATTCAGTACCTGCCTTCTCACCATATCCCCTGACTCCACTATCTTTAAGAGCTCTATCTAACTCGCTCTTGAAAGCATCCAGAGAATTCCACAAGAATGGCTGGTGATCCTTCTTAACGATCTCCCCAAGTTGCTCCATAACAGTTCTCATAAGTTCAAGGAGCAGAAATTGGCCATTCCGCCCATCAAGTCTACTCCGCAATTCATTCATGGCTGATCTATCTTTCCCTATCTTTCCCTTTCAATCCCATTCTCCTCAGATTGTGGATGATCAGCCATGATCACATTGAATGGTGGTGCTGGTTTGAAAGACCGAATGGCATATGCCTGCACCTATCGTCTAATGTCTATTGTCTAAATCTTCTCTGTACCCTTTCCAGCTTGACATCTTTCCCCTAACATGGTGCCCAGAAATGAACACATAGGTACAACACCAGACGAGGATAGGATCGAACCCTGAGTCTCTGGCGCTTTGAGGCATTAAATCTATCCGGTACACCGCGGTGCCGCTCTAAGTTAGCAAAATACCACCTTGACCTTTAGAAATCAAAGTGTGACGAAATGCTTGCCAGATTTAACAGTGTTGATATATTCTTTCCACACTGCAAACGGTAAAGTGCAGTTGAAATGTCCCATCGAGAGGCTGCCTCCAGTCACCGACACTTTCTGGACTATTTCGTTGAGGCTGCAAAGAAGTTAAGTCTGTTATAAATTGAACATCATAAACACGCGTCCAATTGGTACAAAGTTTCAGAGAAGAAATTGTCCTACCCGCTCTTCCGAGAGGTTTCCTCCTGAAATGAATAAAACATAAAGATGCATTATGTAGGAAGGAACTGAATAAGGTGGTTTGAACAGAAGATAGACACAAAAAAGCTGGAGTAACTCAGTGGGACAGGCAGCATCTCTGGAGAAAAGGAATGGGTGACGTTTCGGGTCTGAAGAAAGATATCGACCTGAAACGTCACCCACTCCTTCTCCCCAGAGATGCTGCCTGTCCCACTGAGTTATTTCAGCTTTTTGTGTCTATCTTGTGTACCGTTCTATATTCTATTTAAGAGGCGGAGCCTGTGCTTGGTGACATAAAAGGGGACGTCCTATTCACAGCAAGTGTTACTCAAGATAAACAGAAAATGCTGATGTAACTCAGCGGGACAGGCAGCATCGCTGGAGGGAAGCGATGGGTGACGTTTCGGGTCGAGACCCTTCTTCAGACTGGGCATCAGGGGAGAGGGAAATACAGAGATACGGCATGAAAGGGTTCTGAAAAGATTTACGAGGATGTTGCCAGGACTAGAGGGTGTGAGGTATATTCCATGGAGCGTAGGAGGATGAGGGGAGATCTTATAGATGTGTACAAAATCATGAGAGGATTAGATCGGGTCGATACACAGAGTATTTTACCCAGAGTTGGGGAAACGAGGACCAGTGGACACAGGTTCAACGTGAAGGCGAAAAGATTTAATAGGAAACCGAGGAGTAACATTTTCACACAGAGGGTGGTGGGTGTATGGAACAAGCTGCCAGAGGAGGTAGTTGAGACTGGGACTATCCCATCATTTCAGAAACTGTTGGACAGGTACATGGACTGGTTTGGAAGGTTATGATCCAAGCGCAGGCAAGTGGGACTAGAGTAGCTGAGACATTGTTGGCCGAGGTGGGCCGAAGGGCCTGTTTCCACACTGTATCACTCTATGACTCTATCAAGGAAAATGTTGCATAGACCATTGTTAGTTGGGAGAAGGTGAGAACAAATCAGACAGGGAAACTATTTTATCAGAAGGACAGTCAAACTGGTCGGAGATTTGGGAAGGGTGGGGAATGGAGGGAGAGGGAAAGCATGGGCTACCAACAGGAAGCGGAAGTCTAACCTAGATTACAACAACAAAAATCAGAGCTGATTGAATTTGAGCAATAAATCTTAATTTTTATTGGCCTCTTTAATTGAAAAAAAGGTTACTTCGATTTGAGAGATTGCGCTTATTTTGCTCACCATAAGAGACGGCACTCATACCATGAAGCTCTACCTAGACTGCAATATGACCCACATCGTGGAAACAGGCCCTCCGGCCCAACTTGCCCACACCAGCCAACATGTCCCATGCTTTGCTAGTCCCACCTGCCCGCGTAGGGTCCATGTGCCTTCTCATCCTTCTAAATTCCAGAGTATACAAACCCAGCCACTCCATTGTCTCAGCATATGACAGTCCCGTCATCCTGGGATGTAACTGCGTTACCTTCCTCAATAGCAAGAATGTCCTTCGTCAAATTTGGAGACCAAAACTGCACATAATACTCCAGGTGTGGTCTCGCTTGGGCCCTGTGCAGCTGCAGAAGGACTTCTTTGCTCCTATACTCAACACCTCTTGTTATGAAGGCCAACAACCCATTCGCTTTCTTCACTGCCTGCTCTACCCACGAGTTGATAGAGGAGCTAGTTGTGTTGAGACAATATTTAAAATACATTTGGATACTCACCTTCAGGAAGATAGCTCCATCTTTCTGCGTCATCTGTTTTCCCAGATTTGCCAGCTTTCCTTGCATGGATATCAACTTATCTTGAATGTATTTAAGATTTCTTTCCATTATGCTCACGAATTTCACCTCTTCTTCCTTGAGGCCTTTGATTAAACAGTGTTCTTTATTAGTGAGAACTTTGTGCACTTCAGCGAATTCTGAAGACACGCGAGTCTGTAGGTAGCGGGATTGTTTCTTTTAAATGAAGAATTAAGAGACAAGAGAGTTTTATTATCATCTATCCTGATACTGAAAGACGAAATGCCTACTTGCAGCAGCACAACAGATATGTAAACATAATGCTCTGTAAACACTATAATAAACAACAAAAAGTGAAATATATATATAAACACACAAATGCAGATGCAAAAATAATGTCCCTAGTCTGTGTAGTTCGGAGCTTATTTGAAAGCTGTAGCGTTTAATAGCCTGATTGTTGTGGGGAATAAGCTACTCCTGAATCTGAATCTGTATTTAAATATTAATATTGAGCTGAGAAGGTTATTGGCTGCAACCTTCCCCCCATTGACGAACTGTACACTGCAAGGGCCAGGAAGCGAGCGGGTAAGATCATCTCTGACCCCTCTCACCCAGGCCACAAACTCTTTGAATCTCTTTCCTCTGGAAGGCGACTCCGGACTGTCAAAGCCGCCGCAGCCAGACATAAGAACAGCTTTTTTCCACGAGTAGTAGCTCTACTCAATTATCAAAAACCTGTAGCCTCCTTCTGCTGTGGTATTTTAATTAATTCACATGTTTAATCGATAATGTTTTATTATTAATATTTAATGTTTTCTGTGTTATTCCTAACTGTCACTGTATGTCATGTTATCACTTGCGGGCGGAGCACCAAGGTAAATTCCTTGTATGTGAATACGTGGCCAATAAACTGATTCATCAACTTATTCATTCATTCATTCATTCAGTGTGACGAAAGAAGCAAAGCTAATCGCGAGCCCAGGAAATCATCAGAAAGTGGTTTGTTTTACCTTAATCTTACGAATCGTCTGTTTCTGCTGCAGTTCCATTTCCTGGAATTCTGATATCTTCTTGGAGAGAGAGAGATGTAGGAGGATCTCATCTGATCCTGGGATTGGGAGAAAAATTTATCATGGGCCATAGAGTCATACAGTGTGGAAACCTGCCCTTTGGCCCAACTTGCCCACAACAACCAACATGTTCCATCTACACTAGTCCCACCTACCTGGGTTTGGCCCATATCCATCTACGTCTGTCCTATCCACCATTCAAAAGAGTTAGAACATTCAAAAGAGAGTTAGATAGTGCTCTTAGGGCTAGCGGAATCAAGGGATATGGGGAGAAGGCAGGAACGGGGTACTGATTGCGGATGATCTGCCATGATCACATTGAATGGCGGTGCCAGCTCGAAGGGCCAAATGGCCTACTCCTGCACCCGTTGTCTATGTATATATGTATCTATGTATCTATCCATGTACCTGTCCAATTGCTTCTTAAAGGTTGCGATAGTCCCTGCCTCAACTGCCTCCTCTGGCAGCTGGTTCCATGCACCAACCGCACTTTGTGTGAAAAAGCTACCCCTCAGATTCCTATAAAATGATTCCCCCTTCACGTCAATCCTCTGTCCTGTTCTCGACCCCCCTAACTTGGGCAAGAAACTGTGCGTCTACCCGATCTATTCCTCTAATGGTTTTGTACACCTCCAGAAGATCACCCCTCATGCTCCTGCGCTCCAGGGAATAGAGTCCCAGCCCTGCTCATCCTCTCCCTGTCGTTCAGAGCCCTGGAGTCCTGAAGCCTTTACCTTGTAGATTTCGACAGCTTCCTTAATCGGTATACAGTTGTGAGACTTGTGTTCCCGCGCGTCCCGACAAATCAGGCAGATCAGTTTCTTGTCTGTGTCACAAAACAGCTTCAGCACTTCCTCGTGTTCCTCGCAGAGGAGTTTACTTTTCTTCTCCTTCTGGCTCTGCTTTAACTTTTGTGCTTTCTCGGCCAGGCTCGCCAGGGCCCAGTTGATCGCGGAAGGGATACCCGGAAATTCGCGCCTGCACTCCGGGCAGCAATTCACACTATTCGTTTCGCAGCATCGAGTGATGCAGTGGCGACAGAAATTGTGCCCGCACTCCAGTGAAACTGGATTGGTGAAGAATTCAAGGCAGATGGAGCAAATTGTCTCCTCCGTCCAATCCTCACTCTGTGCCTTGGAAGCCATTTCGGCAACTTCCTGGTTCACAGCAAAAGATACTAGAGGAGCAAGATAGACCACTCCTCCGATATCCAATGGACTGACGTGTAGTACGTAACGGAACGTCACGGCCGCCATTTGTTTATGCAAAACGCGACATCCAGTATGCGTCCCGCTGTGTAATCCGCTCTATCATCTCTGGTGTAATCAGCGTTGTAGGGAACAGTGTTTGATATAGCGCATCTATCACTTCACATATTTTAGTTAATATTATTGTAAATGTTTTCTCCCTGTTTCCCACCCATCTTTCCTCCCCAGCCCCCTCCTTTGCGTAGTTTCCCTTGCATTGTATTGTGCAGTTTCCCTTCTATTGCTTTAACACACTGTGCACAAAATTAAATTTAACATTCGGCCCTTCAAGTCTACTCCGCCGTTCAATCATGGCTGATCTATCTTGCCCTCTCGACCCCAATCTCCTTCAAGTCTCCTTGCATAACCCCTGACGCACGGAATGTTAAAAAATATATATATATTTAAAGTTTGTTTATTGAAATGTACAGAACAAATACAAGACAGTGCGCGGCTTTCTTTACATTCGTATGGGTCGGACAGTCTATTCATTCACATTGCGATCAATTCTCAGCGGTAGAGTTGCTGCTTTTAGCGCCAGAGACCCGGATTCAATCCTCACCACGAACGCTGTCTGTACCGAGTTTGTACGTTCTCCCTGCGAATCCGGTGCTCCGGTTTCCTCCCACATGGTAAAGACCTTAAGGTTTGTAGGTCATTGTCTTCTGTAAATTATCCCGAGTGTGCAGGATAGCACTAGTGTACGGGTGATCGCTGTTCGGCCTGGTCCGAAGGGTCTGTTTCTACACTATGTCTCTAAACTAAACTATAGTTGAGCACATTCATGATATCAAGTCAAGAGTCAAGAGTGTTTTATTGTCGTATGTCCCGGACAGGACAATGAAATTCTTACTTGTTGCAGCACAACAGAATATGTGAATATGTAAACATTGTATACAACGGGGGGAAAAGAAAAAGTTCAATAAATAACAAATATAGTACAAATGACAAATAGAAATATAGTGTTTTGTAGTTCACAGTTCAGAGCTTATTCGTTGTTGTGTTTAATAGCCTGATGGCTGGTAGGGAAGAAGCTGTTCCTGAACCCGGACGTTATAGTTTTCAGGCTCCTGTACCTTCTTCCTGAAGGGAATTGTGAGATGAGTGTGTGGCCAGGATGGTGTGGGTCCTTGATGATGCTGGCTGCCTTTTTGAGGCAGCGACTACGATTGATCCCTTCGATGGTGGGGAGGTCAAAGCCGGTGATGGACTGGGCAGTGGTAACAACTTTCTGCAGTCTTTTCGCTCCTGGACGTTCAAGCTGCCGGATCAGGCCACGATTCAACCTGTCAGCATGCTCGATACCGTGCACCTGTAGAAGTTTAGGAGAATCCTCTTCAACATGCCGAATCTCCGTAATCTTCTCAGGAAGTACAGTCGCTGATGTGCCTTCTTTACAACTGCATCGGTGTGCTGGGTCCAGGAAAGATCTTCTGATATATGCACGCCCAGGAATTTGAAGTTATTGACCCGTTCCACCATCGTCCCGTTGATATAAACAGGATTGTGGGTCCTCATCCTTCCCCTACCAAAGTCCACAATCAGTTCCTTGGTCTTACTGATGTTGAGAGCCAGGTTGCTGTGCTGGCACCATTTGGTCAGTCGGTCGATCTCACTCCTGCACTCTCACATCTATGATCAGGTATTCTGTACATTCTATATACAAAGCACCAATTCCATTCAGGGGCATCTTTGGATAATACACCCTTCATATTTAGTTTATTCAGTTAGTTTATTGTCACGTGAACCGAGATACAGTGAAAAGCTTTAGCTGCATGCTGACCAGTCAAGGGAAAGACTAATCATAATTACAATCGAGCCGTCCATGATCAAGGGGATAAAGTTTAGTGCAAGATAAACTCCAGTAACGTCCGATTGAATATAGTCAGAGTGTCTCCAATAAGGTAGATGGCAGGTCAGGCCAGCCCTCTAGATGGTTCAGTTGCCTGACAACAGCCGGAACGAATCGGTCGTTGAATCTGGATGTGTGCGTTTTCACATTTCTGTACCTCTTGACTGATGATTGGGGAGAAGTGGGAGTGACCCGGGGTGATACTCGTCCTTGATTATGTCAGTGGCCTTGCCGAGGCAGCGTGAGGTGTAAGTGAGCCGATGGAAGGGAGAGTGGTTTGTGTGATGGTCTGGGCTGCGTCCACAATTCTCTGCAATAATATGTTTGTTGAGCTGTTGCATAGAAGGCACCGAGGCAGAAACTCGAATGCAGCCCTTCTCAACAAAGCCTTTGCATTCGCGTCGCTAAATTTCAACGTGTCCCTTGTTCAACCTAGCCAAGCATCCTTGTAACAGTCTGAAGAAGGGTCTTGACCCGAAATGTCACATGTTCCTTTCTCCAGAGATGCTATCTGACCCGCTGAGTTACTCCAGCTTTTTGTTTCTATCCTTGTATCAACAACCTGTTTCTCATGGGACAGAGAGAGACACCTGAAACAGTAGCTAAGCCTGGATAACAATGAATTTCGTTAGAAACAAAAAGGTGGACCAGGAGACAAAGGAAACTCCCGGACACCTGGACGAGGTTTACTGTCGGGCCGTGTGTGCTGGGATGGGTGGGTTTCGCGTCGGGGAGACATTATTGGGAGGGGCAAGTCGCAGATAATAGAAGATGGGGTCCGGGAATCGCCGCAGAGTCCATGGAGAGCAAGAGACGGGTCGACCTGACGCCAATGAATGGATTCTGGCCCATCCAAAGAGCTGGCGAGAGTTTCAATGTAAACGCCTCCCAACCATTCCCCCTTCCCGCCGTTCCAATCCCCGGGAATGTGGGAGTCTATCTTAGCTACGAGCCCGGGACGGTTTCATTTTACGGCGCGGACACCAATTTTTACCCCCACACTTTCAGCGGGAACAAATTCACAGAGAATCTCTCCCCTTTTTTTTGGAGTTTCGATGAAAAAAAAACGCTGAAAATCTGAAGTAGCAGCAACTGCTCAGCAGATCAGGCAGCATCTGTGATGAGGGATGAGAAAGGCTTTAGTCTGCTTGCACTTCTGCTCCCTAGTTTATGTTCCAAGGACCGACTCTGCGCATCAGTGACGTTTTGGAACCAGATTCAAGCTCCCATTTAATCGTCGAATTGCATTTTATTTTTGGGCGAAGTTCTCCCTCAGCCCTCCCTGTTCTTTTCCTTCCACAGATGCTGTCCAGCCGACTGAGTTCCTCCAGCACTGCGTTTTGGAGATCTCCATTAAACTTCATTGCTGCGCTGCTTTCAACCAGGAGATGGCGACAGCAAGTAATCCAAAGACCTGTGCAGCTACACGGTGCTAGTTCGGCAACTGGAGATGTTGGAAAAATCGAAGGTAGACAAAAATGCTGGAGAAACTCAGCGGGTGAGGCAGCATCTATGGAGCGAAGGAATATGTGACGTTTAGGTGAAGAAGTGTCTCGACCCGAAACGTCACCTATTCCTTCGCTCCATAGATGCTGCCGCACCCGCTGAGTTTCTCCAGCATTTTTGTCTACCTTCGATTTTTCCAACATCTGCAGTTCTTTCTTAAAGATAAATAATATGGGAGTAACTTTAACTGCTGGGTGACTGTATTGAACGGAGAAGCTGTCTTGTGGGACCTGCTTTGATTTCTTATTTTTATATTATTGAATCACACTTGGGTAACCAGTTTAGTTGCATTTTGGCATCATTTATTATTTGCTTCCACTCACACAGCATTTTAAGCAACTCCATCATTTATGACAATAGTTTTCATACATATATGCATGAAAATGTTAACTACATTGTGCTTCATAAAAGTTCTGTCATTTTTTCGTATCGATTATAAATCGTATCAGAATTACATACATCATAAAAATACAGACCATCAGTTGAATATCCTGTACGATACGTTATATGCCTTCATCTATTGTCAATATGGCTTCCGAATCATAGTATGATGAAAATTACCAAAATAATATGAATATAATTTCAACCGTTTTATTTCTCGGCTGAAATATCATCACACACCAAGCAAGAATTCGGAACTGCTGCTAAATAGACCTGACTGTAAGCTGCTCAGATATTGGCAAGTGTACCTTTAGACATTAGCGATACAGCACGGAAACAGACCATTCCCCCCACGGAATTTCTCGCCAACCAGCGATCACCCCATACACTAGCACTATCCTAGACACAAGGAACAATTTACAATTTCACCGAAGCAAATTAAAATACAAACCTGAACGTCCTTGGATTGTGGGGGGAAACCGGAGTACCCGGAGAAAACTCACGCGATCACGGTTAGAACGTGCAAACTCAGTACAGATAGCACTACTCGTCAGGATGGAACCCGTGTCTCTAGCGCTGTGAGGTAGCAACTCTACCACTGTGCCATCTCCACAGCTATCTGCAGTGAGGGTGGGGATTTCTCACCGTCACGACCCATGGACCACATAACAAGAAGAGATTTTGTTTACTGATAGCGAAATCTGCTGAATAAAAAAAAGCTGAGACCCTTTGGTATTTTATGAACGGGGGGCGGGGTTGGGGGGGGGGGTAATTTCCATTAGTATCCCAAGAAGACTTCAGGAAGATCTCCCCGTCCCAATCCGAATCTGCCCACACTTCATAGAAACATAGAAACATAGAAAATAGGTGCAGGAGTAGGCCATTCGGCCCTTCGAGCCTGCACCGCCATTCAATATGATCATGGCTGATCATCCAACTCAGTATCCTGTACATGCCTTCTCTCCATACCCCCTGATACCTTTAGCCACAAGGGCCACATCTAACTCCCTCTTAACTATAGCAAATGAACTGGCCTCAACTACCTTCTGTGGCAGAGAATTCCAGAGATTCACCACTCTCTGTGTGTTTTTCTCATCTCGGTCCTAAAAGATTTCCCCCTTATCCTTAAACTGTGACACCTTGTTCTGGACTTCCCCAACATCGGGAGCAATCTTCCTGCATCTAGCCTGTCCAACCCCTTATGAATTTTGTAAGTTTTTATAAGATCCCCCCTCAATCTTCTAAATTCTAGCGAGTACAACACAAGTCTATCCAGTCTTTCTTCATTTGAAAGTCCTGACATCCCAGGAATCAGTCTGGTGAACCTTCTCTGTACTCTCTCATATTCTCTTCAAATTTTTTGCGATAATTGTTTATTGAAGGTGCCTATGAAAATCGAAGAAATACTGCAGGTGTCACAAATCTGTAAGAAAAGCAAACAATGGTACAAAAACCTCTGCGGGCCAGGCAGTATCTGTGAAAAGAGAAGTAGTTAACTCCAAGTCCGAGTTCATCGAGGTGGTGAAGATCGATAAAAAAAAATGATTGCATTCACATCCCCAAATTCAATTACAATTGCATGACATTCTTTTAACCAGTTCTATTTCCAAGTTCCTTGTGACTTTACAATTAATAATTTGCTGGTTAAATGTAACTTGTTTCGCGTCCGTCTGTTGTGAATGGGATTTCTGCCCCATATTTGACCCCCCCCCCCAAATATTAATTGTTAAGGTGACAAGGAACCTTGAAATAGAAGTGGTTCCTGACTTTGGACCCGGGACCAAAGACATTTACAGATCCAGAGTGGAACCGGAACAGATTCTCAGACATTGGTTTCCATCCCAAGTCCAGAAGAAAGGGTAAAGTTTCCCGGTGAACTTATTCCCACTGAAGGTGTGGAGATGGGACTTGGTGTCCGCGTTGTAAAATGAGACTACCCCTGCCTCGTAACTGAGATAAACTCCCAGCCTCTCTGGGATGGGATCGGTGAGGAGACGGGGTTTCGGAGAGGAGTTCACACGAAACTCGTCGCCACCTTGCTCCACGGACCAGAGCCCAGTCACCTGCCTCAGGCTGATGTCCCCCTCCCTGTCCAGAGACTCGGCGGCGACTCCCAGACACCAGCCCCAGTTCTCCGTCACCTCCACCTCCCAGTAATGTCTCCCCGAGGTGAATCCCTCCGATCCCAGCAAACAAGGCCAGACTGTAAACCTCTTCCCGTTGTCAGGGAGACTCCCCTGTGTCCCGGTCCACCTCACGCTCTTCCGATCCTCGGACACCTCGAGTTTCGGACACGCTGTTTCCAAGTCCAAGGTCACAGAGTCTGCGGGTGAAGAGACAGAGAACCTCAGTGGGTGGGGAGGGATGAGGGAGTGTAGGAGACTGTGGCCGCACGCACGCACGCACGCAAGCACACACACACACGCACACACACACGCACACACACACGCACACACGCACACACACACGCACACACACACGCACGCACGCACGCACGCACACACACACGCACACACACACGCACGCACGCACGCACGCACACACCACACACACACACACACACACACACACACACTATTCATGTATTGTAGATATATGTAAAACCACGAGGCAAATGAAAGAATTAATGCCGTAGAAGTTTCCCCAGATAACGGGAATCAATGGCCGGAGGGCA